>PVIW01000777.1:0-134199 GCA_004026585.1 Noctilio leporinus | reverse complement strand
AGGTCATATTACCTTTTATAGTCATTTCTTTGTTTTGCTCATTGTCTTGTGGGGAAAAAATACAGTATGTCATAAACTTTCAGCACTAGAAATAGTTAAAATGAGCATCTCAGGCTATGTGAATGTTTAATCTTACAAAGTAACATTATCAGCAGCACCCTCTGTTAGCTGTGATGTGTGTTGATAAAATGCTTGTGCACTTTTGACTTCATGTTGTTTAAAGCAAATATATTGAAATTGTTATTTTCATAGAGAATATATATTTTATTATTGTAAAACATGTATGAAATAAAACTTCCCATTTTAATCATTTTTTTATTATTGTACTACATTTACTCCATTTTCCCCCATTGCTCTCCCCTGACCCAGCCTCCCTAACCCCCTTCCACAGTCAATCCCTACGTGTTGTCCATGTTCATGGATCATCCATGCTAGTTTCTTGACTAAAATTTTCTCCTTCTTTGCCTCTTTCTCCCCCTCCCCTCTCTCCTCTGCACCCTAAAAATCTGTTCCTTATTTCCATGCCTCTGGTTCCATTCTGCTCATCTGTTTGTTTTATTCATTAGTCTCCTGTATTAGGTGAGATCATATGGTATTTGTCTTTCACTGACTGACTTATTTCACTATGCATAATATTCACCAGTTCCATCAATGTTGTCACAAAAACATAGGAAATTTTCCTTTTTTTCTGCTGTGTAGTATTCCATTGTATAAATGTACCAAAGTTTTTTGAAAAAATATTGAACATTTCATGAATTTGCCTGTCACCCTTGCACAGAGGCCATGCTAATCTTCTCTGTATCACTCCAATTGTAGTATATGTGCTGCCAAAGCAAGCATTTATTTTAATGATTTTTAAGTGCATAGTTCAGTGGCATTAGGTACATGTACAGTGTTGTGCAACCATTACCATCATTCACCTCCAGAACTTTGTCATTAAAATGGGTGGAATATAATAAAAAACTAGAATTCAATACTGGCTTATCAATCTGAACTTCTTATTGATAGAAAAACAAACAGTTAGGATTATTTTTAGTCCTTATGTGCAAAGAAAATAATTTACTATTGTATAATGAATGTGAAACATTGGATCAAAACTAACCCATACCTTCCTGCAAGACCCAGATTTTTCTCATTATAGTGCCATGTTCCCAGGACCTTTAAGTCTAAACATTTAAGAGTTTCACTTCTATCTAATCAACTAATATGTGTTAACCTGTTGTTTATTACATATTTTTATATTTTCATTATTTTTTAGAACTTTAGTGCTTTGTGTTGTCTCTATGGATGCTCTCTTTTTAAAATACTTTTTATGCTGTTACAGTTGTTCCCACTGTTTCTTGCTCTCCCCACCTCTGCCCAGTCCCACCCTCTCCACATAGAAGTCCATGTCTGTGGATTGTGCATCAATGTCCTTTGGTTAATCCCTTTACCATCTTTCATTCCCCCACCTCAACCCCTTTCCAGCAGCTGTCAACCTGTTTCATGTATCTATGCTTCTGTTCCTATTTTGTCCATTGATTTATTGTGCTTATTAGATCCCACACAAGAGTGAGATCATGTGATATTTTTATTTCATTGACTGGCTTAATTCACTCAGCACAGTATTCTCCAGGCCCAACCATGCTGTTGCAAAATGTAACATTTATTTTTAACTTCTATTTTCTTGGTACTTACAAAATTAGGGTTAAAATGTTTATATTAAATAGAACATGGCTTTTGCCAGAAATTAAGATAATTAGAATAATCCAAAGTAATACTTGAAACACCCCCCAGGAACACTTACTGATATTTCTGGATTGTTTCTGATGATCTTCCCATCAACAAATACAGGCTCTTCTAAAGAAACATGAAACCTTCCTAGTGGATCTTGAAGCATTTGGAAACAGTATGCAAGCTCTACGGAATCTGGCAGAAATATGCCAGGTAAGAAAAACTTGAAATGACAAGAATCACAATCCCCACAACAAAGAAAGATTATTCTCTTTATTGCTAATTTTTTATTTTCTATAACCCAGGATACACTTACAAAGAAAATAGTAAGTTTTAAGTTCCTTAAGTGCAGAAATTGTAGCATCTTCATAATATCTAAAGAGATTTAGTACACAAGAATTTCTAGATAACTGATGTATTTTGCTTTTTTCTTTCTTTGTTATATTTTCACTATTCTTTCTTTATTATTTCTTTTGTTTGCATCTCTCCCTCATATGCCCTTTTTGATTCTTTTCCTTCCTTTCTTAGTTTTTATATACCAACACTTATCAAATAGCTACCACATGAAACCATGAATAAAAAATAATCCTGATTTGCATGAAAACTACAGTCTGTTAGATTGTCACAGATTTAAACAAGTAAGTGCATATAATAGATATAAGGTCAGGAGGAAGGTTGTCAAAAAAGGGTATTTCATTTTTATAAAATAAGAATACTGAAATATTGGAAAATTTTAATAACTCACTTTATCTAAAATATTTTTTAAAGGTGGTTTACTGTGCAGACTAGAAATAGGATTTTTTGGTCAATAATATAAGAGAGATAGTGAACCAAAGTACAAAATAATGAGGTGTATTTGGGATATAGGAAAGGAAAATGGTTGAGAGTGTGATAATAACGAGGGTGCAAGGTGAAAAGTAATGCCTTAAAGAGTGAGGAACCTGGAATCACTCAATGATACCACTATCTCCTATGTGTAGAAGGAAAAGAGAAACACTTTTCATCCTGAAAGGATTCTTTCTACCGAGAAGCTCAAAAATTGTACACTGGGAGTAGACAAAAGACATAGACTCACAATATCAAGTCAATATACATTGACAGAGCTTCTGTGCTATGCGTTTGCCAACCTGTGCACAGTGGGTGCCTAAAACAAGAACATGTAAATTTGCGCACTGTTTCTGAGGAAACACAGTACTTGAATGATAGAAAATCAGGAGATTCTGTAAGTGGAGGTACATCTGCAGCTTAAATCTGAAGGTGTGGGTCATTACTTATGAGGTGTTTATTGTGCTCATTCTCTCAGAAATACAATATTTTCAGAAAGCAAAATTCCGAGGCTACCTTGAAAAGCAACTCACTACTAAAGAAAGACACAGGTTATTTTTATCTCAATTCACGTTCTCATTTTTTAAAATTCTGTGCTGTAGATCAGCCATGTCCAAAAAGGAAAGCCTACTCTTTCTTAGTATAATAATTTAAATCTCAAGAGGTTAGAAAGGTTGCTTGTGGAGGCCAAGAAAGCGGAGAAGGCGATGAGAGACAAATAATGGGTCTTTAACTTTCTCAAACTATATTCTTAAACACTGATGTGAATAATCATTTCATACCTGCTTTAAGAACTGATGGCTTAGAGCATTTATTTCCAATAAAGTACATACTCACTTTTTTCACTCTGTTTTCTCACTGCTCAGCCTCCTTACCCCCTGAGAAGTGTTATGATGGAGCAGTGTCTTTGAAAGCATGTTGTGATCTCTCTCTCTCTTACTGTCAGCCATGTAAGAAGTCCTATCTGGAGGTGCCTTTCTTTTGTCAGGCCCAAAGACAGCTTCCCACTGTTACGTTCTATAGAGATTTTGCCAATGGGTAATTTACAAGGCCTTCCTGTTTTTGTTTAGCAACAACAGACTGCACCAGTGGAGGGAGCAGCTCGAGAAGAAAGGGTTGAAGCTTTATATGACTTCCAGGCCCGCAGCTCCCGTGAAGTCACCATGAAGAGAGGTGATGTCTTAACTCTGCTTAGTTCCATCAACAAGGTGAATATACCCTCTCACCTTCTTCCCATCAACAAGGTGGTTTATCTGTAGTCATCTCTCCTAATCCTGCCAGATTATGGTCAGTCAACATTTTTCTGTTGTTGTCTCTCTTACATAACCATAACACATTAAAAGTTTCTTTCCTCCAGGTATTACGTGGAATGCTGTACATTTGAAATAGTATCAATTACAGTTAACAAAATGAAGACTCAGATATTTTAAGTAATTAACTTAGAAACATATAAGCAATGGATGGTAGTTCTGTCATGTATTTAAAGAATTAAACTGTCCTGTCTGTTGGCTTGCTCCACTTCTGTGTCAATGGCTGGGGTTAGGATGAACTTGAGTAAGGTAAGTCTTTGTCAAGTTCATTTTATTTTATTTTTTTCATACTGAAACTCAAATGTGTTTGAAATTGAACAATAACAAAATGAAATAAGAGAACTTGGGTTGCACTAAATTTGGTAAGGAAATTTGAGGTCTTAAATTCTTATACATGAAAACAAGAGAGATTGAAAATTAATAACCTAATCAATTCCTTTTTTAAGCCATCACCACAAGCATCTTTTAAATTATTATTTTTTAAATTTTATTATTTAAACACAGTTGACATTCATTATTTTATAGTAGGTTCATGAGGGTAGCATAGTGGTTAGACAATTTAATTGACAATGTAATCCCCATGGTATTTCAAGTATGCACCTTGCACCATACTTAGTTATTAGAATATTATTCTTTATGCTCTAATTTACATTCCCGTGATGATTTTGTGAATACCAATTTGTATTTCTTAATTCTTTCACCTTTTTAATCCAGTGTCCCAACCTCTCCCCTCTGGCAATCATCAGTTTGTACTCTGTGTTAATGTATCTGTCCCTGTTCATTTATTTTGCTCTTTACATAAATTAAATAATGTAATTGTCTTACTCTGTCTGACTTATTTCACTTAGTCTAATAATCTCTAGGTCCATCCATGTTGTCACAAGTGATAAGAGCTCATTCTTTTTATGGCCAAGTAATATTCCATTGTATACAGGGTGGGGCAAAAGTAAGTTTACAGTTTTGAGTATGCAAAACAGTTTATTCTTGTATTATCATTTACTAATTGTTGCATTTTCCATATGAACAATTGTAAACCTATTTTTGCCCCACCTGGTGTGTATGTGTATGTGTGTGTATATATATAGGTATGTGTGTGTGTGTATATATATATATATATATGTATAATATATATACCACAACATATCCATTTATCAAATTTTTACATTTTAAATTTTTTTAATTTTTTCAATTACAGTTTACATTCAATATTATTTTGTATTAGTTTCAGGTGTACAGAAAGAACAGTGGCTAGACAATAATATACGTTAAAAACTGCTTTTTGATATATCCACTTTCCACCAAGTACCACACACAGTCATCACAATATTATTAACTACATTTCCTATGCTGTATTTCATATTCCCCACACCATGGACAACTTGGGTTACTTCCATTATCTTGACTATTATAAACAACACACCAAGGAACATAAGAGTGCCTACATCTTTTTGACTTAATGTTTTGTGCTTCCTTGGGTATATATCCAGGAGTAAAATTGCTGGGTCATAAAGCAGTTGTATTTTTCAATTTTTATTTTTATTTTTTTATCAATGTATGGTTACTTTTCACCTGCCTCCAGCCACAGACCTGACTGGAGACCTGGTTTGCAACCTTGTTATATGCCCTGGCTGGGGAATCGAACCTGCGATCTTTGGGTTCGCAGACCAGCGGAATTTTTCAATTTTTTGAAGAACCTCCATAATGTTTTCATAGTGGTCACACATTTTGCACTCATTCCCACCAATGGTGCAAGAGGATTCCCTTTTCTCCACATTTTTGCTAACACTTGTCATTTGTTGCTTTATTGATAGGCATTCTGACAGATAAGAGGTGATATCTTATTGTTGTTTTAATATGCATTTCTTTGATAATTAGCATCTTTTCATATGTCTGTTCATTGTATATATGTCCTCTTTGCAGATCTGCCCTTTCAGGACCTCTGCTTATTTCTTAATGGACTTTTGTGTGTGTGTGTGTGTGTGTGTGTGTGTGTGTGTGTGTGTTTAGTTGTCTGAGTTCTTTATAAATTTTGGATATTTACCTCTTATTAGATGTATTATTGGTGAATATCTTCTCTCATTCAGTAGGTTGTCTTTTTGTTTACTTTCCTTTGCTATGCAAAACCTTTTTAGTTTGATGTAGTCCTGGTTGTTTAATTTCTCTTTTGTTTCTTTTTCCAGGGAGATATATAAAAATAGTAATAATATAGCTAAGAGAAATGTGAGAGATTTTACTGCCTATGTTCTCTTCTAGAAGTTCTATGGTTTCAGATCTTACATTAAAACTTTTAATCCATTTTGAGTTTATTCTTATATATAGTTTATTTTTTATCCTTACCCAAGGATATGCTTTTATTGATGAGAGAGAGAGAGAGAGAGAGAGAGAGAGAGAGAGAGAGAGAGAGAGAGAAGAGAGAGAGAGAGAGGAGAGAGAGAGAGAGCCATGAGAGAGAAACATTGATTCGTTGGCTTTCATACATGCTCTGACCAGAGAGTGAACCCATCACCTAGGTATGTGCCCTGACCTGGAATTGAACCTGTGACATTTTGGTATATGGAACCATGCTCCAACCAACTGCACCATCCAGCCAGGGTATATAGTTTATTTTTATTTTTTGAATTCCATTCAATTGCTCTGTATGATGGTTTTTATGCCAGTACCATGCTGTTTTGATTCCTATAGCCTAGAATGTATCTTGATATCAGGTACATCCAACTTTGTTCTTCTTTCTGAAGATTTCTGTGGCTATTTGAAGTATATTGTGCTCCCATATAAATTTTTGGGATTATTTGTTCTAGTTCTGTAAAAACACCATTGGTATTTTGACAGGGATTACATTGAATCTACAGAGTGCTTTGGGCAATATGGGTATTTTAACCATGTTAGTTCTTTTAATCCATGAGCACAGTAACTGTATATGCTTCCATCTATTTGTATAACCTTCAAGTTCTTTTTTCAGTGTCTTATAACTTTCTAAGAACAGTTCTTTTACCTCCTTGATTAAATATATTCCTAGGTATTTCATTTTATTTCTTTTTTGTTGATGCAATCATAAATTATGTTGTTTTCTTAGTTTCTCTTTCTGACAATTTATTACTGGTGTATGAAATCAATTTCTAAATATTAATTTTGTATTCTGACATTTTACTGAACTTATTTATCAGTTCGAGTAGTTTTTTTGTGGAGTCTTTAGAATTTTCTATATATAGTATCATGTCATCTGCAAATAATGACAGTTTTGCTTCTTCCTTTCCAATTTGAATGCCCTTTATTTCTTCTTATTTAATTACGATGGCTAGCAGTTCCTAGCCAAAGTGTATCAATTGGACATCCCTATCTTGTTCTTGATCTTAATGACAATAGTTTTAGTTTTACCTATTGAGTGTTATGTTAACTGTGAAGTTGCCATATATGACCTTTATTGTAGTAAGGTATGTTCATTCTAGTCCCACTTTCAAGAGAGGTTTTTGGGTTTTTTTTTTTTTTTTTTATCATAAATGAGTACTAAAAATAAATAAATAAGTAAGTACTAGATTTTGTCAAATGTTCTTTCTGCATTGATTGATATAGCCATATGATTTTTATCCTTCATTTTGTTCATGTGGATTATCACATTAATTGATTTGCAGATATTGAAGGAACTTTGTATCCCAGGAATAAATCCCACCTGATCATGGTGTATGATTTCTTTAATATGTATTGCTGAATTATGTTTGCAAATATTTTGCCGAGGATTTTGCATCTCTGTTCATCAAAAATATTGACCTAAAAGTTGTTTTTTTTTTTTTTTTTTTTTAAATAATATCTTTATCTGATTTTGGAATCAGGATAATGCTGGCCTTATAAAATAAATTTGGGAGTCTTTTTTCCTCTTGAATTTTCTGGAATAGTTTGAGAATGATATATTAATTCTTCCTTGAATGTTTGTTAAAATTCAGCTGTCCAAGACTTTTTTTCGTTGGGAGTTGTTTTTATTTTATTTTATCACTTCTTTGATTTTATTTGTTGTAATTGTTCTGTTCAAATTTTCTGGGTTTTTAAATTTTTTTGTTTATTCTTTTTTAGAGAAAGAGAGAGAGAAAAGGAAAAAGAAGAAGCAAAATATTAGTGTGTGGTTGACTCTCACAGGCCTCCCATCTGGGGACTAGCCCATAACCTGGGCATGTGCCCTGAATGGAATCCAACCAGTGACCCTTTGGTTTGCAGGCCGGCACTCAATCCACTGAACCACACCAGCTAGGGCAAATTTTCTGTTCTCCTTAATTCAATCTTTGAAAATTTTATCCTCTTAGAAATGTATCTATTCTTCCAAATTGTCTAATTTGCTGGTTCATTATATTTTCTTACACTCCTTTGTTGTTCTATGGTGTCAGTTGTTGCATCTTACTATTCATATTTCTGTTCCTTTTTCCCCTTATTCTTAAAGAAGTCCCTTTAACATTTCTTATAATATTGTTTTGGTGGTGATAAATTCCTATAACTCATTCTTGTCTGGGAAGCTATTTATTTCTTTCATCAATATTAAATGATATCTCTTTAGGGTAATCTTGGTTATAGGTCTTTTTAGCACTTTGAATATTTTGTGCCAATTTCTCTGGCCTGAAATATTTCTATTAAGAAACCAGCTGACAGTTTTATGTAAGCTCCCTTGCAGGTAACTATCTTTTCCTTGCTACTTTTAAGATTCTCTCTTTGTCTTTAACATTTGTCATTTTAATTAATCTGTGTCTTGATGTGAACCTCCTTGGGTTCAGCTTCTTTGGTATTCTATGCTCTTTGGATATGTGTCTCTTTTCTTCACCAGATTAGGGAGGTCTTAAATCATCGTTTCTTCAATAAATTCTCAATCTCTTGTTTTCTCTCTTCTCCTTCTGCACTTCTATTGCGTGAATAGTTATTACACTTGATGTTATCTCAGTGATTCCCTTAAACTGTTTTATTTATTTTTTTGTTTTTTTCTTCTTGCTGCTCTGATTGAGGGTTTTTTCCCACCTTGTCTTCTAAATTGCTGTTTCAATCTTTGATTTGATCTAATCTGCTACTCATTTCTTCTTTTGAGGGGAAATGCATTTTTGTTCTCTGATTTTTGCTGCCTTTCTGTGTGTTGTTTCTATGTATTAGGTAGATCTGCCATGATTCTTAGTCTTGATAAGGTGTCTTTATGTAGTTGGCGACCTGTGGATCACAGTAGCAGTCTCCCTGTTCACCTGACTGGGCGCTCCAGGAGTGTCTCTTGTGCAGGTTCTTTGCTCCCTCCTGTTGTAGTTGAACCTTACTTGCGTTTGGCACATCTGTGGGTGGTTATCTCTCAAGCCAACTATGAATGAGAATTGGTGATGATCACAGTATACAAGCTACTGTGTGTAGGCTGACCCTACAAAGTGAAATTTGCCCCAACAGTGTCTGGTGCCTGCTGAGATCTCCCTTTGGTTGTACTGCTTTTTGAACTAATCATGTCATTCTTTGTTGTGGTCTGAAGTTAGCCTCTTGCGATGGACTCTGTTGAAGGTCAGTATCAGACACTGCCTGTGACTGACCTTGGGTTACCTTATTAGAAACTTTAAAAAGATCTGTCATTGGCAGCTGCCTGTGCTGGGCCTGGGTGCACATAGGAGGGGCTAAGATGGGTACTGAGGCCATGTGCCACCAGTACCAGAGTTGGGACAGGTCAGCAAAAGGCACAAGGCATCTCGAAACCCACTACTACCTTTTGGCTGCCTGCTAGGCTCTACCACTGAAAGAGCCTTGAACAGCACACAAACTGTGTGATGCAGGCTCTTAAGTCAGCAGGTAGGGGCCAATTGTGTTCTCTAGGTTATAAATAATGATTCAAATTCGCAAAAGTCTCAGAGTATACTAAGACCTGCCTCCACTACCTGCCTGGGACCTGCAGACTTTTGTCATGTTGCAGGGTCTCAGGGAGTGTTCAGGGTAGAACTACTAGTGTTCATCAAGCTGAAAAAGAGTAAGATTTGGCCATATGGAGGGAGGGCTCAGTACTGAAACATTGGCTCTTGTTGTGACTCAGATAATTTTTTATATTCTAATACTTGATTAATCTCCAGAATGATTGGAAAGAGGAGAAAAGAGTTTGGGATATTGTTATTCTGAGGGCAAGTAAATTTTTAGAGAAGCAACATGTTTCATTACCAAATAAGTTGTGTGCCAGCTAGCCCCCTCCTTTTTTTTTTGCTTAGTCTTCTCCATTTCACCACATTATTCTCTGAAGAGCCTAACTTCAGAGTGCTTAGTATAGCACAACCCCCAAAATACTCTGTGGGGATCAAAATAATACTTAAGCATAAAGCATTCACATTAGTGAATTTTAGGGCAACACAGTTTTTAAGGTGTCTCAGACAAGGATAGGGTTATAAAAGTTCTTATACAATTTTGTCATACACAGATACTCTACTACCAAGAAGCTCAATTTGATTCAGTCTCCAAGTTTATATTTTTGTTTTGTTTACAATTTCTAAAGGACCAAATGCACCATCTTTAAAAGAACTATCTTTGGTTTTTGAAAACCTCATCAAAGTTAAAGGTCTACCATTAAATGTCAGATTTCTTTATTTCACAAGCTTACTTCTATAATTCCTGCCACTCATTATTTACATTCTTTTGAATATGTGACAATTATAATGCTTCTCCCATAAGCCACGTTTTGCTTCTCTTGGCCATCAGCTTGTGCTTGGAGACTTAGTTGAATTCTATCTTGTTTGTGGCTTCTCCAAGGACTAAGAAAGGAGTTGGGGTCTGCTCTCCCTTCAGGACTGGTGGAAGGTGGAAGCTGATGATCATCAGGGTTTTGTGCCAGCTGTCTACGTCAAAAAACTGGCCCATGATGAGCGTCTTATGCCCGTACAGCATTGGCAAGAAAAACCAGACAACATTGCTCAGCGCCAGGAACAGATCGAGAATCAGTAAGTTCTGGAGGCTGGAGAACTGGAAAGGGATTTGGCCAAACATTTTCTATTGGTCAAGGGCAATTCTCATGACTGCACTTGTTAGATTAAAGGGGCTAAAGGTAAACTTAGGGTCCTTCAAATACTTCATTTTTTATATAAAGACAGGGAACATCCCCACCACTAAGCCAATTTCCTGAGATTAGACACTTAATAGACTCACTGTCCAGCATTCTTTCAAGATTACAAAACAGTCTTCTGACTTCCATATGAATTTTATTTACTCTGACAGGCTATTTCATATCCAGTTGTCAGAAGGTGTGTCGCTATTTCACTTCTACGAGATGCTGCCGGTCACACTATTGGAACATTGACATTTTAATTTTTACTTGCTAATGAATTTAATTTTAAAAGATTTTATTTATTTTTAGAGAGAGGGGAAAGGAGGGAGAAAAGGAGAGAAACATCAACATGCAAAAGAGATATTGATCAGTTGCTCCTCACATACCCCCAACTGAGGACCCGGTCTGCAACCCAGGCATTGTGCCCTGACCAGTGACCCTTTGGTTCACAAGCCTCTACTCAATCCACTGAGCCACACCAGCCAGCACTAATTTTTTTAATTGTATTGTTCAATTATAGTTGTCTTAAATACTGTGTTTTCTTCTCTACTTTCAGTGCTATTTTTCTTCTATTTGTATTTTCTTTTCTCCTTTACTGATTTTCTTTTGATTTTCTCTCTTATCCCCCTCATTCTCTCTCTGTCTCATTCTTCCTCTACTCTTCTGTGTTTTCTCCATCTTTTATTTCACCTTTCCCATGATCTTTATTTATACATCCAGGTACCACTCCCTTCTTGATCGGGCAAATGAACGCAGACGTCGTCTATTGCAACGTTACAGTGAGTTTTTCTTGGCCTATGAGGCAGGAGATATGCTGGATTGGATCCGAGAGAAAAAGGCAGAAAACACAGGCATAGATGTAGATGATGTTTGGGAGCTGCAGAAAAAACTTGATGAATTCCAAACGGTGAGAAGGAGGAACCATCTCCTCCAGACAGTTTTTTGAGGGTTATCATTCTTTCCTTTTATCTCATGTCTCTTCCTAAGTAACTCTTTAATTTCACATTTAGTAAAAGTCTTCCCAAAGCTACTGAGAGTTCCACATTTTAAATCTTTCTCTAGGTATTGTAGATGCAAGGAAAATGCAGAGGAAAGTACTCATCCCAACTTTGTAGCTTGCATTTGCTGCTATTCCCACATACCATATGGAACAGTAATTTCCCTAAATTCTTCAAAACTTGCCCTATATTGTACTGTGTGTCTGATGCCCAGATTGGGAAGGAATGGGACTCTGTATACAAAGCCTAATTATGGGGCAGAAGTTGGGTGGGACATTGGGAAGAACAACCTGACTTTAAAGCTAGGCCATTGCTGATTTTCCACATGCTTAAAACCCCCTCATTCTCCTTTATTCTCTCAGACTTATTTTATTATTTTTAACTAGTAGTGAGAATAAATCCATTTCTTTCTTTTAATGATAGGTTTCAAAGTGATAGATGATAGATGATATAGAGAGTATATTCTATTGTATAGGAATATGTGAAAAGTGAAAGGAAGGGAAAAATGAATAAAATTATAAAATAACACCAATAATCAGTCTTCCATAGGAAAGCTTATTGAAAGGCTATTGTATAATGCAATGAATAATACTATCACTATAGACAGTGATGCACACCCTAGAGCTGTTTCTTATATCATACTTAACATAAGCAGATCGCAACTCAGTCAATGAAATTCTATACAAGGTAGAGTAGTTTATGTTTACAGAAAAAGATATTACTTAGCCAGATTTAGATCCCCTGATGCTGTTACCTAATCTAAGGAAATACTTTTAAGAAATCTAGGAAAAAAGAAATTCACTCAGTTTTCTCCTAATATTTATATGAATTTAGTTTACATTAAGCCTGATCATTTGGAGTTTATTATCAAATATGGTGTGAAGTATAGCTCAATCTTACCTTTTCCCCAAATGGCTAACTAATTTTTGCAGTATTGTTTAGTAAAAAGTTAATTATTGCCCTAGTGATTTGGGTTACTAACTTTACCATATAGCAAAGTTTCATATATACTTGAAGTTATTTCTGTTTTTTCTATGATATACTCAATAAACTATGGTATTCTGTCTGTTCATGTGTTACCACATTATCCTAATTACAGATTTTTAAAAAATATTCTGTTTTTAATGTCTTGTAGGGAAAGGTTTTCTAACTATGACTTCAAAATCAAGTTCACTGAATGCACTAAAATAAAAAGATTGATAAATTTCATTAAAACAAACAAGAAAACCTATGATTTTATATGGCAAATATCACCATAAACAAAATCATAATACAATCAATACACTGGGAGAAAATATTTGCAGCTACATATATTATAGATAAAGGGCAATGTGCCAGTATATAAATACCTTTAAAATTTTGGGAAATTTATTTTGTTCATTACATTTCACATATAAGTGAAATCAAAGTGGAGGCAGACTCATAGATATAGAGAACAAACTGACAGCTATCAGAGAAGAGGGGCTTGGGACCTGGGTTAGAAGAGTGAAGGAATTAAGCAAAGAAGAAAAAGATTCATGGACATGTGCAACAGTATGGTGA
Organism: Noctilio leporinus; assembly: GCA_004026585.1. Taxonomy (NCBI): domain Eukaryota; kingdom Metazoa; phylum Chordata; class Mammalia; order Chiroptera; family Noctilionidae; genus Noctilio; species Noctilio leporinus. Next base: position 120,787 of record PVIW01000777.1, on the reverse strand, counting down.
ATGGTAATTGCCAGAGGAAAAGGGGTCTGGGGAAAAGAGAATAAGGTAAAAGAATGTTAAGTGGTTTGAAAGGAGGCTAGACTTGGGATGGTAAACACACAGTACAATATACAGGAGAGGTACTGTGGACTTTTACACCTGAAACATACAATTTTATTAGCCAATGTCAGCCAATAAATTCAATTTCAAAAAAGTGAAAATAAGAAAAGTTGAGGGGAGATCCAAGATGGAGGTGAAGATAGGCATGCTGCATCTCCCTTCACAACCAGAAATGGGTACATCTACCTCAAAACTAGAGACAAACAGAAATTCCTGAATATCGGACTGCACAGAAGCCCAACAAACAAAAGATAGAAAGAAGAAATATTCATCCAGGCAAGTAGGAGGGACAGATGCAGGACACAGAGTCAGTGGTTTGGCAGAAGATCGCCATCGCAGGTTGGTGGTGTGGTGGCATGAGCTGGTGGTGCAGTGACTGTAGTGGGAGAGTGGCAGAGGTTGGCTGGTAAAAAGCAATCACAGTAGGGACACCTGTTGAATGCTTCCAGCATCAGAGCAGATGGCACGGCTCATAGTTCCAGTTCCGGGGGGAAAAAACAAAGCCACATTGCTTCTTCTGACAGTGAAAACCAGTGGAGAGTAGGGTGGAGGAAGGAACTATCAGTCTCACAGAGGAGTCCGTTTGTTTAGAAATATCTGGAGATCCACACCCACTCTGGGAACCACAGACAGGGCAATCGCCAGAGAGGAGCCAGTCGGGAGAAGTGTCTGGAAAAGAATCAAGTGCTGAGCAAGCAGCAAATTCCCTCTCAGGCCCCTCTCCCACACACAGCACCACACTGTGGTAAAATGGGTCACCCTGCCTAACGAATACCCAAGGCTCTGCCCCTTAAATGTAACAAGTGCAACAGCTCTACCTAAAAAACAGGCACACAGGAGCCTATTAAGATGAGGAGACAGAGAAATAGGACTCAAAAAAGGGAACCAAACAAGGTTCCAGTGGCCAAACTAAATGACAAAGAAATAGCCAGTCTGACAGATGCACAGTTTAAAACGCTAGTAGTAGTCAAATCCACAGATTTCCAACAGATATGCTTGAAGACGGTAAACACGTAAGGGAAAGAGTGAAGGCTAGGCTAAGTGAAACAAAGAAAAATACACACAAAGCCAATGGTAAAGGAAATGAAAAGGGGTTCAAATCAGCGATTTGGAACATAAGTAAGAAATAAATAGTCAACCAGCACAGAAAGTGGAATCAAGAATTGAAAAAAATGAGAAGAGGCTTAGGATCCTCTGGAATGACTTTAAGCATGCCAACATAGGAGTCATAGGGGTGCCGGAGGAAGAAGAGGAAGAGCAAACATTTGAAAATTTGTGTGAAAAAATAATAAAGGAAAACTCCCCAAATTTGGTGAAGAAAATAGACATACAAGTCCAGGAAGCACAGAGAGTTTGAAACAAGCTAGATCCAAATTGAACCACACCAAGACACGTCATAATTAAAATGCTGAAGTATAAAAGCAGCAAGAGAAAAGAAGAGTTACCTACAAAGGGGTCTCTAGAACACTGTAGGCTGATTTCTCAAAAGAAACTTTGCAGGCAAGAAGGGACTGGCAAGAAATACTCAAAATGTTAAAAACAAGGACCTACAACCAAGATTACTCTATCCAGCAAAGCTATCATTTAGAATGGAAAGGCAGATAAAATGCTTCCCAGACAAGGTAAAGCTAAAGGAGTTCATCATCACCAAGCCCTTATTATATGAAATGTTAAAGGGACTTATTTAAGAAAAAGATCAAAACTATGAACATTAAAATGACAACAAACTCACAACTATCAACAGCAGAACCTAAAAAATAAAAAGGAACACAACAGCAAACCAAGTAAACCACAAGAATCGGACCAGAAACATAGGTATGGGAATCATTGGGAGGGTTATCAGCTGGGAGAGGGGAAGGGGCAAAATGTGGCAGTGGTGCAGGGATTAAGAAATATAGGTTGGTGGGCATAGGATAGACAGGGGGAAGTCAAGAATAATAGAGGAATGGATGAAATCAGAGAACTTATATGCACAACCCATGGACATGAGCCAAGGGGTGGTGGGACTGTGGGAAGGAGTGGGGAGCTTGGGTAGAGTGGAGCAAAGCAAAAAGAATTTGGGACAACTGTAACAGCATAATCAATAAAATATACAAAAAAAAAAACAACAAAGAAACATAAGCCATGCACTTTTTTTTTTTTTTTTTTAATTTTTAGAGAGAAGGGGAGGGAGAGAGGCAGAGAGGGAGAGAGACATCAATGTATGGTTGCCTTTCACCTGCCTCCAGCTACAGATCTGGCTGGAGACCTGGCTTGCAACCTGGTTATGTTCCCCGGCTGGGAATCAAACCAGCGACCTTTGGGTTTGCAGGCTGGCACCTTACCCACTGTGCCACCAGCCAGGGCTCACACACATTTTTAGAAGTTGAGGAAGAGAAAGAAAACCTGTCAAAAGATAACATGGAATTTTAAAATTACACAGGAAAATGAAAAAATCTAGGAAAATGAATATACTCCATACTCCTATTAAATAACAGCTCTCGTTCCCAGATTTTCATAGTCACTGGATGTCAGGAAGATACAGGTACTCTTCTACGTGACAATTTGAATGAGGGCAGCTTTTTGTGCATTGAATGTAAGGGTCCTAATACATTTTAATATTTGGATATGTAAGGACTGAGATGAGCAGGCAAGTATGAAAGGTTCATAGGCAAGGGATCTATACCAGTTTGGGTAAATTTTCCCATCTAGGATTTGAAGACCAATGAGCCTCGACTGAAGGACATCAACAAGATGGCTGATGATCTTCTATATGAAAAGCTTCTAACACCAGAAGGAATTCAAATACAGCAGGTAACTAAGACTCCTTCCATTTTTCCTCACTACCAGGTGGAGCTTTGGGAATCATCATTTTAACTTAAATATACTCAACTTCATATTCAGCAGGTTAGCTAGGACACAGAGAAGGTAATGGCAGTAAGGAGCTGGCTTTAGAAAAGGCCAAAGACAATAGTTTGAATAGTTCAGCTATTTGAACTGATCTGAAGTTCTTAAATCATAATATATACTCACCTCTCCCCTATCACCGCAGACACAGAAATTTAGGGCTCAAATGCCTAAGTACAAAGAAAATGCAGATTAAGGAGCCATGATAGTGGAAGAGGTAAATCAAGAAAACTTACTGGAAGAGATAGGCCCTGATAAAATCTGATGAAAGAAGGGGAAGAATATAAGTCAGTAAAGATGAAGAAGAGGGCATTCTAAAGCTGACTCAAATTTGGACCTATGGTTTCATAAACTGTCTAATGAACATTAATGAAATACCTAGTTCAGCTCCCTGGGTTGTGTAGGACTAGTGAGGATGAATTCTCTGTTGCTTTTTGTGGTGGTTGATAAAGAGTCAGAAGGAAAATTATTATTCATAAGAACAATTTACTTAACCTTTACAAAAAATAGGACTCTAGGAAGCTACTTTGTTTCATCAGTTCAGGATACAGAAAGGTACTACATCTCTCCTAGAAAAAAGGTAGTAGCTTCTAACTACTAATGCAACAATTTCCACTCAGTTTTCAGAGGATGTAGTACAGTTTCTGTCCCAGCAAACATCAATTGCCACTTCAGGGCTGATGGTTTCCCCCCGAAACATCAGATTGGAATAGTAACCCCTTTCATAACTGCTCTGGTGTCAATGAGGCCTAAACTCAAGCTATCCAAGAAAAAAATGTACCTATGCAATTTCTGAAGGAGATAACATGAGAACAACCATGATTTAAACCCCATCTAGCCTTCAAACACCACTCAGCTATCTGTGCCAGCTCTTCAGCTGAAGTCTGATATGTCTGCCTCTTTTAGGAGTTGAATGCCCGCTGGAAATCCTTGCAGGATCTGGCAGAAGAGCTGCGCCAACTGCTAGGCAGTGCCCATGCTGTCCAAATGTTTCACAGGTGAGAATTTTAACCCTAAAAAGCAGCGCTGTTTTAGAACCCACTCAAAACTCCCTAAGTCTAATGATGATAGAACCATTGCTACTAATATAACCCTTCTTCCTTAACTAGAGATAATAGGAGAGCAGACATTTCAGTTGTATATTCCTTATTTAGCATATAGAATATTCCTAGATTATCAGTTTCAATTTTCTAGGGCCTAGGCTTGGGCCTTGGTACATAATAGCCGTCCATATATCTTGTCATGACAGTGAATAAAACAAAGTAGAAACTATATTTATGAACTACAGGTAGATAGATAGTAGAGAACAGTAGGTATTAGTGATCTTAATTATTGTTTCTACCACTTATTTAAATGATCTTGAATTCTGTTTCTACACTAAAAAAATACATACATAACTAAGTAACCAAATGGATAAACAAATAGGAAACCAAACACCTTCACTATGTATAAATGTATTTTTTAATATCCAAAGAAGGGAAAAGTTAACTTCAGATGGTTATGGTTGTTGTTTAGAATGACTTAGGATGGGATGCTGTGAAATATAGTAGCTAAGCATGTAGCTTTGCAGTCAGGCCACCTAGTTCAAACTTAGGCTCTATTATTTAGCAGTAGTATTAATTAGAAAAAATATGCTTAGTATTTTTAAAGTTTTCTCACAAATAAAGTAGGAACGATAATATTAACTATGCCTCAAGTAGTTGTTGTGAAGATTAAAGGAGCATAAGTTGTAGCACATTAAGAAGGATAATGATGATGATGATGACGATGTGGTGTTAGTGATGACTTCCTTGTGAATCCAGCGAGTCTGCCTCTGGCATACACTTTTACTCTTAAACTCTTTACTTTTATTTACCCAGCAAAGCAGACGACGTGAAGGAGCAGATTGAGAAAAAGTGCCAGGCCCTCAGTGCTGCTGATCCTGGCTCAGACCTGCTCAGTGTTCAGGCCCTTCGGCGACAGCATGAGGGTTTTGAGAGAGACCTCATACCCCTGGGAGAAGAGGTAAGATAGGAGATTCCGAACTTTTCTAGCACTTTCCTCTTCATGTTTATACCAATCAATGCCCTCTTCTGTGGTCTTGTTTTCCAGTCCTAATACTTACATTCAATACCTTGTTCTTGTATCCTGTCCCTAAAGCAACACCATTAACAGAACATGCCCATTAGCACAAAAGGAAAACATATTGGAAATGAACCTCCTGTCCAAGTGCTTATTTAATGGGTTCCAAGTGTGCAGAACTTATAGTAAGTTGCAGTCCAGCAGCCTAAGATCAGTAGGAAATGGTCATACCCAAGGGGGCCAGGCCTGTGCTTGAGCATGGTGCGGAGTTTTCTTTATAAGCAATAGAATAAGCTTCATCTCACTCCAACCAAAAAGTGAGCTCTGAAGCTTGCCACTCTGAGAGAAATCAGAGTTATCATACAGCCTGACCTTATCATGCAAAACAAAAGAAAGCACGGAAATGTTTATATTGGAAAGATCTTCACAATAAAAATCAAGGCCTTGGGTTCCCTAATGATGCTGCCACTAACCACTATTTGTTTAGGCACTATCCTGGACAGCCTTCTTATCTTAAAAAAGAAGAGTGGTCATGGTAGTGTTTATTACTTTAGAGAGTTATGTGTCCCAATAGAGTTGTCATTTTAGTTAAGAAAGTAGCTAGGGTGTTCTTGAACCTCATTGATGACTGAATGAGCACTCTTGGGACTGAAGATTTTTCTTTTGCTAGAACCTAGGTGTAACTCTAGAATGATTATCAAAGCTCTTGTACTTTCCCAGGTGGCTATATTGAAAGAGACTGCAAAGCGACTCATTGAGACCCACCCAGATGCCTCTGATGACCTGCAGAGGCAGCAAGTCGAACTGAATACAGCCTGGAACAACTTGCAGGAACAGACAAAGGATCGTAGGGAAAATCTAAATGAAGCCCAGAAATTCTACCTGTTTCTCAGCAAGGCCAGGTAATGCTCAAAAATCTAAACAGAATGGAAGGTTTCATGTCTGGATCCTGAGGAGAGCTTCTAAGAACAATCTGTATAAGTGCTCTTTACTGTGGGCTTGGAGGGTACCTAAATGTCCAGATAGTACATCTGGTAAAGCAAAAATTTCAAGTTCAGTATTGTAATTGTAAATATTGAAGTTTGAAGGAATGTGAAGCCATCTAAGCAAATTAGATAAACTTCAATAGAGTGCATACTATACATATCTGGGATGCTGTGCCAGGAGTTGTAAGATATGAATATTTTCATTGTTTTGAAAGGTAGAGAAGAATACTGATAACCATGGTAGAACACAATATAGCCCAAAACACTTGCCTTCACAGATAGATGAAACTGTACACAAACAAAGGCACAAGAGTAAGGAAAAGGCAGCATGTTCATGAAAAAGCAGGCATAACTAGAGCATAGATTTTGTAACTCAGAGGAGTAAAGAGAAGTAGCAAGAAATAAACTTAGAAATGTCCAAATCAAATTCTAGGTAATTATTATTGCTTTGCTGGAGCCCACACATTATTACAATTTAGCAAATATATACTTTGTCTGGGGAGCAATTCCCATATTCTGTTGAGGAAACACTTAGATGAGGGACAATGAAGTAGTAGCTCACAATATAATACTTTTGAAGAAAAAAGGAGGGAACTTGGGCAAATGATTGCAGTTGCTCTTGACAACACCCACACCAATTCAACACCTTTGGAAAGCTACAGTTTTTATACAGTAAAAAATAAATAGCTACCATGCTCATTTCTCCAAATATTTTTTTTTCTCATAGATAGTAGATAGATGGATGATAGATGATAGATAGATAGTTAAATACATTCTACTTAGATTTCAGATTCCAAGTCAATGTTACCTCTTTCCCCTTATGAACTTTTACTCTTCATTGTTGTGGAAGTGGTATTCCCAGCCTCAAAGCAAGTCTATATAATATCTTATTTTCTCTCTTCATGACACTTTTGCTTTTCAGGTTATTTTTGTAATAGGTGAGCTCCTAGAATGCACAAATATGTCCTTTTTACAATATTTGGTACTTAATTAGCATCCAACAAAACTTAATTATTTGAGTAATGCATGAATTTATAAAAGAAGAGACTTTTGTCCTAGGTATGCCTTCCTTAAGATCTCATAATAACATAGATTTTTTTTAAATCTTAAGAATCTACTTTAAAGAAACAAGAATCATAAGGAGTAATAGAATATGTACTGATCCAGGACTCCAGTATCTGGATTCCAGTCCATATATCTACTTTTAGTTGTATCAATGGGAAAATCACTTATTATTCTCAAACTTGACTTCCTCATCTCCAAAATGAAAACAAAAAATTTTTCCAGAATTCTATAAAGGATTATTGAAGGAATTGAAAGACATGATATATGTGAAGGTTTTCAATGCAAGAAATTGTTATTATTAAGTCATGCAGTGAAAATTACAAACATAAGATTTATGAAGCATATAAAACAGATAGAAGGAACTTACCTGAAACTATTTTCTAGAGAAGAAAAAGCAGAAAGATAGAAATCTATAGCAAGTTGCAAGGTTTTCTTATCAATCTTAGTAAGTCTGTTTCTTTAGAGACCTACAGAATTGGATCAGTGGCATTGGTGGCATGGTATCGTCACAAGAGATGGCTGAGGACTTAACTGGTACTGAGATCTTGATAGAGCGACACCAGGTATGGTTACAAAAGCCTGAGTCACTGGTTACTTGGTTTTGGTGAGATGTCATCATTAGCCTCACCAGTCTCTTCCCTTTTTCCCTAAAGAAACATCTTGCTGACATAGAGGCTGAAGCTCCTACATTCCAGGCCTTAGAAAACTTTGGTGCAGAACTTATAGGTAGCGGACACCGTGAGAGCCCAAAAATTGAAGAAAAGCTTCACACTGTCAGGCTGGAGAAAGATAAGTTAGAAGAAGCTTGGAAGCAACGCAAAAAGATGCTAGATCAATGTCTGGAGTTTCAGGTACAGCAAATCTATAGTCAATGAGCAGGATTAGCCTGCCTGTTTCCTCTATGCACTTTTACATGGTTAGTACAGTTGTTCATTCCACTGGTCTTCCAATGCTATAAGTACAAAGGCATCACTTGATCATCTGACATTGTGTTCCCTGCTTTGTAGACTGATCATAGTCATATTCATTGCCCTTATCCTTAAAAAAGCCAAACAGAAGAGTGTAATTTATTTCCACGAAGAGGGATGGTTGTAACTTATATATTAATTCAAGTTTTGGTTGATTGCTTTTTATTGAGAAAGGTGTTTATAAGGAAGTATAAAATGTCCAATACAGTAGTCTCCCATTTGTTTGTAGGAGATCTATTCCAAGACCTCCAGTAGATGCCTAAAACCATAGATGGTACCCAATCTTACTTAAACAATATTTGTATGTACATATATACCTATGGTAAAGTCTAACTCAGATATTAAGCCTAATAAGAGATTAATAATGATAGCTCTTACTATAGAACAGTTATAACAATATGCTGTAATAAACACTTTGGGGCCATTATTAAGTAAAATAAGAGCTACTTGAACACAAGCACCATTAATACAGTGACAGTCAGTCTCATAACCAAGATAGCTAAGTGACTAACAGTTGGGGACTATATAATAGCATGGATACACTTGGCAAAGGGATGATTTATTTTCCAGGTGTAACAGAGCAAGATGGCAAGAGATTTCATCACTCTACTCAGAACAGTGCATAATTAAAAATTTATAAATTATCTTTTTCTAGAATATCCAAGTAATAGTTTCTGACTGCAGTTGACCTCAGGTAACTGAACTGCAGATAAGGAAGGATTGTCCCTTATCCTCCCATCTACCTCTAACTTGATTCCCCATATACCTCTAACTTGATTCCCCATAGTTGTTCCAAGGGAACTGTGACCAGGCTGAGAGCTGGATGATGACACGTGAAAATTCCCTGAGGTCAGATGATAAGGGTTCCTTAGACAGTCTGGAGGCCTTGATGAAGAAACGTGATGATTTGGACAAAGCAATCGCTACCCAGGTAATAACAGCTAATGCAAGAGTTCTAAAGACAACTATTAGTAAGAATAACAGAAATCCTACATATGTATGATTTTAAGTATTTTCATATGGTTCCTATAGGAAGCTCTAACGTAGGCAGGGTAGCTTGATACTTTGCTTTAGTCTTACCCAATTCACAAATAACACTGGACTTTCTTACTTCACATCCAACTTTTGAAACCCTGAATTTTAGAATTGGAAGGGATTTCTTATACTGTCTGTTCCAGCATCCCACCCAATGCAGGAATTATGCTCTATAATGGCCATGGGAAATGTCAAAGAAAGCAACTTTGTACCACACAAGTAGCCCCTCTCAGTATCATTATTAATGTTTCTCCTCTTCTTGATTTAAAATTCACCTCCCTGTAATACATTTCTCCTTTGGTCCTGGTTTTGTTTTCCTTCATGAAGTAAAAAATAATATTTATTTATTTATTTGTTTTTATTTTTTATTCTTAATTTAATTTTATTGTTGTTGTATTACATAAGAATATTTATTTATTGATTTTCTAAAAGAGAAGCTGGCACCAGCCTATGAACCCAAAGGTTGCTGGTTCGATTCCCAGCCAGGGCACATAACCAGGTTGCAAGCCAGGTCTCCAGCCAGGTCCGTAGCTGGAGGCAGGTGAAAGGCAACCATACATTGATGTTTCTCTCCCTCTATCTCTCCCTTCCCCTCTCTCTAAAAATAATAAATAAAATATTTTTAAAATAAATAAATAAAAATTTAAAAAATAATGAAAGAGAACCTGGGATTGTACCAAGGCCTAACCTCCAGATATCTGGTTTATTTCTCTCTCTCTCTCTCTCTCTCTCTCTCTCTCTCTCTCTCTCCCTCCCCTAGGAAAAGAAGATCACTGAGCTAGAACATTTTGCTGAGCAGCTCATAGCTGATGACCACTATGCCAAGAAAGAGATTACTACTCGGCTCCAAAGGGTGCTAGACAGGTCAGGCCTGAACAATTGTTTTTTGAGCTACAAGAAGATGTAGCAAAATGACTGCTGTGTTAGCGTTGCAGATGATAGAGAGATGGATAGATAGATAGGTGATAGATAAATAGATGGAAGATAGATGGTAGATCATGATAGATAAATAAATAGATGATATAGATAGATGATAGGTAGATAGATAAATGGACAGGTTAGCAAATGGGAAGATTCATGGATATGCTATTAGAGCTTGATGGAAGAATAGAGGGATAAAGGGTAGAGAGTGATATAGACCCCTCTTTCAGATGGAATGCTCTCAAAACACAGCTGATTGCTGAGCTGACAAAATTGGGACACTATGCTGACCTAAAACAATTCTACCGTGACCTTGAGGACCTGGAAGAATGGATTGGAGAGATGTTGCCCACAGCCTGTGATGAGTCCTACAAAGACCCTACCAACATTCAGGCAAGCTAAAAATACAAATGTTGGAAAACTACAACATGCCCAGATTGTTAGACTAGTGCTTATCTCCTTATAATGATTACTTGCTTACTGTTGTAATCAATATTGCTATCCTCAGAGACTTATGGGTCTAACATGGAGTTCTTCAGAAGCCATTATCACTTTGGTTATGATAGAAATATTAACTCTTCCTTTTAAATAGAAGTTATCTTTTCTTGCTTTCCTAAATGAGAAGGTAATTTAGCTTCTTCTTTTCCTTCAGAGAAAATACCTGAAGCATCAGGCCTTTGAAAATGAGGTCTATGGTCGAGCTGAGCAAGTAGAAAGAACCATAAACTTGGGGAAATCTCTAATTGAGCAAAAGGAAATTTCTGGCAATGAAGAGGCCATGAAGGTAGGAGTTCTTCTCAGTGTGGGTTCTGGGCTACAAAGTCATATGAAAATAATTCTTTTTACTCTTATTATTTCCATGTGTAGGGATATGAAATATGCTCTCTGGTTAATTATATTTCCTCTGATTCTTCTACAAGGAAAGAAGAAAAGAGTGATGGTCAAATCTTACTGCTCCTACCACACTTAGTACCTAGAACTCCAGGAAAGCAGTAGACTTAACTTCTAAGCATTATCTTACTTATTTTGCATTTTCTATCCCTACTTCCAGGAGTCTTTGGCATTTAGGCATCAGTCCCTGTAAGCTGCCCAGTACCCCTTATTCATACTTCTAAGTACTTTCTATTGTTTTCCCAGATAAAGCATACTGGTTTAAAACATATATTCAAATACTGAAAATTTTTGGTTAGTCCCTACCTTCACAGCATTCTTGTAATATCTTTTCAAGTTGTGACAGGACCCAGGATTCTAAAGAATATAATTACCTCTCAATTTATTTGTGTTAGGGTCAACTGGAAGATCTGGAGAAACACTGGGACTACCTGCTTGAGAGAACAATTGACAAAGGGCAGAAGCTCAATGAGGCTAGTCGCCAACAGAGGTTTAACACAGGCATCCGGGACTTTGAGTTCTGGCTCTCAGAGGTAATTGCACCTAGAAATGGTGGGAGCGTGGGAGTTTAATTAGTGCTTATCAGATAATCAAAGTTATGCATAAATGATTTTCTTGACTCTTCTGGGGAGGTTTTGGGGACACAGTTGCTAACCTTGTTTTTATTAAAGATAGTTATAATCTGTCAGCTTTATTGCTTATTCTTCTATCCTTAGGCAGAGACACTGCTGGCCATGAAAGATCAGGCCAGGGACTTGGCTTCTGCAGGAAATCTACTCAAAAAGCACCAGCTATTAGAAACAGAGATGTTGGCTCGAGAGGTAAGTGGTGTTGGAATCCCACTCCTCTAGGATGTCCATTCCAAGAATGAAAATGTTTCCTATTATAGGAGACCTTTGAGAATACAGCCTTGCAAAACTGACTAGTGTTCTCAGGCAGCAGTCATTATAACTAGGTCAAATCAATGGGCTACAGAGAGGTTGCAACAGTCACTTTTAATCAATGACCATTAAACAATAGATTCTAAGACTCCAAGAAGTGTATTCTAAAATCTCTCTTGTTTATTTTTTAACTGATGCATACATATAAACTCACTATCATTCCAAGCTGGTCTTTGAAAGAAAATATAAGTTTATTTTATAGAATTAGAGAGAAAAAATAAAACCAGATGGGAATACATGCAATGAAGTTAAATTATACACTTTGGAAATTCAATGGAGAATTCCAGTAGCAGAGATTTGTCATAGTAGCAATGACAAACATGCTAGCAGGTGTTAATTTCATACAGGAAAACTTTATATTATCAGTTTTATTTGGTAACACAAATTGGTACAGAAAATACAAGAAGTAAAAAGCTTTCTTATTGGAGTGACATTGGTATATAAAATTATATAGGTTTCAGATATACAGTTCTATAATCATCTGTATATTGTATTGTGTGATTACCACCCTGAGTCAATCTCTTTCTATCACTATTTATCTGCCCTTACACTCTTCTACCTCCCCTCACCTCCCTTTCTCTCTGATAGTCATCATACTGTTGTCTGTGTTCTGAATGGTTCTTTTGCTTAATCTCTTTACCTTTCCACCCAGCCCCCCAACCTCCTTCCCTTCTGACAGTTGGTAATCTGTTTTCTGTGTCTGTGAGTCTGTTTCTATTTTGTTTGTTAGCTTATGTTGTTCCTTAGATTCTATATATGTCAATTTAGATGGTACCTGTTTACCATAACTGGCTTATTTGACTTAGCATGCACAGTACTTTACAGGTCTGTTCATGCTGTCACTAAAGGGAAGATTTCCTTCATTTTTACAGTTGAGTGGTATTTCATTGTGTAAATGTACTACAGCTTTCTTTAACCATTTCATCTACTGATGGGCATTAGGCTGTTTCCAAATCTTGGCTATTATAAATAATGCTGCAATGAATGTAGATATATTCGTTTAAATTAGTGTTTTGGATTTCTTCGGATATATTCTCAGAAGTAGGATAGCTCAGTCATAAGGCAGTTTCATTTTTTAATTTTTGAGGTAACTCCATACTGCTTTCCACAGTTGCTGCACCAATCTGCATTGCCATAGCAGTGCACATGGGTTTTCTTTTCTTCACATCCTTGCCAACACTTGTTATTTGTTGATTTTTAAATTAATTTATTGTTGTTGAATTACAATTGTGCCATTCCCCACCCCCCTGCCCAATTGCTCTCCCCTGCCCTAGTCTCCCTATCCCCTCTGCCACAGTCAATCCCCCCTTGTTGTCCATGTTCATGGGTCATTTATTCTAGTTCCTTGACAAAACTCTTCCCCTTCTTTTCCCTTTTCTTCCCCCTCTCCCCTTGGTCACTGTCAGTTTATTGTTTATTTTCATGTCTCTGGTTCTATTTTGCTTGTTTATTGATGATAGCCTTTCTAATAGGTGAGGTAGTATCTCATTTCTCTGATGATTAGTGACATTGAGCATCTTTTCATATGTCGATTGGTGACCAGTTGTACATCCTTTTTAAGTCCTTTGCCCATTTTTTAATTGGATTCTTTTTTGGTTTTTACCTGTGTAAGTTTTTATAAATTTTGGATATTAAGCCCTTATCAGATATCATATGGAAAACCCACAGCCAACATCATATTCAATGAGTAAAAACTAAAAGTATTTTTCTTAAGATTAGGAACAAAACAGGGATGTCCACTTTCACCACTTACCTAACCTAATAGTGGAAGCCCTAGATATGGCAATTACACAAGAAGAAGAAATAAAAAGCATTCAAAGTAGACAGGAAGAAGTACAACTATCATTATTTGCAGACAACATGATACTGTACATAGAGAACCCTAAAGATGCCACCAAAAAACTACTAGAACTAATCAGTGAATTTAGTAAAGTAACATAATACAAAATAAGTAGCCAGAAATCAGGTACATTTTTGTACACCACTAATGAACTATCCAAAAGGGGAAACTAAGAAAGCAATCCCATTTACAATTGCATCAAAAAAGAAGTCAAAGGCTTTCTAAGTTTGCTACATGATTTGATTATATTCTCTGTGGCGTCACTAGAGGGCAAAGTTTGATTAAAAAGAGAAAGTAGGTTGGAAGTGCTCTGTGGCCAACATAAAAGTTGTTCTTGTTGAATATTACAATAAGTCAATCTGCATCATACTCAGTACTTTATAGAAGACAGTCCTATTTGGGGACAGAGTGCCTGCTCACCAAGGGCTTACTTTCTTATTGGGAGGAGGACACAAATAAAAGGTAAAACATCAGACAGAAGAACAGGACACATAAGGCCAAATGTGCAATTTGAATAATGTAATCATGCTATCTACATTGCTCCTTGATCTTGACCTTATCCAATTTGGGTTAAAAGAATATAATATCACCAGGCAGGGCACATAACCAGGTTGCAAGTCAGGTCTCTAGCCAGGTCCGTAGCTGGAGCAGGTGAAAGACAACCATACATTGATGTCTTTCTCCCTTTCTGCCTCCCTCCCTTCCCCTCTCTCTAAAAATAATAAATAAAATATTTTTAGAAAGGAATATTTTAAAAAATGAATATAATACCAAATTTATTATTTTCAGAAAACAATCTCTTTGATAGTCTTTTTTAAAAAATATTTTATTTTTATTTTTGAGAGAGGGGAAAGGAGAGAGGCAGAGAGAGAGAGAAACATCAGTGTATGGTTGCCTTTCACCTGCCTCCAGCTACGGACCTGGCTGGAGACCCAGCTTGCGGCCTGGTTATGTGCCCTGGCTGAGAACTGAACCAACGACCTTTGGGTTTGCAGACTGGGGCCTAGCCACTGTGCTACCAGTCAGGGCCTGATACAGCCTTTTAACATGAATCATCAGTGGTTAAATTTGGGGGTCTATTTAATGCCTGTACTGTACTATTCACTGAGCATACTTGGGCTTTGTAGAATATACTCAAAGACCTGGATAAGTTGGCTGCTGATCTGCTCTCCAGCGGGACATTCAATGCTGACCAGATTTTGGAGAAAATAAATAACGTCAACACGCGCTTTCTGGATATCCAGGATTTAGCAGCCTCCCACCATGAGAAACTGAAAGAGACCTATGCCTTGTTCCAGTTCTTCCAGGACCTAGATAATGAGGAATCCTGGATACAGTATGTACTATCAACTCACATTGCATTGAAAATTCAAGAAAGTAGATAATCCACCAAACATGTTTCTATTTGATGCTAAAATGAAATCCTTAATGTTTCCTGCAGTTAGTGTTACTCCTTAATGTTTGCCTTACCCTAAAGTTAACATCAGTTTTCTTTTTTCCCAAATTCCCTCACTGCATGCAAGCAGGGCCAAGGTAAGAATAAATGGAGTGGGGATCAATTCACATATAGTCTGGGAACAAATTTAAGAAGCCAAGTGTCCATCAGTTGCTGAGTGAATTAAATAACTATGGGACATTTACACAATAGAATACTACTCAGCTGTAAAAAAGAAAGTTTTATCCTCTGTAACATGGATGGACCTGGAGAATATTATGCTAAGTGAAATAAGCTGGTCAGAGAAAAACAAAAACACAAGATTTCACTCACATGACAAATTGAACTAACAAAGAAAATGGGAACAGACTCATGATGGAGAGCAGGATGATAGCTGGTGTGGGGGTAGTTAGGAGGTGGAGGGATTGGGAAAAAAGAAAAAGGCTCATGACCATGTACAACGGTATAGTGATTGCTGCAAGGAGAAGTGGGTATAAGGGGACTAAATGGTAATGGAAAAATACAATAAATATTGAATTTTTAAAATAAACCATAAATGTCTGTTCTAATAGTTCATAGAGTGTTTAATGCTCATTCTGATGACACAGCTAGATATTTACAGCTTACTCAACTGAAAGATCATTGTCATTGTTCTTTCTATATTCTGTGTACCTAATGTGATACTGAACTGGTACTGAACAGAGAATGTTATCCATTACCTGCCATGGTTTTATTACTAATTAATTCTACCTTGTTGTCAAAAATAAAATTGGGAAGAACCATAACATTTCACTCATATGTAGTATATAAAACTGAAAGCAACAAATAAACAAACAAGAACTCATAGATATAGACAGCAGTATGGTAGTTACTAGAAGGAAGGGGATTTAGGGAATAGGAGGGTAAAGGGAGTCAAATATATATGGTGATGGAAGAAGATTGACTTTGGATGGTGAACACAATGCAATATAGAGGTGATATATCATAGAATTATACTTTTGAAACTTATATAATTTTATTACCAATGTCACCCAAATAGATGTAATTAGATATTTAAAATAAAACAAAAATGAAATGTTTTTCATTATTTGGAAAAAATACAATTAGGAATATATTAGCAAATCAAATTATTTGCCTTATTTCCTATTAAACCTGCCGCATCATGTTTCTCTTCAACAAATCTGCTTATTCTTAATAGTAATCAATTAATTAGAAAAGAGGATTGTACATGGGGAAACAAGTAGGATATTTTAGAAACATTTTTAGTAACAGTTAAATAATATGATCTTCTCTATGTAGTCTTATACTGTGCTTTACAGTGAAATTCAAACATTTTACATTCAGAACTAATCCAACTGCCATGATTTCTATAATATCAGCTCTTTATAAGTCATTCTACATAAATTTATTAGTAGATAAAAATAATAAGCCCTGGCTGGTGTGGCTCAGTGGATTGAGCACCAGCCTTCAAACCAAAGGGTTGCCTGTTTGATTCCCAGTCAGGGCACATACCTGAGTTGTGGACCTAGTTCCCAGTTTGAGGCATGCAAGAAGCAACCATAGATTGATGTTTCTCTCCCTCTATTTCTCCTTACCTTCCCCTCTATTTAAAAGTAAATTAATAAAAATAATTTTTAAATTTAATTTTTAAAAAAGATTTTATTTATTATTTCCAGAGAGAGGGGAATGGAGAGAGGCAGAGACCTAAAGACCTGGCTGGAGACCTGACTTGCAACCTGGTTATGTGCCTTGGCTGGGAATCAAACCAGCAACTTTTGGGTTCACAGACCAGTACCTTATCCACTGTGCCATCAGCCAGGGCTAATTTAATTTTATTGTTGTTGTATTACATCCATCCCATTTCCCCTCCCCTTCTCTCCCTAATAAAATCTTTTAAAAATAATAATAAAGGCCATGAAGGTCATATATGTATATATGTTTGTGAATATGTATATACATATAATTTTCACTTTTATTAAAAGAGAAACATTAGTCTACATTCTTGAGAAAAGAAGAGAAATATATAACTAAAGGGAAGGCTGCTATATCTGTGCATATGGTAGAGATCAGTCTATTATTTTAATTGTATTAGCATAAGTCAGAAATTTTGCTGAAAGTCTTTGGTGCTAATTACCCTTGTGATTACTGACACTGTAGTGTTACCAATACCTCACCCCCAGCATCACACACTCTTAGAAAACCATTTTTCTAGAGTTCATCAAAGGTCTAAACTTTATTTTATTCCTTGTTTGCAGAGATAAGTTGGTACAAGTGAGCTCCCAGGACTATGGGAGGGATCTACAGGGGGTGCAGAACTTGCTGAAAAAGCACAAACGTCTAGAAGGGGAGCTAATGGCACATGAACCTGCCATCCAGGTAGGAATAGTAGACGATGAGAACTGGAAGTATAGAGAAATCTAATAGGTCTTTATGTTATGGACAAATAGAATGATTGTACAAAATGTCAAATGACATGCTAAGGTCACATAGAGTTAGTCATAGAGTTCACAAGTGTTCTTCTCTCCTCTGCATTTTATATCCTGTAAATAGAAGAATTCTACATAGGAACCCCTGCTCTTCTATAGAAAGAGCACTTTTATCACTCCAGGTCACAGTTGTTGACAATTAGGAGGTAGGTCGAGACATTTGGAAAAACTGTACCTAAGCCAAGTCATAGGAGAAAAAAGGCAACTCTGGCTCTGGCTTGGCAGCAGAGTCATATTGTGACCATGAATAATCCATAAAGCAGAGCATGGAGAATACCCTAGTACAAATGACAATGTATTTTCCCAAATACTTGTGTAAGTTTAGCATGGTAGATCTTACGACAGCTTTATTCTCCCAGAATTTCTAAGTCCACCCCAAGTACCGTGGAGTTAAGGAGTAACCTGGCTAGAGCTTCGCCAGGGAATTTTGTCTAAATTGGGAGTGGTTGTGGGGTAACGCAACACGGAGGGGTGTGTGTCTAAATTGGGAGTGGTTGTGGGGTAATGCAACACGGAGGGGTGTGTGTTCTTCAGAATGTGCTGGATATGGCAGATGGGCTGAGAGACAAGGCTGCTGTGGAGCAAGAGGAGATCCAGGAGCGGCTGGCTCAGTTTGTTCAACACTGGGAGATGCTCAGAGAATTGACTAAAGCCAGGTGAGTTGGCTCTTGGAGGTCCCATTCTCTTCCTGTGTTGCAGGTCTTGAGCTGTTGTTGGGGAAGCCACTTAAGTGCTTGCTCAGCATTTCTTCTCAGCTACCAATTTCTATCTTCAGGTTCTTCCTCAAATGCAATCTTCCATGAAGCTTTCTCCCAATTACCCCAGGCAGAGTGATTGCTGCCTCCGTATCCTAAATATACCTCTACTCTTGCACTTACTTGCAACTGTCTTTTATTGTTGTGGCTCTACATATGTTACCCTTCATACTAGGTTACTTACCACATGTCTGTTTTTATATTGCCCCAGTTTTAGCATTGTATGTAACACTTAATAATAAAAGAAAGGGTTTTTTTCCCCTCTCTTATAACCATATAGCCATTTAGAAGTATATGGTTATATACCTCAATAGCAAATGTTGGCAATAGGAAGACATTTTTTTCCTGGGAAATAAAAATACTTTGCACTTTGTAGTGCCCATGTTGTATAAGAAGAAAGGCCATATTCAGAGTAGAAAGAGACTGTTTCATTGCTAATATTCTCCAACTTCAAAGTCTTGGAACTTTTGTTTGGACAAGATTTCCTTTCTCTGACAAAGATTCTTAGAGTACATGATGCCACAAACCTGAACTTGTGAGTTAAGTGTCTTTCTTTTCAGAGAGCATCATCACAGCTGCCTAGCAGATACATACTCACTTTTTCTATGGCCCAGTTCAACTATGGTTGTCTTGTTAGACTGTACTCTTTAGCTCTACTTCCACTGCCTGCTAATTTGCTCTTATCTTTATTGGGGCTTACTGTTCTGTTATAGAGGGCTTCAGTTGGAAGAGTCCCTAGAATACTTGCAATTTATGGAGAATGCTGAGGAAGAGGAAGCTTGGATCAATGAAAAGGAAAGAATGGTTGTCCAAGGTGATTCTGGAGACACATTGGCTGTTACTCAGGTGTGCAGTAGGCTGAATGGATTAATTTTCTTCTCTTTTAATATGAATCTCTTTTTTAGATAGTGTTTTCACCTCTAAAATTAAAATCTAGTGGGATAAATAGACTTTAAAGTAAACTCTTAATATAAGGTGTTCTTGATATTTAGTATTTCTCCGGTAGACAGTGTTTCATAGAATTGTATAAATTTCAATATGGAGAAATTCTTATGTATTAACTTTGATCAACAATCTTATTCCAAAATCCAGGAAACTGTAAGGTCACATGGCAAGTTAGAAACAGTGTCACTTATATTCCTTTGACTTTTCTTCTGATAAGTTTGCTCTTTTTAGAAAGTGAAGAATTTTAGGAGCAGAATGTGAGTGAGATAGATTGTCCAGATGTTTTGATTCTCACTGATTCATTTATGTAGAGCTTGCTAAAGAAGCATGAAGAGTTGGTTAATGACTTTACAGTCCATGAGACCCGAGTGCAAAATGTGTGTGCTCAAGGAAGAGATATCCTGAATAAGGTGAGAGACTCCAGGGATTCTGGGTAACACTTTTCTTTTTGAAAGGGATTAGCCCAAGTATAGATTCGTGAGCAGTGCTAAATCATATATAGAATTGTAATTATCTGGTTTAAGTTTCCCTTTTGTTATTGTTGTTAGCAAATTAATTTAATTACAGTTTTCTGGAAATTCTTTTTCCAAGTTCTTATAAGGACAACCTTCAGATTTTAAAAAATTAGTTGTTGAGCCCTGGCTGGGAGCTCAGCTGATTGCAACATTGGCCCAATGAACCCAGGTTGTGGGTTCAGTCCCTGGTCAAGGCACATACAGGGTCAACTGGTGAATGCATGCATTGATGGAATAGAAAATCTCTCTCTCTCAAATCAATAAAATATCAGTAAAATAAATGTATATGTACATATACATATATAGATATATGAAAGTAAGCCTTATTGATAAATTAGTTGTTAACACACTGTTATCCTATGCATAATATTGCATTTATGAAGATTTTATAAATGACTCACTTTGGTCATAGAATATTGTAAGAATGTGAAAAAAAATTTCTTTGTGATCCTCTAGGAAGGAGGACCATTAGAAAACCTATTTGTAACCTGAGTATTATTATTTTGTTTAAATGATTGTTTTTACAAAGCCTCACTGATCTAAGTACTATAGGAATAACCTTAAACAGAGATGACTTCATACCTTCTAGATGCATGTACATACTAAGAAGATCCCACTTACATGGAACAAGTTTGAGAAGATGATCCAAATACTGGGTTAGAAATAACCATTTGGGACATAAGGGGATATTTAGAATAAGCTCATTAGACCTAGTGGATAATAATTATAGAGTTTGGAAGACAGCGCTGAGAACTTTTTAATAGTATTTTAAAAAATCATATTTTTGGCCTTGGCCTCTCTTTCTCCTTTCAACGTTGGTGCTGCAGGAAGAAAGTCAGCACAAGGAGAAGATTTCTGCCAAGATAGAGGCTCTGAATGAGAAGATACCTTCTCTGGCCCAGGCCATAGCTTCTTGGAAGTTGCAATTGGAAGAAGATTATGCCTTTCAGCAGTTCAACTGGAAGGTTGATGTGGTAGAGGCCTGGATAGGTATGATATGTAAGGGCCCTGGTTCTGGGGTTTGAGAACTGCAGATAAATTTTTTATAGAATGGTTCCTGGGTCTTTCTCACTTACCATGTAAAGAAAGATACTTGCTTCATTACCCATTTCTATCCTTTCAAGACACAATTACAATTACACTCACATGTATACACACACAAACATGCACATGCACATACAAACATGCTGAGGGCATGACTAAACACCAGAGAACATCTTTTTTTGAGAATAGGTGATTTTATATGTGATATTCAGAAAGATAGGGCCATTGCGAAACATTCCAGGAAATAAACTGCGTGTTTGATTTAAGTATAATTTAGGTCTTATATGCCATTTGTTTTGTTTCATTAAACACTCAGAAGTCCTCTTGGACCTAGCCCTGTTTCAGCCAGTTTTATCCTGAACAAATTTATAAAAATAATCCATTAGTTCCCGCTGCTCTCATAGTCCAATGAATCTCCAACTTTGAGAGTTTGAAGACTCGTTTGTGGCCTATAAGATATATTTCTTTTCTCCTTACCAAGTCTAAGATAGTCTACCAACTATCTTTCCCATCTTATTAATTATCTTTGCTTTTTAGCTGAGAAGAAAGCAAGCCTGAAGAACAATGGCAATGGTGCAGACCTCAGTGCCTTCCTCACTCTCCTGGCAAAGCAGGTGAGAGCAGTGTTGCCTTAATTGATGTCAATGAGGGTCAAAAAGCATGTCACATAGAAGCTGACCACATATAATTATTCCATTCCTAAATTTTGCAGTTTATTTTTTCTAAGAACTGTAACCTTTTTTTCTTTCCTGATATGTATTGATAGTGTTTGTCACTCTCTGTTTCTCCCTCACCATTCTCTCTCTGTTTATAATTTTTATTAGAGAACCAACTTTTGGCTCTTTAATTTTTCTGTGCTGTATCTTTGGATTATCTTCTATTTATAGTGTTTTAATATCTTTATATCTTTATCATCTTTAACTTTCTTTAGTGTTACCTCATTTAATTTTTAAGATGGATATTGGAATGATCAAATATTTAGCCATTCTTCTATTCTAATATACTGATTTAAAGATATAATTTTTTAAGTAAAGCTTAGCTTCATCTCACAAATGTTATATACTTTTTCTTATCATTCAGTTAAATATATTGTGTCCAACTTAATTTCTCATTTGATCCATTGATTATTCTGTAGTGTATTATTTAATTTTCAAACATTTGGGGAGTATTAAATTATCTTTTTTGACATTTGTATTTAATTTGTTTCACTTTAATTTAAAAACATGTTCTATAATATTTTAAGAGCTTGATTTATATCCATAAAATGGCCTGTTTTGGTGAATAGTTTTCATATACAGTTGAAAGAAGGTGTACTTTTTTTAGTGATTTTCAGTACCTATCAGATTTTGTTAATTATGTTGTTTAAGTACTTACCATTTTTATATATTTTGAAACCAAGTTAAAAGTTGTATTGACATTTTGCTTTACGTAAACATCTTGATGAATTGATGCTTTTAATTATGAAATGTTCATTTTTCTAATAACACTTCTTGATATAAAGTCTTTTTCACATACTAGAATACTACACCAATTTTTTTCTTTTGTTTGCAGTGTGTGTTTTTATATTCTGTTTATTTAGTTCATTTTTCCAATTTCTTTTCTCCTTTGAAATATTTTGTTTTTATGCTGTTACAGTCATCCCAATTTCCCCCTTTGCCCTCCTCCATCCAGTAGTCTCCACTTCCTCCCTGCCCTCTTATAGCTGTCAGTCTGTTCAATGTTTCTATGCTTCCAATTCTATTTTGCTCATTAGTTTATTTTGTTCATTAGATTCCGCATTATGAGTGAGGTCATATGTTATTTGCCTTTCATTAACTGACTTGTTTCAGTTAGCATAATAGTCTCCAGTTCCACCCATGTTATTGCAAAAGGTAAGACTTTATGTTTTATTGCTGCATAGTATTCCATTGCGTAAGTGTATCACAGCTTTTTTAATCTACTCATCTGCTAATGGGCACTTGGGCTGTTTCACATTTTTAGTGTCTTTATACTTTATTTAATTTTTGTTGTTGAACTGATACATTTATAAACTATAATATGACTACCACCACAGAATTACATAACATCTTCATTCTGTCACATAATTATAATTTATTTTTAATAGGAAAAGTTAAGATGTACTCTCTTAACAACTTTCAAGTGTATAATACAACATTATTAGCTATAATTACTATGTTGTACATTAGACCCCAGAACTTGATGCAAGGAAGCTTCTGCCCACTTCCTGGTCCCCAGTTCTTGGTAATCATTATTTTAGATTCCATATATAATTGATATAATACAGTATGTTGTCTTTTTCTGAGTTATTTCATTTAGCACAATGCCCTCAAATTTTATCCAAGTGTTTGCAAATGAAAGGATTCCCTTCTTTCTCATTACTGGATAATATTCCATTGTATATATGTATGTATGCATATATGCATGCATGCATGTGTATGTGTGTATGTGTGTGTGTGTGTATTTAAATGTATGTATATTTGTCTGTATGAGATATTCTTTATCTGGTTATCAGTTGATAGACACTTAGGTTGCTTCTATATCTTAGCTATTGTGAATAATGCTGCAATGAACATAGAAGTGCAGAGTGCCTATTGTATTTTAGATGTGTCTTCTATAAATATCATATAGCGAACATTGCTTTGGTTACTAAATTGATCATTTTATTGGAGCAGTGAGTCCATTTTCATTTAAAGTAATGAATTTATACATTTTGACTTAAGGCTGTAAATTAACACCTCCCATCCCCCTCCAACTCCTACTTTTTATCCAGAGTTTGAACTGATTCAAAGCATACTTTTAGGGTTTTTGTTTGTTGGTTGGT
Organism: Noctilio leporinus; assembly: GCA_004026585.1. Classification (NCBI taxonomy): domain Eukaryota; kingdom Metazoa; phylum Chordata; class Mammalia; order Chiroptera; family Noctilionidae; genus Noctilio; species Noctilio leporinus. The sequence continues at coordinate 97,093 of PVIW01000777.1, read as the reverse complement.
TGGTTTTTGAAAACTAGCCTTTTCTTCCATTTGCTTTTACACCTGGGATATTTCAGGGTTTCACCTAAATTTCTCATTAGAACTGCTCACACTTAATGTGTCCAGAACTCAGAACTGTGTAACTACAGAAAACTCTACTTAGCATTTTAGATTTGTAAAGCCAAATTTTTCTGCTTGTGTCCTACACACTTTAACAATTTATAAATGCCTTGGGAGAAAAATGCAGAGAGAATATCGAACGTACTTTTCTGCAGTTTCCTTTCATAGCTCCTCAAATCCTGGCTGCCCCAGTTCCCTAGTATTTCAATTTTTGTCATTTTAGCTCCATAAGAACATCTATCTAAAACACTAATTAGCAACTTTCTCCTCTTACCCTGAATGGTTTATACTTAAAAAGAAAAAGTAATGGAGAATATTACTCTTACTCCACTGTCACTCTCTAGAATTTTAATCCCTTGAGGCATAGCTACCTGAGTGGCATTGTGATCCCTTTCAAACAGAAGTTAGTTTTTCTCAGAGAGATGACTGACCAGATACAAGTCATTCTATTAGATCTGGGAGTGGAGCATTCTTTTTTTGTGATTCTGATATTAGCATCTCCACAAAAGTATCTCTTGTGTAATAGAATGTGTAGGAGGTCTTTTGTTAGTTTGCATACTTCTAAACTCTGTAGTAGTGCACTGATAGTAATTAGAACACAAACTAATAAGTGAGACAAAAGAGTCTTAGAAAGGATGTGAGCTATAGAAAGAATTTAATTTTGAGTTAGAAAATTTGGAATACCATATCATTTTCAGTATTTTCTTAATCTTAATTTTCCACATGAACTAAACCCTAATTATAAACCATACATTCGCTGGCTCTTAACTATAATCCCAATCCCAAATGTTCACTTTAGTCTCGACATCATTTTCTTCATCTTTGATCATCATTCTAAATCTTTCCTAGTCCTTACTGTTCATGATAAAAATATGCTGACCCCCGAGTGTAAATGACCCTTTGGAATCTGCATGATTTCTCTGTTCACTGCTTTTCGATGGATCTTTCTAGGACACACTGGAGGTCAGTATGCAGAGCTTCCAGCAAGACAGACTATCTAAGATAACTGATCTAAGGGACCAACTTGTGGCTGGTCAGCACAGCCAGACCAAAGCCATTGAGGAGCGCCATGCTGCCCTGCTGAAGCTCTGGGAACAGCTGCTCGAAGCCTTGGCAGCCCACAGGAAGAAATTGCTAGAGAAACAGCTACCCCTACAGAAGGTACGTTTTAGAAATGATGAGGCATGATAAGGCCTTGATTATGTATGAGCCTGGAATCTAGATGCCAATGGAAGAAACTCTGGATAATCTATACACATTTGAGTTAGTACTTTGAACAGGATCAGAAAGATATTCTTACTGAACAAAAATAGTTTAATTGATAGGAAGTAGTTTTAGACTGATTTATAAGTGATCCAGTTAACTTAAGATGAAAGCCAGGCTACAGGTAATGGAAGAGGTACATGGGACAGCAGAGTGAAAGATCTTACTGCATGGAAGACCTGAAACTGGCAGGCAGGAGAAAAGATTGTCCTTGTGCTTTTGTCTAATTGAAACAAAAGGAGAACTAGATAAGTAAAACTTGTGTTCTTATCTTCCCCTGCAGGGAAACTTCACATTTGTCACTTAATATTGCTGAACTTTGATCCCTGCCCTTATGAAGTAGGCTAATGTTAGTATCATCTTTTGCTGTTCTCTTTTACTACTGTTAAAAGAGATGATGGATCTCAGTACATTCTATATTGATATAAGGGATTAAAATGTTCTTTCTAACGGTGGCTGCTAAAGTATTAGATGTCAACAATTTAAAAAATTGCAAATAAAAGGAAGTTGGATACTCAGGGAAATTACCAGTCACTCCTAGACCATAATAGATATTACACCGTAACAATTTAAGGTAGTTAGAAAACAAACACACAAATAAAAATCAGTCATTCTGAATCCTTAGTTAATTTTTACTCTATTAAAGGGCATGAAACATAATTTATGTGAAAATTGAACCAATTAATGGAATATATTATATATATATATATATATATATATATAGAGAGAGAGAGAGAGAGAGAGAGAGAGAAGAAAGAAATTTCACATTCTGATTCTATTATTTTCCTTTCTGATTATAAAAATGTTTGTAAAATATTCAGTTGAACCATAGTATTATGAAAATAATATAAAGTTACAGACCTGGCTGGAGACCTGGCTTGCAACCTGGTTATGTGCCCTGGCTGGGAATTGATCCAGCAACCTTTGGGTTCACAGGCTGTGCCTATCCACTGAGCCACAAGCCAGGGCCTGTAATCTTCCTTCTACTTGGGCCAGTTTTTTCCTCTTTACTGTGTATGTTTGAAGATGAAAACTATTTTGCATAACCTAAATCTCTTTGGAACTATAGTCTGCTCACCCAAAATCTGTGACTTATTTTATTGTGCCCTGACTGGGAATTGAACCAGTGACCATTTCTGTGATATATTTTAAATCTAAAACATTTTTTATTAATCTTTGGAACAACCTTCGTATTTATTTGATTTAGAAATTCAGTCATTCAGAACACAGAGATAACTCCATAGAATATTGCAGGAATAACAATACAGGTTAGAGAGTAGGAGCTTCAGGTATGAGAAGAATTCTTAACACATTTTAGAAAAATGGTAGGACAAGGACTCAGTGCAAACAGACATTAGAGAGGAATGGTTTGCAGGAGATCAGGAGAGAGAGGAAGTAGACAAAGGATAGGCTAGACTTGCTTATCCCATGAATAACTTATTCATTTAATCATTCATTTAATATCTACTCTTGCATGTTTATTATATGCCAAGTAGAATTGAAACACCGACTTCAGAATAAGAAATCAAGAAAACAACCTTTGCCACTTCTGGAGTATTAGAGCTAAAATGACTTTAGAAATTTTTCAACTTTCTAATTTGTAGATGATGAAGAATATGACCAGTCCACATTACAAGATGCCAAGGTCAGGGTTTATACCTCTAATTCATCTTACTGTATGGTTCTCATTGGTTTTAGTTCTGCCCTCTTAGGCTGTTGGCCCTGGAAATATTTGAAGAAAATAATTTTTTTTTTTTTTTTAATCTTCAGTCTTCGCTTGTCTTCTTCTCTTCTCTTTCTACTGGGACAGATGAAGGTGTCTTTATTTTATTTTTTCTCTCTATAGGCCGAGGAACTATTCATGGAGTTTGCACACAAGAGTTCAGCTTTCAACCACTGGTGTGAGAATGCTGAGGAAGACTTGTCAGAACCTGTGCACTGCGTCTCCTTAAATGAGATTCGCCAATTGCGGAAGGACCACGAGACCTTCTTGGCCTCCTTGGCCAGGGCCCAAGAAGACTTCAATTATTTGCTAGAGCTAGACCAGCGAATTAAGACTTTAAATGTGCCCTCCAGCCCTTATACCTGGTTAACAATGGAGGTGCTAGAAAGGATGTGGAGGCAAATACATGACACCATCAAGGTAATTAATTTGGGGCACAGCAGAGATTTTCTTTAGCTATAGTGATCGTGATCAGTTACTTTATTATCCAAGTTGAGGGACCTTTAAGAAAGAAAGGAACACAATTCATTGAGAGAGCAGCCATAAACTGAATAGTCTAAGACAAATTTGGAAATATGTTTAAATAAGTATAGAGCTATGCAACATAGTCTGGACAGTTTAATGCTTCTAGATGTTGAGTAGTGATTTAGGAAAGCAAACAGAAGCTCCAGGATGAGATTCTGAATATAGTTTATAAAAGGTTTACAAGGCTAGGCCCTGGCTGGTGGCTCAGTGGATAGACGCCAGCCTGTGAACCCAGCCAGGGCACATAATCAGGTTGCAAGCCAGGTCTCTAGCCAGGTCTTTATCTGGAGGCAGGTGAAAGGCAACCATACATTGATGTTTCTCTCTGTCTCTGCCTTTCTCCCTCCCCTTCTCCCTGAAATAATAAATAAAATCTTAAAAAAGAAAAAGAATAAGAAAAATAAAAAAGTTTATAAGGCTTGCATGTTTATTTGGTCTATATATTACCCCATCCAACATATGTTCTATTTTATACATACTTTCCAAAGTGTCATTTAAATGTATTTGTATTTAATTTTTGTCTGTCTATAATGATGTTCATTATAGAAACTATGAAAATAATTTAAAAGTTTAACAAAGTAAGTTTTATCATAAAATTACCAATTTTAGATGGCACCTCATATTACATTGCCTTTTAGGGCTGCTTTTATGTTGGTTTAAATGAAATTTCACCTGGAAAAAAGTCTTGCATCATTATTTGATTATTATTTTTACTGGGCTTGGTTTTTGAGACAGCTGTAAGTACTTATGGGAAGTGACATGAGCTTTCCCCACCTTTTGAAGAAAAGAAGTGAGCTGTAAGAAACATGAACACATAGGCACATGCCTCTGGAATATAGTTTAGATTTAGGAGTGTTAAAATGTACATCCCAGCCTGGGCACTAGTTATTTTACTTAAAAAAAAAGGCCTTTAATGTGCAATCACAGTATCTGTGAAATTGGTTTCTAGGAACGAGAGCAGGAACTGCAAAACGAAGAAGCAAGGCAGGTCAAAAACTTTGAGATGTGCCAGGAGTTTGAACAGAATGCCAGTGCCTTCCTTCAATGGATCTTGGAGACCAGGTAAGTTGTGATACCTCAAAACTTTAATCCCTTATGTCACATACTTCATTTCATGCAAGGATGAAGTACATAAAGGCAGGAGAATGAGGCATTCCTACAGCATTTATGCTATACTAAAATCACCAACTCTTAATTGTCCTTTATATTTAAAATTGAGTACTTTCTGAATTGAGAAAGGAGAATTTCAGCCTTCAATCCATTGTGTACCCTTCAGTCTTTTTTTCTTGATACCCCCACTTTTTTCCTGTTGGCTATAATTACAGTCCAAAAGTAATAACAGTTCCTTATGTTTGCATACCACTTTGCACTTTATAAAGTACTTCTATGCCCATGACATCACTCTTAATTTTAGAGCACTCTTGAAAAGTATACCGAGAAGATCTTATTGCCTGGGTCCAAATGTAAAGGAAGATCAGTAGATGAATTGACTTTCTCAAGTTACATTGGTATTTATTCACACAAGCAGAAGCAGTTCATATTGTAAACAACTAAAATGAAGTTCTTATGTTGCCTAACTACTAAAGATGTGATGAGAATCAAGTGAAATAATATATGATAATTATTTTTATTGAATGCAAAATGTGCTATATGTGAAAATAACATTTGTTCCATCTTCTGGGGCAAATAATCTGGAAAAAAGGAGGCTTAGAAGAGTAATACTTTAGAATAAATGGTCTAAGTTGATAGACTGTATTCAATAAATGGGTCAGAATTATGAAATTTTGAGAATTAAAGAGGTGGTTTAAACAATCTCTAATATATAGTGTTTGTATACACCAGTGACAAAAATAAATCACACAATTTAAAAAAATGAAAATATGTATCATGGCTAAAAACATCTGAGAAAAAAACAAAGGAAATACAGCTCATCCTTCTCTTTCTATTGTTCTGGTCCCTCCTTCTCTGGCATCATGTGCCAAACACTGAATATACTACCTCACATCTGTGCTCTTCATACAATAGCAAGTATCTGTATGGAAGGCTGTTCGCTTCTCAGTACTAAAGAGACTTTGGGAACAGTGGATGGAATAAGTCCATATGATTTTGGCTACAGAGATTTAGAATGTTTTATAAATCTGAAAAAAATATATCATTAAAGTAATCCATGTTAACATAAGATTTCCCTTTCTCTCTTCTGATTCCTGTTCTGGAACTCCGTGACCAGGGCTTATTTTCTGGATGGGTTAGTATTTTATGTTATCATGTTTGTTGTGTTATATCATTCTGGAATAATTGACTGAAAAGGCCTTATTACTGGGGTACCTTTATTGCATCTCTAACTGATGATGCCTAAATAAAAATGTAGGGTGAGAAGGAGAAGCACAATAAATATCATTCTGCCTGCACACCTCATGAGGTGATCTTGCTTACCCATTAGGTTGAGGGTATGCTTGAGAATAAGAACTAGGATGGAGGTCTAGAAGCCCTCTCATAGGCAGAAAAGAACTAGCAATACGCCTAAATTATCTTCTCATATGTCTGGCAAGTTTGTCCAAGAGACAGAAGGGTTGGTTTCATGAAAATTTGGTGTGAAGATTTATTTCAGAGAGGCCAAACAACTTGGAAGAAGTCAGAGTAGAGAAATGTAGGAGCTTTGAGTTTGTCTGTCTGTGTGAAGTATTCACCTTTGATATCAAAAATAACTTTTTCTTCTGGTTCTTAACTAGATCTTTGCTCAAAGAAACAGGAACTCTAGAATCCCAGTTGGAAGCAAATAAAGTAAGTAACGTTTATTCATTAGTTCAGGATATTTCCAGAATCACAATGAGTGGAAAAAAAAAAAAAAAAAAAAAAGGCTACTGAAAGAAAACTTTTAAATAAACACTTTTACATAAATTCATTAGGTTGAAAGTCAAGAGCCTAAGGCTCTGGTGCCAGCTCGGTGAAAATTTTTTTTATAACCATGGACCATATCATTTAATGGACATCAGTTTACTTGAATCTTTAAACTGCAACTTCTGTGTCTATACAATAAAGTTAACAATTAGTTATAAAGTTACTATTATTGATTAAGTAAGGAACAAATGCATAGCTCCTAGCCGACAACCTGCTATTATTTGGTAATGACAATTATTTAATAATACAATTGAATCTAGATGATCTCTTTAACAGTTGAGTGAAGCAATGGGCTATTGCTCTGTTTCTTAACTTCTTTTTCATTATTGACTGCTTCAGGAGAAAATTTTATCAATTAAATTGTATTCCTTCCTAATGGGAATATTTTAATACTAAAGAATAAGACATTGTCAGATAGGGAGTTGCAGTGAAGAAGGTGGAGTTGGTAAATGCTGTGTTAGCCTCCTCATATGATCACATCAAAATTACAACTAAATTATAGAATAATTAACCTGACAGCCATCTGCTTATCCGCTGAACAGAAGTTCCATAACTCAGTATGCAAAGAAGCTACATCAAGACTGGTAGGAAGGAGAGAGGACTCAAAGCAGGCTGGCCCCACACCCATGTGTGGCGTTTGAGAGTCTGAAGTGATGTTTCAGCCACAGAAGTCCCCCCTGAGGAGCAAAGGGATCCCAGACCCGCACCAATCTACCCAGCCAGATCACCTGTGCTAGACAAAGAAGCCCCAGGCCATCTGACTTTGAAATTCAGCTGGCAATTTTCCATCCAATTGAGACAGAAAGCTGATAGAAAACCAGCAGTTCTCTTAATGGGCCCATGCACTAATTAATTCACTCCCAGGAACTCTCCCAAAGCTCAGGCAGAGGGGGAACAGTGTCTTGGGGAAAACCAGAAACACAGAGAGAAACTTAGTTGTGTAGCTTCAGAGTAAGCACTAGAGGGACAGCCCCCACTGTTCCTGTGTTGAGCCATTCTCCAGCATAGTTGGTAGGTAAGTGCCATCTTTCATTTGTTAAGCTTTCCCACCACATGGTCAAATCTGAATCTACATTAACCTGGTGAACACCGTGCCCCACCGTGGTGACTCCCCGAGAACCTGACTCAATTCACATATTTCTTGGGACTCTTATGGTAGCTGAGACTTATAGGCAGCCATCAGGCAGTAACAGGCCTCAGGGTGCCCTGTGACATTTTCTAAATGTCCCCTGGCCTCGTACCAGTGGCAGCCTGCCTCAGTTTGCAGCATGACTTCTCCTACATACCTCCAGGCCTGTGACAGGCAGTTACCAACCATGAATCACATTGTATCTCCTACAACGTAACACTGGGTCGGTCACAGGCAGCAGCTAATCTAGGTTTGCACCATACCCCTCCCAAGTAGCTCCCAAACCAATAAACCTTGTGACAGGATTCAAACCACAACAGAGCACCACATGACTAGCCCAACAAGTAGCACATCCCAATTACAGTTGCATCAACAAATGCAATGCCTAGAAGAAATTTAACCAAGGAGGTAAAAGGCCCGAACTTGCATAAATTATAAGACATTGAAGAAGATATAACATATACTCATGGATAGGAAGAATTGGCATCATTAAAATGTTCATTCTACGCAAAGCAATCTAAATAGTTAATGCAATTCCTATCAAAATACCACTGGAATTTTTCAGAAAATTAAAACAAATAAGTCTAAAATGTATACAGAGCTGCAAGTACCTGAATACCAAACACTCATGAGAAAGAACAAAGTTGGAGATACCACACTACCTGATTTCAAATGATACCACAAAGCTATAGTGATCAAATTAGGATGAAGCTGGCATAAAAACAGACTTGCAGGGATAGGTAAAAGTAGGTTTGCAATTGTTAGTATGGGGAAAGGCATGCATGATTATTATAATAGTTTTATTAACTCAAAATAATATCACAATATGAGATTTTATATCAGTGCACTGTGCCACACCTGTACTATAGATCAATGGAAGAATAAAGAGCCCAGAAGTAAACCCACAGCTTTATAGTCAATTCATTTATGGCAAAGGATAAAAAAAACCCATAAAATGGAGTAAAGACAATCTGTTCAATAATGTTGATATAATTGGACATAGGTACAGAAAAATGAAACTAAATCATCTTTTTACACTATATACAAGAAGAAATTCAAAATGGATTAAAGACCAAAAATAAGACCTGAAGCCATAAAAAGCCTAGAAAAAAACATAGTCAGTAAACTCTCTGATATTGCTTTTAATATTTTTCTGATACATCTCCTCAGGCAAGGGAAACAAAAGGAAAACCATCAACAAAATGAAAGAAAAACCTATTACTTAGCAGAAGATATTTATTAATGATATATCTGATAAGTGGTTAATATCCAAAACCTATAAAGAACTCATACAACTTAACACCAAAAATGAACAATCCAATCCAACTAAAATGAGCAGAGGACATGAATAGATACTTCTCCAAAGAGGACATACAGATGGACAACAGGCAGAATAAAAGATGCTTAATCAATGTCACTATCGATAAATGCAAATTAAAATTATGATGAGATTTTACCTCACATCTTTCAGAATAGCTATCATCAATAAATCAATAAACAACAAGCAAGATGAAGATGTGGAGAATGGTAACCCTCATGCATTGCTGGTGGGAATTCAAATTGGTGCAGCTATATGGAAAAGAGTATAAAGGTTCCTCAAATAATTTAAAATAGAACAATTGTATGACCAAGCAATTTCACTCTAGATATTTATCTGAATAAATCCAAAATACTAATTTGAAAAGATGTATGCACCTCTATGTTCATTGCAACATTATTTACAATAGCTAAGATGTGGAAGTGTGTCAGGTGACCATTAACAGATGACTGGATAAGGAAGACATGGTACATATATACCATTTAATATTACTTGGCCACATAAAAGACTAAAATCTTACTATTGTCACAATATAGATGGCTCCAGAGGGTATTATGCTATGTGAAAAAAGTTAGAGAAAAACAAATACCATATGATTTCACTTATATGTGCATTCTAAAGGACAAAACAAACAAAACAGAAATAGGCTTATACATATAGAGTACAAAATGATGGTTGGCAGCTTGAAGAGGGTTTGGGAACCTGGGAAAGATGCAAAGGGGTTAAGAAATACAAATTATTCCAAAATGCCTTCATTAATTCATTTGTTTAAAGAATTACTCTTTTAAGTAATATGACTTGCAATATTACCAAACACATGCAAAAATACATTAACACCCATACATAGTTTTGCACATATTTAAAGTACATTCTGGATTTTGAAGAGTTAATACAAAAAATTCAAAATATGCCAATAGCTTACATAATTATTACATGTTAACTGATAGTATTTTAGATATATTGTAGCAAGATTAAGCAGTTTTTTCTTCTTTAATACTTATTTTACTATGGAATGCTATGTTTGGGAAATATATCACAGAAATGGTGTATTGCAGAATTCACTTTTTTGAAAGTTGTCCTAGAGACAGTGCCAAACCCATAGTAAAAAATGAATTTGGTTTTGGAATAACGAAAAGAAAACTTTGTATTAATATGATTTAAGAAGCTGGCAGAAGGCAGTAATTAAATGGTGAATTGTCTGAATGTGAAAGGGGGAAAAAAAAGTAAATATGTACGCATTGGTGATTACAAAATAGACAGAGGAATGTTAAGAAGAGCAAAGGAAATAGAGAAGCCAAAGAACGTATGTGCATGATTCATGGACATGAACTAAGGGGGGCTTTGTTGGAGGGAATGGGGTACTGGGTGGAGGGGGGCAAAGGGGGGAAAACTGGGACAACTGTAATAGCAAGATAAATAAAATATATTAAATCAGAAATACAAATTAGCCCCTTGCTGGTGGCATAATGGATAAGGCGCCGGCCTGTGAACCCAAGGGTCGCTGATTCGATTCCCCAGCCAGGGCACATAACCAGGTTGCAAGCCAGGTCTCCAGCTAGGTCTGTAGCTGGAGGCAGGTGAAAGGCAACCACACATTGATGTCTTTCTCCCTCTCTGCCTCTATCCCTGCCCTTCTCTCTGAAAATAATAGATAAAATCTTTTAAAAAATTAAAAGAAATACAAATTAGTAATCACAAAATAGTCATGGGGATATAAAGTGTAGCATAGGAAATGTAGTCAATAATATTGTAATAATGTTGCCAGGTGGGAACTAGACATATTGGGGGAATCGCTTTGTAAATTATATAAATGTCTAACCATTATGTTGTGCACCTGAAACTAATATAAAATAGTATTGAATGTCAACTATCATTGAAAACTTAATAAAAAGAAAAATGGGGGAAAAACTGATGTCAGTTAGAATTGATCTTTATAGGGCCGTAAGTCTTCGTAAATATCTAATGTTGTTTTACCAGCCTCCACTAGCATAACCAATTCAGGTTTCCTCTCTTCAGGAGAAATTATTTCTCAGTTGCAAAAGCATTTGGCCTTTATACTAAAATTGGTATGTAATGTGCCTGAATGACACAAATGTTTGTTGTTTTTTGAAATCTGCTCAAGCTAATGAAGGAGGTCCAAGAGTGAACACTGATGAGCTTAAGTAGGCCTTATAGCTCAACAACAATCAATAGTACAGATAATTCATGATGCAAGTTTTCTATCTGCAGTATATAACTACTAAGCCTTTGATTTACATATTGCAGATTAGTAGAGCGACTGAGGCCATATCATTTCACCTTCCCACCCTTTTTATAAGTGAGGAGCACAGAAGTGGAATGGTTATTCTGAGTAATTTATCTCTCCTGGAGGACAGGAATATCCCTGAAAATAATTGAAAAGAATTAATTAGGGGAAACCCCAACTAACCTATTTCTTATTTTTACTCCCATCCCTAGGTTTGGAACTGGTCACCTCAGTGATGGTCTCTCTTCTCTTTTTCCAGAGGAAGCAAAAGGAGATCCAGGTGATGAAGCGTCAACTGACAAAGATTCAGGATCTGGGAGAAAGCTTAGAAGAGGCTCTGATTCTGGACATCAAATACAGCACCATTGGGTTGGCACAGCAGTGGGACCAGCTGTACCAGCTTGGGATGCGAATGCAACACAACCTGGAACAACAGATCCAAGCCAAGTATTGAGAACTTATGGCCAGGGTGGGGAAGGGTGTGGGTGGCATTAGGTTTTAGGAACTTAACTCCAAGGGCTTAAGTTTTGAGTACTAGTTAAAAGTCCTGCTTCAGAGACAGTACACTCACCAAGCTCAGAACCAATATCCCCTCTCTTTACTGACCCAGAAATGACTATTTCTTTATTCTATTATGCAGTAGGAAACAATTGTTCACAATGCCTTCAATCTACTCATCATCCAATTGAGTTCCTCCATTATCTTATGCAATCTCTTCAGATTTGCATTTCCTTTTGTAAAATTTTCTATCTTAGGTCTAGAATGCAAGAAATAGCCAAAGTGTAGAGCAGAAGAGCAAATTTTTTCTTCTAAATAAATTAATTATCTTAAAAAGTTGAGTTTTCCATAGCTTTTTGGCAGTGTCATTATCTAAATCAGAGACTGGCAAACTCTTTTGTAAAGAGTTTGATGATAATATTTTAAATGTTGTGAATCATACAGTCTCTGTTATAACTGCTCTGTTGTGGAAAGAAACAAACTACTGAGAATTCATAAGTGAATGAACATGGACCTATTCCAAGAATTTTATTTATGGACATTAATATTAAATCTTATATAATTTTTATGTTTAAGGAAGCATTCTTCTTTTTTTTATTTTCAACCATGTAAAAATGTAAAAACCATAAATAATACTGCAACGAACATGATTTCACACAATAAACAGATAGTGTATTTTAGAATTATACACTTGAATTCTATATAATGTTATTAACAAATGTCACTCAAATACATTCAATTCAAAAATATAAAAACCATTCTTAATTCATCAACTGTACAAAAGCAAGTAACAGACTAGATTTGGCCCATGGACCATAGTTTGCCAACCCCTGAAGTAGATGACTCAAATAGCATATTTTGTTCACTAAAATTTCTATTTCATGTGGCATAGCTTCTATCTTCCTTTGTTTTATCTCACAAGTTAACTAATGGTTTGCCTTTCAGGGACACCATAGGTGTGAGTGAGGAGACCCTGAAGGAGTTTAGCACAACCTATAAGTGAGTATAATTTCATAGTTGATTGGTTCTTTGTTTTTCAGACCAGTTAGAATAAATTTCCAAATAACTATTTTCTCCTTAGTGTGGCTTGGTATGTATTAAATGAAGGTCTAGATATGCTAATTAGATTTAATTTGGGGCTTATAGTATGTCTATGAGATTCCTGGACTTAAGAAAATACATTATTTTATATTCCACATTTTATGCTTTTTCTGACTTTTTATAACAGCATGAGTGGACCTGGAGAACATTATTCTAAGTGTAATAAGCTAGGCAGAGAAAGACAAATACCATATGATTTCACTCATATATGGAATCTAATGAACAAACTGAACTAACAAGCAGAAGAGAGGCAGTCTCATAGATAGAGAGCTTGCTGACAACATTGGCATGGGACGGGTGCAGGGAAGGAATAGAGAAAAAAAAAGAACTAATAGACAAGGACAACTGTGTTAATTGCAGCCAGGGAGGGAGTGGAGGTGAAAATGGGTAAAAGGGGAAAAAATGATAATGTAAAAAACAATAAAAATAAATCAGTAGTATAGAAACACAGGCAAGCTCTCTACTCAATTATCTGAGCAGTTTATAACATGTTAGTGAAGCCCTAGATGATGCAACAGAAGTTGTTATTTTGTGTTGAAGTCTTGTTTTCTATTGAATTTGATTGGATGTTTTTATTCTTTAGACACTTTGATGAGAATTTGACAGGGCGCTTGAGCCACAAAGATTTCCGGTCCTGCCTGAGAGGACTCAATTACTACTTGCCCATGGTGGAGGAGGGTGAACCTGAGCCCAAGTTTGAGAAATTCCTGGATGCTGTCGATCCAGGGAGGTAGGAAGAAGACCAAGGGCCAGACCATAGCGGGGAATGGGACTTGGTAGGACAAACACAGAGACTAAAATGATCTGTAAGACATGAAATTAACTCATCTTGAGACTAGGAAGATACAAACTAAATAAATGAATCGGGTAACTTTTGCCCTTTCAGGATTAACTCAGAAGTTCATGGCACTAACTCCAACTCAGACACTGGTTATGCAATTTAATCAATTCCTAGTTTATGTTTGACATGAATTTCAGTTGGTTCTGAAAACTGAACTTGAAAGAAGAGTCCCTTTATGTGTGTAAGGTTTTTAAGAAAAGGATGCTTAACTTGTGGCGGTGAGGTTGTTGTAAGCTTATGAAGGAAGGGTGGAATAGAATCGTAGAAGAACCACATTATTGTTAAGGACTAATTATTTCTAATATCAAGACCAAATAAGACCAGATATAGAGGTCTTCAACTCAACTTGAACAATTTGAAGTACCTAGATACTGATGCTGACGGAAAATCCCCAAATTCAGGCTAAAAGATCCATATAGAAACAGAGGCTGAAACTTAGGAAACTTTACTTGGTTGTAAGGGCATGGAGCAGAGGATCAAATAAATCATACCCTTAGAGGGCTGAATTGAAAGAGGCACATGAAAAATGCATCATCCTGTCTCTGAAACACTGACATGAGAATGAGAAAGGAAACTGTTTGCTTCCGTGTGTTGAAAGGGCACAGTTCCTGATTCATTTATCCCACAGGAAGGGCTATGTCTCACTGGAGGACTATACCTCATTCCTGATTGACAAGGAGTCGGAGAACATCAAGTCCAGCGATGAAATAGAGAATGCTTTCCAATCCTTGGCAGAGGGCAAGGCCTATATTACCAAAGAGGACATGAAGCAGGTCAGATTCCAATTGCATCCACTCTTATTATGCTCTAATAATAATATAGATTTTGCTCATTTCAACCTGATCTACAACCTCTTTTTTTTTCAGATGTCATCTTTCTCTCTATATATTATTTCCTTTGATCTCCATTTTATGTCATGATTAAAACCTACAGTCAATCTCTGATGACTATCAGGGTCCATCCCAAACATGAAACTTACTTTTCAAGGGTATCTCTTATCCCATTTATTTAATAATCCAAATTAGGGACTGGGATAAATAATGTAGTCAAAGTGATACGGAATTCTTAAGGTAAGGGCTGGGTTGAAGATATTGTTTGTTTTATTTATTAGATATTATGAATTTTTGTGAAAGGTATATGGTGTGAACAGAGCTAGCTTTTCCTTCTAAAGATCATCCACACCCTGAGTTGACAGAATATTGGAAGCCCAAAGGAACCAGCTATTTTGAATTCCTATTACTGTATGATTTTCCTTTTATGTTTCAGGCCCTAACCCCAGAACAAGTGTCATTCTGTGCCTCACATATGCAGCAATATGTGGACCCACGGGGCCGAAGCCACCTGGCTGGCTATGACTATGTTGGATTCACCAGCTCCTACTTCGGCAACTGATAAGGGGTTATTACTGGATCATATAAAATCTTGGTATGATAGGAAGCACTGGTGAATTAAAAAGACAGGTGAATACAGAGGGTGGGAAGATAGTAGTTTGTGTGTGTGTGTGTGTGTGTGTTGCATTTACTTGAGGACCTAAGAAAACAAACAAACAAACAAACAAAAAAAACACCCACAAGCTTGGGAGATATAATACATTAATAAAGTTGAAGAGAAAATCAGGGGCTTATGTGGTATGAAACTAATCTCTACTAAGGGCTGTCACATTCTTTATTTTTATTTTTAATTAAATTTATAGGGGTGATATTGGTTAATAAAGTTATATAAATTTCAAGTGTACAATTCTGAAATACATCATCTGTATATTCCATTGTATACCCCCTACCCAAAATAAAATCTTTTTCCATCATCATATATTGACCCTCTGTAACTTTTACAAATACCCACCAAACACACACTTTTTGTATGATAAGCACAGTACTATTGTCTGCATTATATTTGCTCATTATTAATTTCAGTATTATATCCCACATATGAGTGAATTACATGGTTCTTGACATTTTCTGTCTGACTTATTTTACTTAGATTAGCATTCTCAAAACCTATCTATGTTGCCACAAATGGCAGTATTTTATTTTTCTTATAGAAGCTGTGGGGCATAAATAAAATAGAATAATAGTCAGGTTTATTATTTTTATTTGTAGTGTTCTACATGGATCATTTTAAAAATTTTTATTGAGTTTTTGGTTTGACAAAACTTAATCAAAGTATATAGGTTTCAAATGTACAATTTTATAATACATCATCTGCATGTTGTACGGTGTGTTCTTCACACAAAGTCAAGTTTCCTTCCATCAACATAAATCCCCATTTTCCCTTTCTACCTGCCCCCAGAATCCTTTCCCTGTGGTAATCACCATATGACTGTCTGTGTCAATGAGTTTCTTTCTATTCTTTTTCTTTTTCTTTTCTTTTCTTTCTTTTTTTTTTGCTCAATTTCTTCAGCTTTTTCACCCAGCACCTTACTGCTTCTCACTTCTGAAAGCTGACAGTCTGTTCTTTGTATCTATGTCTTTTTCTATTTTGTTTGTTTTTGTTTGTTATAGTCCACATGTAAATGAAATCATATGGTATTTGTCTTTGTTTGACTGGCTTACTTCATGTAGCATATTATCCAGGCCAATCAATTCTATCACAAAAGGTAAGGCTTCCTTTTTAAATTAATTCACTGTTGTTGTATTACCCATTTCCCCCCATTTCTCTCCCCTTTCCCACAGACAATCCCACCTTGTTCTCCATATCCATGGGTCACTCATACTAGCTCCTTGACTAAACCCTTCCCCCTCTTTCCCCATCTCATCTACTCCCATGACCCAGCAGGTCAACCTCAGTCTGTTTCTTGTTCCCATGTCTCTGGTTCCTTTCTGCTCCTCCTTTTGTTTTGTTCATTACTTTCCTGTGTTAGGTGAGATCATATGGCATTTGTTGTTTACCACATGGCTTATTTCACTAAGCAAAATACTTTCCAGTTCCAACCATGATATCACGAAAGGTAGGAGTTCCTTCTTTCTTTCTGCTGCGTGGTATTCCACTGTGAAAACTTTACCATAGTTTTTTGATCCATTCATCTACTGATGGGCACTTAGGCTGTTTCTAGCACTTGGCTATTGTAAATAGCGCTGCTGTGAACATAAAGGAGCATAGATTCTTCTGAATTGGTATTTCAGGGTTCTTCAGGTATAGTCCTAGCTATGGAATCACTGGATCAAATGGCAGTTCCATTTTTAGTTTTTTGAGGAAATTCCATACTGTTTTCTATAGTGGCTATGTGGCACTAGTTTGAATTCCCAACAATAGTGCATGAGGGTTCCTTTTTCTCCTTGCCAGTACTTATTTGTTAATTTGTTGATGATGGCCATTCTGACTGGTGTGAGCGGTTATCTCACTGTGATTTTAATTTGCATCTCTGATGGCTAATCATGTTGAGTGTTCTTTCATATGCCTATGGGCCCTTTGTATGGCCTCCTCAGAGAAGTGTCTATCCAGGTCCTTTGCCCATCTTTTAAATTGGGTTGTCTATCTTCTTGGTGTTGAGTCATATAAGTTCTTAATATATTTTGGAGATCAAACCCTTGTCCAAAGGTGTCATTGGCAAATATGCTTTCCCATACACATGTTTCCCTTTTCATTTCACTGATGTTTTCTTTAGCTGAGCAGAAACTTTTTAGTTTGATGTAGTCCCATTTGTTTCTTCTTTCCTCTATACCCTTTGCCCTAGGAGATATATCAATGAAAATATTGCTGCATGGAATATCTGAAATTTTGCTATGTTTTCCTCTAGGACTTTTATGCTGGCACCAATTAAATTTAAGTCTTTTATCCATCTTGGGATTATTTTGGTGTATGGTGTAAATTAGGGTCTAGTTTCATTTTTTTGCAGGTACCTACCTGTCCAGATCTCCCAAACACCACTTATTAAAGAAACTATTTTTACTCCATTGTATACTCCTACCCCTTTTTGTCACATATTAATTTACCAAACATTTATGGAAGAGATAACTCCTATCATTCTCAAATTCCTCCAAAAAATTTAAGAAAAGGGAAGACTCCCCAGCTCTTTTTAGAAGACCAATATTATGCAAATTCCCAAACCAGGTAAAGACACAACAAAAAAAGGAAACTATAGGCCAATATTGCTGATGAATTTAGATGCTAAAATTTTCAACAAGGCATTGGCAAGCTGGATCCAGCAATGTAACCCAGTACTGAAAACAGCCTAAGTGCCCATGAGTGGATAAATGAATTAAAAAAATGGTGATACCTTTACATAATGGAATATTATACAGCAGAAAGAAAGAAGGAACTCTTACATTTTGCCATAGAATGGATGGAGCTGAGTGTATTATGTTTAGTAAAATAAGCCAAATGGAAAAAGACAAATGCCATGTGATCTCACCTAATACAGGAAACTAATGAACAAAACAAATGAGCAAAACAGAACCAGAGGCTCTAAGGAAATAAGGAACAGACTGACAGTGACGAAAAGGGAGGGGGTAGGGGAAAAAGAGGAAAGAAGGGAAAGAGTCTAGTCAAGGAACTAGAATAAATGACCCATGAACATGGACAAGGTGGGGATTGACGGTGGGAGAGGGCATGGGGTGGGTGGAACAGGCAAGGGCAATGGGGAAAATAATGGGGAAAACTGCAATACAACAACAATAATTTAATTTGTTTAAAAAAGAAAGAAAAAGAAAAGATCAAGAAGAACCAAGATGGTGGAGGAGTAAGTTTATTTACACCAATCTCTTCCCAGGACCAATCTGGAATTACAACTTAATTGGGGAGAAATCATCCAGAATAACTAATAGAACACCAACTGGAGAGAAGCTGTACAACCGTGGACAGAACAGAAGAGGCCACTCATCATAGCATGACTGGTTGGAAGTATGGAGAGGGCTGGCTGGTCTCCCACAGATGGTAGCTAAAGCGATGGAGAAATATCTCAGCAGCTGGGGGTCCACCTGAGAAGGGCAGACTCTAAACCTCCAACTGGGCTTCCCAGCCTACAGCAACAGAGCTGAGAGTAAAACAGCACCCAGCTATGAAAAATGAAAAACAGCCAGCTTTAGCTGGTTAAAAAGAGACAGCTATAAACACAGTTCTTAAAGGGACCACACACGAAAATACATTGGCACTTACCCTGGGCTCTGGTGGAGGAAAGGCAAAGTGGACTAGAGACACTTGGGGAAAGTTTGGGGCAGTGGATTTGAAGGGAGAGGTGAGGGAGCAACCTGTGAGTCTAGTGCTGACCCATCCTGCGTACAGCTGATAGACCACTCTTCTCCAAAGGGCAGTAGCCTGAAGGGAAACCAGAGCCCCACCCATGGGAATTAATTTGCCCCATCCCACAGTGCCTAAACCTGACTGCTGATCACAGACTGATTGGATTAACAACTAAAGGATACGGGACAAAGACAATGGATCTCTCACAGTCTCTATTGGCTGACTAGCCCTAGATTGGGACTTGAGCTGACATCACCAAAGGAGGATCCAGAAAGTAAGAATAGTCACCTCTGCACCACAGACGGGCACATCAAGAAGACAGAAAGTCAAAGCAGACCAATCCAAGAAGCAGAAACAAACAAAAAGAGTCACCTAAAATTGGGAAACAAAGGCACAACCACCCATCAAAAGGAAAGGAAGAATCTCCAGAAAGTATAAAATGAAATAGAAGCCAACTATCAGACGAGGAATTCAAAATAATGATTATAAGAGGCTCAATGAGCTCAGTGAGCTACAAAAAAGAAAGAAAGAAAGAAAAGAAAAGAAAAGTACAAACGACTTCAGGGGCACTACAAAGAACTCCAGGGAAGTTGCGAGGAGTTTACTGAGAACTACACCAGCATTAAAAAGGACATAGAAATTATCAATAAGAGCCAGGAGGAAATGAAGAATACAACTTCTGAACTGAAGAACACAGTAGAAGGAATCCAAAGCAGGCTAGAGAAAGCAGAGGGTCAGATCAGCGATCTGGAGGCCAACATAGAAAAAAATTCCTAGATAGTGCAACAAAACAAAAAAATACTGAAAAATAAAGAGGTTTTAAGAGAGCTACACGACAATATAAAATGTAATAACATCCACAACATAGGGCTACCAGAAGGAGAAGAGAAGCAAGGGATAGAAAGCCTGTTTGAAAAAGTAATGAAAGAAAATTTCCCTAAGTTGATGAGAGAAAAAGTCACACAAGTGCAGGAAGCACAGAAGGTCCCAATGAAGATGAACCTAAATAGGCCCACTCTAAGACACATAATTAAAATGGCAAATTTCAAAGACAAAGAGAGAATCTTAAAAGCAGGAAAAGAGAAACAACTAATAACATACAAGGAGGGCTCCAATAAAGGTATCAGGTAATTTCTCCACAGAAATTTGACAAGCCAGAGGGAATGACAAAAAATATTTCAAGCAATGAAAAACAAAGACCTGCAGTCAAGATTACTCACCCAGCAAGGCTCTCATTCAAAGTGGAAGGTGAAATAAGGAGTTTCCAGGCAAAAGAAGGCTATAAGATTACATTTCCACTGAGCCAGCATTGCAAGAGATGCTAAAGGGTCTGCTTTAAGAAGATGAAGAAACAGAGAGAAACAGAGAGGAACACAGGTACAAAGGGGAAAATAGATAATAAATGAGTACCTATCAATAATAGCCTTAAAGGTAAATGGATTAAATGCATCAATGAAAAGACAAAGGGTATCGCAGGTTCGATTCCCCAGCCAGGGCACATAACCAGGTTGCAAACCAGGTCTCCAGTCAGGTCTGTGGCTGGAGGCAGGTGAAACACAACCATACATTGATGTCTCTCTCCCTCTCTGCCTCTCTCCCTTCCCCTCTTTCTAAAAATAATGAAATAAAATCTTAAAAAAAAAAGAGAAAAGACAAAGGGTAGCTGAATGGATAAGAACCTACTTTAATTTATGAATGATTTAAAATAACCTTGTTATAAATAGATTTTACTAAATAATGTATAGTTTTATGTTTTACATGTATCTGCATTACTGCAGGTTAAGTTTTTTTTAGATTAGAAATATTTCCTAAGATGATAAAATCGAGTTACTTGCAATAACTCAGAATATTTGAATGCAGTTAAGGAAAAAGAAAAAAGTAAGAAAATATAGATATATATTACATAAAATACATGCTATCTTTCTTATTTACTGTTACAAAATACATGTGCTCTTTTGTGGGTGTATAATATATAGGTTTTGTTAGCAATTTATGTCTTAAATAGCAACCAACTAGTAGTTGGCATGTTGAGAAATTAGTCAATCTTTAGGTTAGAAAAGATGCTCAGGATGAAGACCAATTTGGGATGGAAATTGCAAACTACTAAACTATATGATTCATGTACATAGGCAATATATGGTCTCATATTAGCATGTAAATTAGATGAGATTCCTTTCAAATAAAGAGTGAAGATACACATTTCTAGTTATGAAGGCCCCCAAACTGGGGATGCTTGGGAAAAAGTATTAATGTTATAGTAAACTTTATTATTGAAATGTGAACATATCTAATCTCTACCTCAACAGACTCTTAAATAGTTCAATGGTTAGTTTAGGACCACATAGGAAGTCAACCACAAGTTCAAAAAATAGCTAGAATACTATTTTACAAATTTTTAAGAGATTTTATTTATTGTTTTTAGAGAGAGGGAAAGGGAGTGAGGCAGAGAGGGAGAGAAACATCAATGTATGGTTGCCTTTCACATGACTCCAACTATGGACCTGACTGGAGACCTGGCTTGCAACCTGGTTAGGTGCCCTGACTGGGAATCGAACCAGTGACCTTTGGGTTTGCAGGCCAGTGCCTATCCACTGTGCCACCAGCCAGGGATCTACAAAATTCTTTAAATCTTACAGCTTTTAATTTTTTACCTGCAATTAATAGATATTATAATTTCTACTCTGTGGATACCAACTTATCACTACAAGTGCCATTATTCCTGAAGGCTTCAATTTGTAAATCATGTGGAGAGGAAAAACAGGGTATTGAAAGAAGTAAGACCTGTGCATGGAAAAAAAAAAAAAAAATCAATCTATTATTTAAGATGGAAAACTCCAAAAAGAATAAGTTGTAGTTCCAGTAGCTTAAAATAAAGTTGAATTGTATTAATGGATGGGTGGGATCTGATTCAGAAACCAAGTTCATTTTTTACCATGGGTTTGACACTGTCTCTAGGCCAACTTTCACAAAAGTGAGTTCTGCAATACTCCATTTCTGTGATATATTTCACAAAAATAGCATTCCAGAGTAAAATAGTATTAAAGAAAAAAAAAAGAAAATGCTTAATTCACCACAATATATCTAAAATACTATCATTTAAATTTTAATAATTATATAAGCTATTGGTATATTAAAATTTTTTTGTATTAACTTCAAAATTTAGTAAATCTAGTATGTACTTTAAATATGTGTAAAAATATATATGTGTATAAATGTATTTGTGCATGTGTTTGGTAATATTGCAATTGATATTACTTTAAAAAGTAATTCTTTAAACAAATGAATTAATGTAAGCATTTTGAAATGATGAAAAGAAAACTTTGTGTTAATATGATTTGAGAGTCTGACAGTAGGCAGTAATTAAGTGGTGAATTGTCTGGATGTGAAAGAAAAAAAAGAAAGAAGTACACATTGGTAGTTACAGAATAGGAAGGGGGATGTTAAAAAAAATAAAGGAAGTGGAGAAACCAAAGAACTTATTTGCATGACACATGGACATGAGCTAAGGGGGAAATTCCTGGAGGGAATGGAGGTACTGGGTGGAGGGGGAAAAGAGGGAAAAATTGGAACAACTGTAATAGTGAAATCAATAAAATATATATTTTTGAAAATAAAAGATTACATACAACAATAAAATGGGATTTGCCCCAGAGATGCCAGGATAGTACAATATTCACAAATAAATAAATGTAATATACTACCTAAATAAAATGAAAGATAAATATCATATGATCATATCAATAGATATTGAAAAAGCATTGGATAGAGAACATTGTTCATTCATAATAAAAATGCTCAGCAAAGTGAGAGTAGAGGGAGCATACTTCAACATAATAAAGTCCATATATGAAAAAACTACTGTCTATATCAGACTCAATGGACAAAATCTATAATCTTTTCCCCTAAGATCAGGAACAAGACAAGGGTATCTGCTTTCACCACTTCTATCCATCATAGTATTGGAAATTCTATCCACAGGGATCAGGCAAGAAAAATAAATAAAAGGCATCCAAATTGAAAAGGAGGAAGTAAAACTATCATTATTTGCAGATGACATGATAGTATACGTAGAAAACTGCATACGCACCACCAAAAAATTACTTAACCTAATAAGTGAATTTGGCAAAATAGCTGGATACAAAGTCAACATTCAGTAATTGAAGGCATTTTTGTATACCAACAATAAAATAACAGAAACAGAAGCTAGGAAAACATCCCTTTACTATAGCAAAAACAAAAATATAAAGTACCTAGAAATAAACTAAACTACAGAGGTAAAATATCTGTACTCAGAAAACTACAGAACAGTGAAGAAAGAAATTTAGGAAGAAACAATAAAGGAAGCATATACTGTGTTCATGGATTGAAAGAGCTAACATTAAAATGTCTATGCTATCCAAAGCAATCTATAGATTTGATGCAATTCCAATTAAAATACCAATTACATATTTCAAAGATTAGAATAAATATTTCAAAAATGTATATGAAACCATAAATGACCCCAAATAGCCTCAGCAATTTTGAGGAAGAAGTACAAAGTAGGAAGGATCACAATACCTGATATCAAACTATATTACAAGGCAATTGTAATCAAAACAATCTCATAAAACAATGTCATAAAAACAGACACATCAATTGACTAGAATAGAGAGCCCAGAAATAAACCCATGTCTCTATGATCAATTAATATTTGACATGGAGGGCAGGAGCATAAAATGAAGTAAAAATACCCTCTTCAACAAATGGTGCATGGAATGTACATGCAAAAAGATTAAACTAGACCACCAATTTACACCACACACCAGAATAATCTCAAGATGGATAAAAGATTTAAACATAAGCTGTGACACCATAAAAGTCCTAGAGGAAACCATAGGCAGTGAAATTTCAGATATCCTATGCAGCAAGATTCCACACATATATATATCCTTGGTCAAGGGATATAAAGGAAAGAATAAACAAACAGGACTACACCAAATTATAAAGTGCCTGCATGGCTAAAGAAAACATCAGCAAAATAAAAAGGGAACCAACTGTATGTGAAAACATATTTTCCAAAGATAACTCTTACCAAGTTTATGATCTCCAAAATCTATAAAGAATTCATATGACTCAATGCCAGGAAAGCAAACAACCCAATTAAAAAATGGATAGACCAGATTGCAAGCCAGGTTTCCAGCCAGCTCTGTAGCTGGAGACAGGTGAAAGGCAACCATACATTGATGTCTCTCTCCCTCTCTGCCTCTCTCCCTTCCCCTCTTTCTAAAAATAATAAGTAAAATCTTAGAAAAAAAATGGGTAAAGGACCTGAACAGATACTCCTCCAGGGAGGACATACAGAGGGCCCATAGGCATATGAAAGAATGCTCAACATCACTAGCCATCAAACAGATGCAAAATAAACCACAATCAGATACCACCTCACACTTGTCCGAATGGCCATCATTAACAAACCAACAAATAATAAGTGCTTTTTAGGATGTGGAGAAAAGACAACCCTAATGCACTATTGTTGGGAATGCAGACTGGTGCAGCCACAATGGAAAACAGTTTGGAATTTCCTCAAAAACAAAAAAAATACAAATGGAACTGCCTTTTGATCCAGCAATTTCACTGCTGGAATTATACCCCAAGAATCCTGAAACACCAACTCAGAAAAACCTATGAACCCCTATATTTATAGTAGCATTACTTACAATAGCCAAGTGCTAGACACAACCTAAGTGCCCATTAGTAATTAAGTGAATTTTTAAAATGTGGTAAATTTATACGATGGAATACTACACAGCTGAAATAAAGAAGAAACTCCTAATTTTCTCAACAGCATGGGTGGAACTACAGAGTATTATGCTAAGTGAAGGAAGGCAGGTTGCAAAAGACAAATACCATATGATCTCCCCTATAAGTGAAATCTAATGAACAAAACAAGGGAGCAAAATAGAACCAGAGACATAGAAACAAAGAACAGACTGATAGCAACCAGAGGGGAGGGGGGAGGGTAATAAGAAGGGAAAGAAGGTGAAGGGTTTAGGCAAGGAACAGCTATAAATGACCCATAGACATGGACAACAGGGTTAGGATTAACTACAGGAATGGGGCAGGGAGAGCAATCTGGAGAAAATTGGGACAACTCTAATAGAACTATATTTTAAGGCAGCCCCAGCCTGGGAGGTGTGGCTCAGATAATTCAGTTTCAGCCTACAAACCAGAGGGTCATGGGTTGAATTCCCAGTCAGAGAAAATGTCTTGGGTTGTGGGCCAGGTCCCCAGTTAGGGGTGTGGTGTGCAAGAGACAACCACACATTTATGCTTCTCTTCCTCTAGTTCCTCCTTCCTTCCCTTCTCTCTAAAAGTAAATACATTAAATTGAATTAAATTAAATTTAAATTTAAATGTACAAAGATGGAGGTATCACACTACCTGATCTCAAAGACTATGGTAATCAAGACAGCATGGCACTGTCATAAAACCAGATTTATAGATCAAAGGAACAAACTAGAAGACCCAGGAATAAACCTGAACCTTTAGTTCATTGATATTTGACTAAGGAGGCAAAAACCTACTATGGGATAAGGTCAGTTTAATTCAATAAACAGTGTTGGGAAATTGGACAGATAGATGCAAAAATGAAATTACACAACCTTCTTACATGATACATAAGAATAAATTCAAAGTGGATTAAAAACTTACATGTAAAACTTGAATCCATAAAAATCCTAAGAGAAAACATAAGCAATAAAATTGAGGACATTTCTTGCAGCAATAATTTTTCTGATCTATCCTCTCTGGCAAGAGAAATAAAGTAAATGGATCAACATAAAACTAATTTTTTCCCACAGAAAAGTAAACTACCAGCAGAATGAAATCTGCTTTTTAATTTTTCTTACAAGTGGCACTTTCAGTTTAGTAGGTTGATAAAAAAGAATTCTTTCTTTTGTTTTCCAGTAGGTGGTGGTAAAATGCAACGGTTTAATTTCTCTTGCACAGTTTCGTCTCAGATCTCAGCCCTCAGTGGGTAAAGCCTCAGGCTAGTGCTTTGGAAGAAATGTGGTGGACAATGTGGTTTTGAGCCCATAAAATCTCAGCACTGTCCCATGTAACCACCCTCTCCCGGCAGACTGTCACAGGTGTCACAGGTGCTTCTGTTGGGCTCGACTGTTATGGCTGTGGTCACGGTGAGCTGGGAGAATCCAGCTGGTGTTTTTGTGGCAACTGCCAGACTTCAGCTTCCTCAGCTCAGCTTCTCAAGGCTGCAGGCAGTGCAGGTGGCAACCCAATTCCTCCCTTGTTCTGAGACCCATGGTAAGCTTTGGGCGTCATCTGTGACATCCATCTTTGATTTCCTCCCTTCTCTCTACCCCATTTGCTTCAATTCTCCCACATGCAAGTGTTCCAATGTGTGAATCTCTTAGCTGTGTTCGTGTATTGAGCAGGAAAACGTTTGCTAAATTACAGGGGTTCAATTTGTTGTAACCTTAAGGTGTGAGACCAAAGGAAGCTCTCATGCTGTCATTCTTCTGTCATCCCAATTTTAAAAAGTAAAAAATGTAAAGTGATTCATGGCTGGTAGTCATGCTTTAGGACAGTATTTTTTTCTAACAAAGGTCAACCATTACCTTAGCTGAGCCTGTCTTGTCTTTTTGCATCTAGATAACATGTCTGATAACAAATCTTTGGAATAACAAAATAATTTCCTTTCTTCTGGACCCCTCAAAGCACAACCACTGAGCCAGAGCAGAGATCACAAGTCCCTTCATTGTTATTTATATTCTGTTAAATGTTGACCATTAACTCTCCTGTACCATCTATGTAAAAGAAGTGTGTGTCTATTCATTTTATTTTTTATCCAGTTCCAGAGATTTCTCCACTTTGTCTTCCCCCATCTTCTTCATCTATCACCAGATTTTGAGGTATAACTTGAGGGAAACTGGGATTTTCCAGAGCATTTTATCAATCTGTTGAGATTTTCCTTGCTAGCAATTGTCATCAGTTGGGCTAAAATAAATTTATCCAAATTCTTGGATATTTCTCACATTGACATTTGCTTGGTGTTGTGCAGCTGTGACCCAAAGAAGCCCACCAGGTCCACTTTGCAGACCCGGACCTCTGCTAGGTACCAACAGAAACCCATTGTGCTAAACCCATTTAGCAGTTTGTTTTGCCTCAAGTGAATTTGGGTGAACTTCCCTTGACATTTCAAGCCTTCTTGTTTTAAGGTAAGACACCCTGATTTTATTTGAGCTGTTTTAAAAATCTTGAGTGGATCTACAGGTTAAGGGTTGAGAGAACCCAGGTAAAGGCAGGACCTGAGGAAAAAGGAGTGGCTGGTTTTTAACTTTAGCTTTTCAAGTAGAATTGCCCTCAGAGAGCCTGAACAAAATAAAATTCAACCTTTTGCTGAATAAATGAGAGCCAGAACTCACTTGGCTCAGAAGATAAGGGATATTTTCTCCCTCAAGTCATAATCTCAGTTATTCTTAAGTGACTAATAATCTCTGTGGAGGTGTCAGTGGGCATCCCCCCATGATGTGTAAGAGCCACATAGAATATTGCAACTCAATTCCAATTAAAGAACTGACTCATCCAAGGGCACAAACATAAAGTTTGGCTACTTAGTGCTCTGAGCCCACACAGTTGTATTATTAGTCAGAGGGAGAAAATAAAATGTAAAAGGAGTTGTGGTGACTTGGGAGGTAATGGCCTTTTGGAGCTCAACCTCCAAGCAGCACATTTTAACCCACAACACCATATCTCTAGAAATTTGTTCAGAATCTGCTGATATCCAAGGAAAACTAAAATTAATATGGAAGTTGTGTTTCCCTGGTCAAACCCTATGAGTCCCAGCCCTCACTGATACTCCTGCAGATACACAGAAAGTGGGAAGTCTTTACTTCGTAGTACTTCACAGAGATGGAAATATTTCACCAGAAATACTATCAACTTCACAAGGCTGCAATGCAGTTTTCTCTGAGCGTCGCATGCAAAATTTGAACATGCTGGCTCTAAAATGAACCTCACTGAATGGAAAACATCTTTATTTAGAAATTAGGAGCTTCTAGAAAAAGCCTCACCTGGAGAGACCATGATATTCTCTCTACCTGCATACTGTGGAGAAGAGGGAGAGGTTCCGACTGCTACCCAGGCTCATGCTGATCTGCTAAATTACCAGGATCCCAACAAGTAGCCCAGTTGGGACCTTGGCAGTTCTTGCAGAGGAACCAAACTGGCACCATCAGGAAGGGCACCAGGGCTCCCAATCGCATGGTAACTTGCCTCACTGCCAGAATGCAGGCCGCTGCCCAGAAAGCTGTAAACTAGGACAAACTCAAGGAAATCACACAGGGGCCTAAGGAAAATCCTGCTGCTGTCTTGAGTCAGTTAAAGGAGGTTCTCCAGTGATTCACTAATGTAGACTCTAATACACCAGAGGGTGCCCTTCTTCTCCATATGCATTTTGTCTCCCAGCCCGCTCGCCACATTTGTCGTAAGTTAAAGAAGCTGGAAGTGGGTCTGCAGATGACACAGGCTGACCTGGTAAATCTGGCCTTCACAATCATCAACAACTGAGATGCCAAAAAGGTCAGGTCTCAGGTTAAGGCCCTTCAAATGTTGGCTTCAGCCCTGACTGAGCCCTGTAACAGTTCATGCAGGACAGGGTTGGATTCCCAGGTGTCCTGCAGTGGTTGCTCCAAGTGTGACAAAGCTGGCCCCTGCACCGCCAACTGCCTGAGCCCACGACCACTGACCAAGCCCTGTCCTGTGCAAACAGAAAAGATACTGGATGTCCGACTGCGCCAGCCCCCTCAGAGATGGGGACACCAGTTGCCCAGTCTGGCAATGTCCCTGCCTTCAAACCCCAGGACCTCCTGCGCCTGGACATGGAAGACTGAGGTTGCCCAGGAGCCATTTCAGCCCCGAAATGGAAGCTTGTGGAATTCTTTCAGTGGTGGGTAAGCCAACCTCTTATTCTGTGCTTCTCAAATTTTCCAGAAAGCTCACCAGTTCCTCTATCTCCATTGTTAGGGTTGATTGTTAGGGCGTAGTTTCCAGGCCTTCTGTAACTTCCTCCCTAGTCTATTACTTGGAAGAATTCCCTTTTTCACATCCTTTCTTAGTTCTTCCTGATTGCCCTACTCCATTCTTGGTAAAAATATTTAAACTAAATTCCAGGCCTGGATTTTTATACCCTCCCCTCAGCAACTGCAGGGAATCTTCCTTCTCTCTCTTTCACAATCAACTGACTCTAATGTCTTAACACCCTCCTCCACTTTCCAACCACCTCCCCTGTTGTCTGGGGCACAGACACCCTTGTTGTTATCACCTACCATAAAGCCACTAAGATCCGCCTTAGAGACTCAACCCAGTTCCCTTCCTGGCCACAGTACCCAGTACCCTCAGACGCCTTACAGGCCTCAAGCCAATAATCACATGGCTTCTTAAATCTGGGCTTCTGAGACCTACACAGGCCCCTTATGACACTCCCACTCTCCCCATTCACAAGCCCAACGACACCTATTGTCCTGTACAGGATTTGTGAATAATCAGTCAGAGTAGTCCCACTCCACCCAGTGTCCCAACTTTGGCATTCTGGCCAAACCACTTTATGAGGCAGCGAAGGGACCCCTATTGCAGCCTTCCTCTCCCAGAAAACCCATTCTTCATACCTTCAGAGACCTCCAAGGGGCCCTCACTCGAGCGTTAACTCTAGCCCTCCCTGACTTACGCAAGATAAAAGATGGATGAAAGACCGGGTATTGCACTTGGGCTATCAGGACCCAAGCAGCAATCAGGACCAGGTCTGAAAGTTGTTGCATGTCTTTCCTAGCAACTTGAGCCCACAGTGAAAGGGCAGCCAGTCTGTTTGCGGGCATTAGCAGCCGCCACAGCTCTTTTAATGGAAGCTCAGAAACTCAGCTATCATCAACCTATTATTGTCTACTCCCCTCATGCTATTGCAGACCTCCTTGCCAATCAGGCTGATAAATTCCTTCACATGCACCTGCTCCAATAGTCTTTCCTTATGCTCCTGCAGGCACCACATGTGACTACTCTCGGTGTCCAGCCCTGAACCCAGCCACCCTCCTTCCTCTGCCCTCAACCTCCAGAGATCCACACATGTCTCCTAAATACTCTCCGATACCCTGTCTCCCTTCTCGCATATCTCTGAGACTCCTCTCCCTCGGGCCACAGATTCCTGGTTTATTGATGACAGCTCTTTTATCATTAACCGTGTTAAGAAATTGGGTTATATCATTGTCTCTCTCACACACATGATAGAGGCTAGCCCCCTGCCCCCTACCACTTGGTCCCCAAAAGTAGAACTAGTGGTCCTAGTCCTAGCACAAGATAAGCAGGCTAATATTTACACTGATTCTAGATACACTTACCACATTCTTCATTCTCATGCAACCATCGGGGCTGAAAAAGGGTTTCTGACCACTCATGGATCCCCTGTCACTAATGCAAAATTCATTCAGAAGCTTCTTGAAACTACCCATCAGACCACATCCTTTGCTGTCATAACTTGGCAGAGGGATAGAGGGTGGGAAATTAAAAAAACAAAAACAAAACTACTAGACCTGATCAATGAATTCAGTAAACTAGCAGGACACAAAAGTAGAAATCAGTTGCATGTGATACACCAATATCAAAGGAAAAGGAAAAATTAAAATATAAAAAGAAAGCATGAAGTGCATGAAAAAAGAAACCTATGAATAAATTTAACCAGGAAAGCAAAAGGCCTATACTTAGAAAATTATAAGGTGCTGAAGAAATAAATCATAGAAAATACAAATAAGTGGAAGCATAATTCATGCTCATGGATAGACAGAATTAACATCATTTAAAAGTTCATACCTTGCCCTGGTTGGTGGCTCAGTGGCTAGGTGGGTGCCATCCTGTAACCCAAAGGTTGCTGGTTCTATTCCCAGCCAGGGCACATAACCAGGTTGCAAGCCAGGTCTCCAGCCAGGTCCCCAGGTGGAAGCAGGTGAAAGGCAACCATACATTGATGTTTCTCTACCTTTCTTCCTCCCTCCCTGCCCTTCTCTCTCCCTCCATGCCCTTCTCTCTAAAAATAATGAGTAAAATCCTAAAAAATAAAACAACAAAAATAAATAAAACATACCACCCAAAGCAAATTACATATTTAACAATGGAGTCCTGAAATTGTGTGCAGGTGACCATTTCAGGCTATGATGGGGGGTAGGAGATATGTATGTAGATCAAGAAGTGAAGCTAATGAAAATGTAAAGTATTCAAGTCAGACTAGCTATAATCAATGACCTTGCCTGTATTAGTGGCCTCTCTCCTACAGGTTCACTACATTTCTTTGAGCCTGGAGATAAGGTGCTACTCAAGACCTGGAAGACAGATTTCCAGAAAGCCATCTAGAAGAAAAGTGAACTGGAGCTTGGGATGTGCTCCTCACCACCCTCACCATGGTGAAGTTGGCAGAGATGAAACCTTGGATTAATCACACCAAAGAAAACACTGGACCACTGAGCCTCAAGAAGACCTGAAAGTCATTTTTTTTTTTTAAGATTTTATTCATTATTTTTAGAGAGAGGGGCAGGGAGGGAGGAAGAAAGGGAGAGAAACATCACTGTATGGTTGCCTTTCACCTGCCTCCAGCCACGGACCTGGCTGGAGACCTGGCTTGCAAACTGGTCATGTGCCCTGACTGGGAATCAAAACAGCAACCTTCGGGTTCACAGGCTGGCCCCAATCCACTAAGCCACACCAGATGGGGCTGAAAATCATCTTTCAAAAACAATAACTTATATTCTTTTCATTGCTTTCTGTTTAACCCCATGTTATGGAGAACTTGTTCCTTTCAAATGCAATGAAAGTATTTGGGTGTATTTAGCAAAAATGTTCTAAACATCTCTGAATTTTGTCTTGTAGGAGGAACTTATGTTGAACGAACTCTCAAGGTGTTTGTACTCTCCTGGAAAGCCTTTGAAATAATACTTTATTTAAACATATCAATGAGAAAATAACCTACTTTGATATTTATAATTGGGAATCTGTGGTAACTCTAAAGACAGGGAAATGTTTACTTTAGAAGTCATTAATGTAGCCCCTGCTATTTTTTTTGTCAAATGTGCTAAAAACTCTTTTGTACTTTATCATAGTGTGTAGTTGCATACAATGTGCCCCCATCTGTGGATCTGCAATAAAATGTATTCCTAATGCTAAGAAATGTGCTCAACCACAAAGTATTTCCAAGTGACACTGACCTCAAAGAAATGATAGTTTAAACTAACAGTGGGCAAATGACGGGGACCTCAAATGTTGGAAAATTTTAGTTTCAGACAACAGCCAGTAAGCTTAGTTATAAATGTATGTAAAAGCTATTGTTTCAGGAACTCAGGGAATAACCCACCTTGGCTCCGGGGCCAGAGGACCTCTGCCCAGGACAAAAGAAAGAAAGTTGCAGTTTTGATCTCATTATCATTTTCCTTAATTCCAAACCCCTTACCTACACCCTTTTCTCCTTTTAAAAGGGCCCATTTGTAATTGAACGTAAGACCTTCTGTTAGGGTGCAAATCTGCTGTCTTCTCAGGTCACCAACTATTTGAATAAAGCGCCTGTAAAGATTCTTGTCTCTTCTTATTGGGTCTGGTAGCTGACAGGTAGCACGGACACGGACACAGGCTTTTCTGGTTTCAATGGCAAAATCGGTGACTACGGAGAGTATCTTTTAGCTGCTGGCATTTTTATAAATTATAGAAAGTGAACATAGGTTAAAATAAAATTATAAGTAGTAAACAGTGTAAAAGATAAGTAGAAAAATATGAATTTTCTCATGTCACATTTAAAGGAATCCACACATGGAATTTAAAGGTACCTATGGCTAAGTGTGAAGTCCACAGTCTGAATGTATATCTAGCTTATAAGATCAATCTTACCAGAGCTCTTGTGCTATATGAGTATAAGAGATAAAATATCGAGACAACAGAATGATACATTTTAGCTGATCTAAGTGAGGTTGATCTAGATTCTCCAATTTTCTTGAACCACCATTTTGTTGAAGAAGGATATCACCACCAACTCTGTACATACACATCTAAGGAAATAACCGTCCCTTGAGTTAAAAAAGGCTCAGTGGTTACACCTGGGGTAATTTTTTCACCACCTGGTTTTGTTTTTAGTCCTACAATAGGAAACACACAAGGTACACTGGATAAAGAGGTATAAAGGGTGTTCTGAGTTAGCTTAAACACACACACAAATAAAAACCTGAAAGGCCTGCAAATTGTTACCATTGAGAGACTGGAGACCATATATGGGAGATAATAAAAAAGATCTTAGGCCAACGAGGAAGACACATAAATCGTGATTCAGTAAAATCCATTGATATAAAGGCATTCACCTGGGATTCAAGTTTAATAAATTGGCTTATTTATCCTTTGATAGTTTGCTAGATTGACCAATTGAAAACTCTAAATTGGAAATGCCAATGTTTTTGTAGAATGTCATAAAGGAATAAATCGTTTTTTGTTGTTTGTTTCATTTTATTTTATATTTTTTTCTTTTTCTCCAAATGTATCTCTTTTTTCATTTAATTTTATTGTTGTTGTAGGAATAAATCTTTATTAATTCTTTGACTACCTGACTTTGTGGTGTGGACTTCTATAGTCAGAGTCCTGTGGGATTCAGTTGCATAGTCTCCTAGGTTTCGTGTACTTGCTGCTCTTGGGATGTCCTTTATGCCATTTATTTGGGTTTCCTGGTTGTATTTGGGATTTGGCTGTTATGTTTTTCATTGTCTGTTCCTTCTCTCTGTCTAGCTGATACGGAGTCACCCTTTCCACCACGTGGCATATATCTTTATTGAGCTGTTACTAAAACAGAACCACGTTGATGGTTCTCTGCCTCTCTCCCTTCCCCTCTCTCTGAAAAATAATAAATGAAGTATTTAAAGACAAACAAACAAATAAATAAAAACAAAACTACCAGTCCAGGCAAAAGAACTACCCCTTCAAAGATATCTTACACCTTCAATCACTTTCAACTGCTTATGAGCCCAGCTAAAGACCCATACCCTCAAAGATAACCCCTACCCTTAATCACCATCTCGTCTTCAAATGAGCCTGCATTATTAAGGATGTAAATAGATTAAGCTATTATAAGCGAGGAAAAACAACTGAGTTGACAGAATTATAAATTATTTTTGGGAGGTGCAAAGAAGGAGCAATGATAGTATCAAGAAGTGGCAGGGCAATGAGAGAAAAAAAGCAAAATTTACCTTATATAGAAACGGGGGGTGGATCAGAATGCAGTAAGAAAGGGCAAGTGTATGGTATTAAGACTAAGCAGAAGCCATATACTGTATATTTACATACTTATATGTACATATGCACACTTATATATAGATACTGTGTAAGAGAAGAAACATATATACATAAAAAAACTAAAACAAGAAAGTTGAATTGGAAAAAATAGTGAAAAAGAATAAATAAAATAGGAACCAAACTAGTGAATAAGTTTCACCCAGCACTATCAACAACATATAAACTGTAATTACTATAGATGGGATGGAGAGCTCTCTCTCTCTCTCTCTCTCCTGGACAGCCCGCAGACAGACACATGCCCTGAGGAACAGGAAAAGACTCATCTGGTTTTTATTTTTGGGGGGAGGCAAAAGTGGGAGAAGGGAGACATGCAGCATGCACAGAGATAGGGAATTACATCTGGTTAACAGTTAGGGAATGTGCACAAGATCCTCCCCAAATTGAGTACAGCAGCTGCAAGGAACTTTGAATTTACGACTAAAAAATGCTAAGCCGTGAACTGTTGTGCTTCTAAAAGATGGTACCTCTTGCTTGTCTATTTTAAAACCAGTCTGATCAAACAGACTGGTTTTTAAAGGGAGCGAAACTTAATGGCACAATTGCACCTTTAATCTAAATTTGTATACTCTTTAAATAAACAAAATGCCTTGCCTTTCACCAGACTCTGTTATTTAGAGATATTCCTGGTGGTGGGCAAAAATGGTCTCATTAAAACTGAAGACCCCCCAAGTGTCAAGAAACATGTTATTTCTTGAATTTTATGAAAAAGTATACTTATTCAAGATGTAAAAGATTTTTTTAAATGTTACAAACACAAAGACTCAAAACTATGTTATAAAAATTCCAAGACAAAATTGATATTCCTAAAAGATGCACTAAAAAAAGGATTCCATCCTGTGTGTACCTCCATGAAATCTCTAGAGTAATGTAAACTAAAAATTGAAGACAATGCTTCTTAGAAAAGAAACATTTTAAAATATTTATTCCAATATTTAATTATATGTTTTCTTTAACATGGCATATTTATGAACTTTATAGGAAGTTATTTTCCATTTTGGATAACTGAAACTTTGTAGTCACTGAGCAGAAACTACCCACTTCCCTTTCATCCTCCCACCCCATTTACTTTTGGTTTCTATGAGATATGGCATCTGAGGGAAACCATGCAGTTTATGGACTGTCCTATTTCACTTCACTCAATGTCCTTCAAATTTGTAGATTGTTGCATTTCTGGATGACTTAACCATTGTTGAAATGAGGTAATGAAGCCACCCACTATTAATATATTGCTGTGCGCTTCATCTTTCTTATCTGCTAATAATTGCTTAATACATTTAGGTGCTCTAATTTTGAGTATATAAATATTTATAATTGTTACATTCTTTTGATGATTATATGAAGACATTCTTATCTCTTATTCCTGGTTCTGACTTATAGTTTATTTTGTCTGATACTAATATAGCTAGCTACCTCTGCTCTCTTTCTTTTAAGTAATTTATTTAAGTTAAACTATTGGCATGAAGTTGCTTATATTATTTCCTTATTATCTTTATAAAACCTGCATGAGTAGTGGTAATGCTCTTTCTTTTATTTCTGATGATAGTAATTTGCATATTCTCTCTTCTTTCCTCAGTCTGGCCAGATGTTTATCTGTTTTACTAACCTTTTGAGAAAACTACCTTTTGATTTAATTGTTTTTTTGGTAATTCTTCAGATTTGTAAATTGACTCACTCTCATTAATATTCCCCTCCTTTCACTTCCTTTGGATTTAATATGCTCTTCTCTCTTTCTAGTTTCTTAAGGTGGCAGCTTTAATTATTTTGCGGGGGTGGGTGGGTGATGACTTTCTTTTTAAGTTAATTGTATTTATTATCGTTGTATTACAATGGTTTCATTTTTCCCCCTTTTCTCTCC
This sequence comes from Noctilio leporinus, assembly GCA_004026585.1. Taxonomy (NCBI): domain Eukaryota; kingdom Metazoa; phylum Chordata; class Mammalia; order Chiroptera; family Noctilionidae; genus Noctilio; species Noctilio leporinus. The sequence continues at coordinate 61,060 of PVIW01000777.1, read as the reverse complement.
TCTGCCCCCTCTCTCGGCACTCCCCAGCTTTAATTATTGACTTGAGATATTTGTTCCTTCTAATTTAAGTATTTTGCATCACACAAATTTAAATATGTTGTGTATTTTTATGTTCATTAATAAAACTTTGAGGGAGGAGGGGAAGAGAGGGGGAGATAAGGAGAAGGGTTTAGTCAAGGAACTCATGGAAAATACCCATGGACATGGACAACAAAGTGGGGACTGACTGTGGGGGAGGGGAGAGGGAAGGTGGGGCAGGGGAGAGCAACGAGGTGGGGTGTGAAACAATTATAGCACAACAACAACTAATTAAATTTTAAATCTTTATTTCTTTATCCTAGGGCATTTTCTTTTTTATGAAATCATTTTTTATTATTATCCTGTTACAGTTGTCCCAATTTTTCTCCCTTTGCCTTCCTCTGCCCATTTCACCCACCACTCTCACAGTCAATTCCCATATGGTTGTCAATATCTGTGGGTCACTCTTACATGTTCTTTAACTACTCTCTTCTCCTTCTTTCCACCAGTACCCTCCTCAGTTCCCCCTGCTGTCACTTTCAGTCTGTTCCAAGTTTTCATACCTGTGATTTTGTTGTGTTCATTAGATTCTTCTTGTAAGTGATATCATATGGTATTTCTTTCACCAACTGACTTATTTTATTTAGCATAATATTCTCCGGGTCCATCCATGCTGTTGCAGAAGATAGGAGTAGGAATGCCTTCTTCCTTTCTGTTGTATAATATTCCATTATGCAAATGTACTACATGTAAGGAATAGGGTATTAATGGTATATTTCAGAATAGTACAGCCTATAGGACTAGTGGAAAATTATTGGGGGCCAGCATGAATAAGCAGTGTAACAAACTACCAAACTGCAAAATGTTGATTAGAGGGTCTCTGAGTGAATAGGACAAAAGGCTGGGGGCTTACCACCAATGCCTCTAGGAACAAAGAACTGGGGGCTTCCTGCCAATGCCTCTGGGAACAAAGGGAGAGGAGAATAGCCAATCAACTTTTAGACACAATCATTAAGATTGTACCTCCCATAGTACTCAGCCAATGAGGACCAGGGAAAGGGACTTGCACACTAGAAAATAAAAGCCCAGCTGTACCTCCACTGGGTGCCTGCCCACCAGACCCTGTCTTGCAAGACTGTCATTAAAGCCTTGCTTTTGCTGTACTTTTTGGCTCCAAGTCTATTTCTTGAGTTTTGGATGAGTGGGAATAAATAGAACCACTATGAACATAGGATGCATGAGTTGTGACATGAGGAAAACATTGGCAGAAAATTTTCAGATATTTCATGTACTGATATTTTTGCTGATATATCTCCTAAGGCAAGGAAGACAAAGGGGAAAAAATAAACAAATGGGACTACATTAAACTAAAAGGCTTCTGCACAGCTAAAGAACCCATTATAAAAGTAAAATGGGAGCAGACTATTTGTATGGGAGAACATATTTGCCAATGATATCTCAGACAGGGTTTGATCTTCAAAATATCTAAGCAATTCCTATGACTTAATACCAGAAAGAGAAACAATTCAATAAAAAATGGGCAAAGGATACTAATAGACATTTCTTGAAGGAGAACATACAAATGGCCCATCGAAACATGAAAAGATGCTCAACATTAGTAGCCACCAGAGAGATACAAATTAAAACCACAATGAAATATCACCTCATACCTGTCAGAACGGCCATCATTAATAAATCAACAAACAAGTCCTGTTGAGGAGGCAGAAAAAGGGAACCCTAGTGCATTGTTGGTGGGAATGCAGACTGGTGCAGCCATTATGGAAAACATTATGGAATTTCCTTAAAAAAAACTACAAATGGAGCAAAGATTAATAAAAGTAAAGGGAATCATAATATTATACTAATGAAAGAAGAGACTATGAGATGTCTACAGTAAAGAAAAATGGTTTTGAGAGAATAGGAAGAGGAAAAAGAATAAGAGTAAGGAATAGAATCCAGGCTAAAAAGGGGAAAAATATACATGAAATTTCTAACTGAATGAGCAAGATCAGGAAGAAGACAAAATGGAGTAAGACAGGGAGAGAGTAATTCATGAGATTGGAAGTTCAAAAAATAGTTAACAGCCCTGGATGGTGTGGCTCAGTGGATTGAGCCTATAAATTAAAGGGTCGAGGTTCGATTCCCAGTCAGGGCACATGCCTGGGTTGCAGGCCGGCTCTCTAGTTGGGGGCTAGCAAGAGGCAACCACACTTTGATGTTTCTCACCCTCTCTTTCTCCACCCGCTCTCTTCTCTCTAAAAATGAATAAGTAATTTTTTTTAAGTTAACAAATAATAATACCATTAAAGAAGAATAGCAATAACTATAAGATCCACAGCCAACAAGCCACAATTTATAAAGGTAGAAAAAAAAAGTTACAAGAGTGGGAAAATAGTGTGAGCTGACTAAAGGAAGGAAGAATGTTTTTGAGAGAATAGGGGGAGGAGAAATAGTAAGAGTATGGAATAGGATCAAGACGTAGCATGGGAGAACATAAAATATCCAACAACAATAAGAAAGGTTAGGAAGAAGATAAAATGGAGTAAGGTAAGGAAATGGTGCAATGTAAGATTTAAAAATAACAATAAAATAATAAAAATACAAATCTGAATAAAATAAACAAAAAATAAAAGACAAAGAATAGTGAATTATCTGAAATACAATTGAAGCAAAAAATAAATACCAAGAGGCTGTGTGATAGGAAGAAAAGAAAAAAATCTGCCAAGTCTGAAGAAGAGCCAGGTGAAATTCATCTCAGCCATTTAGAGTTCACCTTCTGACTTCTTTTTCTGGATTCACTTCTAGTTTTTATCAGCTCAAGCTTCTGGGGTGGGCCTTCCAACTTTTAGGAACACTGCCTCTACCACCTTCACCTGCTTTTAGAGGGAACTTCTGCTGTGAACCAAGGGGTGGAGCTTCCAGGTCTCCCCTGAGCGGCACTGTTTAGTCTTCTGTTAAAATTGTGGGTGTGCTTTCCCTGTCCCTCCACCACCCATCTTGTCTTGGTCTGTCCCAGATTATTTCCAATAATGTATAGTTTCTGATTAAATTACTGTCTGTTTCACAGGTGGTTGGGGGTGGAGAGTGGGTGGCAATCTGTGTAAGAGGGTCAGCTCTCTCCTGCTTTTTATTGACCATAGTTCTGTGTGTGCACCTAACAGTGGCTGGGCAGGGTCCTGAATCCCCCTTGCTGCATTTCTTTCTGATTTCCCAGCTTTGTTGGCCTCAGTGAAATAGCGCCCTAGGAGCCAGTGTATTTCTGTCTCTCTGAGAGATGTTCAAAGTTGAACCTTTCAGGGTTCCTTTTGGTGTCTTTCTCTTAAGGAATGCATCCTACAGTGTTATTTGAGCTTGCCCAGTCTGTTTTGAGGATCTTCTCTGCTCTACTGTGACTCACTCCCTCTGAGCTGCAGCACTTGGGTAGCATTTTGAAAGGCACCAGGGGTATATAGGAAAAAACTGAAGTGTCCAACATCAAGGTGAGAACAACCCATTATCTCTTTTCTATATTATTCCTCTTACAGAGCTGGCCAGGACAAAATCATAGGCATAGGGATCATTTGGAAAGTTATCAGTTGAGGTGGTGAAAGGGGAAAAAGGGGTAAATGGTACAGAGATCAAGAAGCATAATTGGTAGGAACAAAATAGAAAGGAGGATGTTAAAAATAGTATAGGAAAGGGAGAAGCCAAAGAACTCACATGCATGACCCATTAACATGAACTAAATGGGGGCGGGGATTGCTGGAGGGAAGAGGGGTACTGATTGAGGAGAGCAAAGGGAAAAAATTGGGACAACCATAACAGCATAATCCATAAAATATACTTTAAAAATACAACATCACTTAATCTGACAATAAGTTTGTTTTATTCAGCATAATTGAAATATATTCAGGCAGAACCAACTACATAATTTTGCAGGGTCAGTATGAAATGAAAATTCAATATCTTATTCAAAAATATTTAAGAATTTCAAGATGGCAACAACTATACAGGTCAAATGCCCATCAAACTGGTCCTGAATTCAGCTTAGGCTTTTGGTCTTGAACACAAATATGAACACCTAAATTTTGCTTTCCAGGAGCTGATATTTAAAAAGAATAAAAGAGCAAAAACCTAAATAACAGTGTTAAGAATACAAAGAGATTAATGCATTTAGGAAGAGCAGTCTAATTTGGGAAGCATACGAGAGATTTTTGTTTCTGTTTTCATAGTTACAGAATTTTTGTTTCTCTTTTATTGAATTTATTGGAGTGGCATTGGTTAATAAAATTATATAGTCTCAGGTGTATAATTCTTTAATATACCATTGCCTGTTTGTTCATCGCCACAAGTCAAATATTCTTCCATCATCATTTATCCCCCCTTTACCCTCTTCTACCAACCTCCAACTATCTTTCTTTCTGGTAATCACCATCCTGTAGTCTGTGTTAATGAGGGGTTATTTTCTGTTTTGTTTTGTTTTTAATTTAATTGTTGTTGTATTACATCCATCCCCCTTTTGCTCCTAATGAGGGTTTTTTGTGTGTGCGCTTAATCCCTTCACTTTTTAACCAAGCTCCCAAACCTTTCTCCCTTCTTACAGCTGTCAGTCTGTTCTCTGTGCCTGTGAATCCATTTCTGTTTAGTTAGGATTTTTTTTTCAAAGATTTTATTTATTATTTCCATACAGAGGAAGGGAGAGAGGCAGAGAGGGAGAGAAGCATCAATGTATGGTTGCCTTTCACCTGCCTCCAGCCACAGACCTGGCTGGAGACCTGGCTTGCAACCTGGTTATGTGCCCTGGCTGGGAATTGAACCAGCGACCTTTAGGTTCGCAGGCTGGCACCTTATTCAGTGTGCCACCAGCCAGGGCTTAGTTAGTTAATTTTTTCACTAAATTTCACATATAAGTGAAATCATATGGTACTTGCCTTGAGATTTCAATTAAGTAATCCAGGGAAGCTTCCACGAGAAACAGACATCTGAGTTAAGAGTTTAAAGGATAAATGAATATGTAGCCAAAGCAGAAAAGAAATTGTCACAAGCTAAAGAATTGAGGATAGGTTTCCAAATGAATCAGAATCTCTTCCAGAATAAGAAGTTTTAACAAACTCATGCTCTGTTTATTGGTATGAACCATATTTAAGGAGAAGCAAATAAGCAACTTTAAGGTAAAACAAATGCCATCAGAGTTGGTTTAGGCTTATTTTTCCTTTCTTCAAGAATTTGTTTTTGATCCATGATTTCTGTGCCAAGAAGATAAAAATTCCCAAATTTCTAGGTTCTTGGATATTGGCTTCTGTGGGAAAGACCAGGCTGTGTACATGGGGAGAGGAGATGCTCTGATGTGAGCTGTGGGAATACAAGGGGATTTTTATTTATTTATTTATTTAAAGAGAGGAAATACGACAGAAAGGGGGAAGAAAGAAAAACAAAAAAGAAAATAAAATGAGTTAAGAAGCAATAGAAGAAAAGAAAAGTCTCACCTTCGCTTTTTAGAACATGAGTCAATCACAACCATCATAACCAGGGTAACTAATACAGCCAAACAGATCAATATCAGGAAGATAGGGTATCCACCTGGTTAGGGATAAAATAAGAATGTCAATCTATGAAGAACTCTCTATCTTACCTTGGTTAATGTTTCTCATTTTACAAGGGAGGGGCAGTCCAAGAGTTTTCTTCTGTATTTTCTAGAGTATTCATTTATTTTTAAAATTATTTTTAGAGAGAGGGGAAAAGAGAGAGGGAGAGAGACATCAATGTATGGTTGCCTTTCATCTGCCTCCAGCCATGGTCATAACCTGGCTTGCAACCATGTGCCCTGGCTAAGAATCAAACAAGTAGAGTATTCATTTCAATTCTTCCTGTATCTATGTCCCTGATCTCACTCCTGTCTCTTTTTTTGTTTTTGTTTTGTTTTTGTTTTTGTTTTTGTTTTTACCAAATTATCAGGTTTGGTTTTTTTTTTTTTTTCCTCCTCTTTAGTATTTCTAATCTTCTACTTTTGGGTTGTTTTTGTTTTGTTTTTTAATTTAATTGCTATCATTCTTCATCCTTCTTTATTTGTATTTTCCTACTTTTATCCTCTTATGTTTATCATTCCTATCCATTTCTCCTTAAAACTACTGCAAGACTATTATTTCCCAGTGGGGTCCTAGTTCTTTCTCACCCCAGTGGATGATTATATCATGGCCTCCTAAGCTGCTGTGTTTCACTCGGCAAGTCAGGCCAGCTGCTTCTTCAACCGCCACATTCAGGGTTACTTTAAGATACCAAGTTCTGTCAGCATTGGGCAAGACTTCACCTCGCTGAGTGCCTGGCTGCTCCTGCTCACCCCGCATCCACATCACCCACACAGGTTTTGGGTGAAAGCCAGAGACATGGCACACCAGGAGCAGACGGCCAGGACCAGGACTAGAGCCCTTGGACACCCAAGCCTCTGGTTTCACTGGAAAGGAGAAAATGAGAAGACATGAAGTTTAAGAGGGCATCATAAGCCAGAGCTTAGTGACTTGGGTACCTTTGACTAATCACTTCCTTTTCTTATATTGGCAACAGTCCTAAACCCACATTCACTCTCTAGTCTCTTACTATTTGTTGCAAAGGGGTGAAAAAGAGTGAAAAACTCAAATACAAGAATTAAAGCACTAAGGATATAAGAGGAGAAAAAGTTAGGCTCACCTTGTCGTTCCAGCTCTGACTTCCCTGCTTCAAGGAGGGCTGCCAGATATCTAGGGCAGGTGCGAATGAGAAGGCTCTGCACAACTTCTTTAATAAGTCTGAAACGCTCAAGCACCTTACAAACATTCTGAGCTCGACTCCCTGCTCCTGGAGATGGCTTCCAGGAATTTCCTTGGAAACTCAGGAAATCTGATCCTTGATACGCCCCAATTAAGAAGCTTTCTGAACCCTTCCCAGGATGCGTTCTACAGCCGACTAATATCTGGATCTCAAAGGGATCTGGCGATGGACAAGGAAAAGAGAGTCAATATAAATATAATTATAGGGAAGGAGAGTAAATAATCTAAATACTAAAGGGCTTCAAGGGAAAAAATAATTCTGGCCAACCCCCATGGAAGACTAGAGTTTGAATGGAAAAAGCAGGGGGTGGGGGGCGGGGGTAGGGATTTGTGGGAAGAAAATGTGAAGATAATAAAGATATGTTGAAACAATTCATTTGAGGGGGCCAGATCGAAAGACTGTAAGAAACGTAACAGAAAAGTCAGGAAGAGCTCACTTGGGACTGGTTGGTCTGGTTACCAGCCCTAGGAGAAAGAAGAGCAGATCCCGGTTGGGAAAGGCTGAGTCTGAGGCCAAGGCTTGGGGAAAGAACATCAAAAAGACAACTATTCCAATAAACTAGAATATAAGGGTATTTTTAGGGCTATGAAAAGATATGTACATGCAAGTTCTCCTGGGTATGTGGTGGGGTAAGGGTAGAGGGAGAATAGCGGTGAAAGATAAAATAAAGTGGAGAGAGTGAGCCAAGGGAGACAGAAAACAAAGTCAGGAAAGTTGAAAGAGGGTAAGAACCCATAGGCTATCTTCCCCTGATCAGAAGCCCCAGGCGAATATCAGCTTGAAAAAGCAAACTCACATTCAAACTGAAACTGACTGGAATATGCCCGTACTTCCTTAGGGAAATCATGGAAGTACAACTGCAATAGTGCCTGGAGGTTCTTCATTTCTTCTTTGCTAAAATTACCCTGGGACCAGGGCCACAGGAAGAGGATGCTGCCCTGGACCCTGTCCCAGCGATGAGTCTGCAGCTCGGCCAGCCAGCCTGAGCCCTGGGTGAGTTCCCAGCTGCTATTGGCAAAGGAAGAGATCTGGAATATCTGAAAGGAGAGCGGCTCTTCTGCTGCATCATGGGGTCCTAGAGCGTGGGTAGCTGACAGAGAAATGAACATTGAGACAGTGTGAAAGAATGGGAGAGGAGAGGCCTATGTAGTAAAAGAAAAATTGAGATACGTAGTTTGCACATATTTCCATATCTCCTTCCCCCTGATTCAGACTTTTCTCTCCAAAATCAGAGAAAGAAGCTGAGACTGGGGTCAAGGGTATGTTACTTGGAACCAAATTGGCATGCAGATTCCAAGGGCACCCAGTAGGAGCATTACTCCTTGTTCCCAGATCCTCCAAGAACTTTTTCTCCACCCCGCTATGCCCAACCACAGCTGTTCCACCATGGTTCTTCTCACCCACTGTGCTTGGACCATGGCAAAGAATTTTCTTGGAGAGCAGGAGCAAAAGCAGCAGCATTGAAGCTGTTAGGTAAATGATGCCTCCGCAGGACAAGCTGTTCTGAGAACTCAGATATCAGCTTCCCCTTCAAATCCTTTTGAGCTCTATCTACCCTCCCTTGCCAAAAAAAAAAAAAAAAAAAAAAAAAAAAACCACAAAAACAAACAAAGAAAAACCAAGCCTCTCTGCTCACTTCCCTGTCAGAGAACCCCTACTGCCTCCCTCAGGAACAATCCTGTAGCCACAGGTCTGGCTGGAAAATTTTGTACCTCTTGACTTTGGAGAAAATCAAGCCCTCACTTGAGCTTTCAATGTTCTTTTCTATAAGAAGAAGTGAGTAGTGCCCAGTGGCCTTTCCAGCGGTCTCCTCATTCCTTATCTTTCTGTGGTCTTTTTTCCCTCCTATTCACTTCCTCATCTTCTTTTCTCCCTCTTCTTTGCATTTTTCTGTCTTTTTCTACTCACCCGTTAGGTTTTCCTCTGGAGTCTACTTTCACTCTTCTCATTGCTGTGCCTATTCTCCCTGTCCCCTCAGAGTCCCCTCTGTTTATTTATTCTGATATTTATAAAAATCATTAACAGAAGACACGAGGCACTTTACATAGAGCTGTATGATCCACAGGCAAATTTCCATAATCTATAGTGAAAAAAAGCAGCACTGACAATGCAGATTATCAGATAATCTAAGGAAAATGCTCTTTTGCTCAGTTTCTCTGGTCATACCAACTGTCACTGTTAAAAGGGATGCATGAATGGGCTTGACCTGGAAATGGTGAGCTGATAGATTTTTTACTCATGTTGTATGAGTGGGTCTTAGGGAATATGCAGGGATCTTGGATCCTACCCTAAATGAGTTGGGTGTGTCCACAGGTACTGAGTAAAAAGAGCAGTTGTGCAGCCTTCCCTTCACAGTCTGTGGCCTGGGAGCACTGGTGGGGCCTCTGTGGTATCTGATTAAAAAGGAGTTTCATTGGATGCAGGGAAGTAGCTCTAGGAAACTGGAGTGTTCATGAAAGAATTAATTACTGTGTTGAGTATTTATTTTTGTCTCTTTCATTGATAATTGCTGAGACAGCCTGAAGGCAGTTTAAATAGTATTCCTTTTGTTTGGTTTTCATATAAGCATTCAACTGACATTTAATTAGAGCCTACCTGGTGCGAAAGATATACCAGATACAAAGATTTCAGAGAGAAAGAAAAGGAAAATAACCTAAAACCTCAACTTCTCTAATACAAAAGACTCACAGAATTGTATTCAGAATATTTGAGAAATTCAGTCTCATCCATTATTTCTGAGTTCTCAGACAATGCTTCAGGTAGCTCACGTTCAAATATTTTAGAATTCTTAAGTAATGAGATAATCTTAAATTTCTTTTATTCAAATTATTATTTTCTTATGAGGGCAAAATAAATCCATATTTGATCATTAAAAAACTAAAAGTATATATCATATAACCCCCCTTATGAAACTAATCATAAGTAACTTTCAATGTCCTTTTCTATAAGGAGAAGTGAGTAGTGCCCAGTGGCCTTTCCAGCAGTCTCCTTGTTCCTTTTCCTTAAATTGCGTATGAGTAGTAACTTAAAAAATTAACCTGAATAATGCAAGAAGTACTAATATAAAATTATTTTTATAAATGAACAGGACTATATTAAATTTAAAAAGCTTCTGCACACAGGCACACACAAATCAACAAAACAAAAAGGCAACCAACCAAAAGTTAGAAGATATGTGCAAACAAAATCTCTGATAAGGGGGTAACATCCAAATATATAAAGAATTCATACAACACAACAACAGAAAAAGCAGTCCAATTTTTAAAATTGGCAGAGGACCTGAAAAAAAAACACTTTCCCCAGGAAGACATATAAATGGTCAACAGATATATGAAAAGATGTTAAACTTCACTGGCTATAAGAGCAGTGCAAACCAAATCAAAACCACAATGGGATACAACCTCATACTTGTTTGAATGGCTACTATCAATAAGCTAAGAAATAACTGTTAAGGAGGATGTAGAGAAAATGGACCCTTCATACTCTGCTGGTAAAAATGTATATTGGTACAACCATTGGTACATACTGTTCATAGGAACGGTATGAATTTTCCTCAAAAAAGAAAAAAATAAGAATAAAAGTTAGAAGAATGAAAACTTGAGAGGTCTCCTTGGTCTCTCTCAGTGAAGTTTCAACAATGTGAACAGCTATAATTCAATAAAGGATTTCCTTTTCAACAAATAAACACATCTTAGAGATCTGTGCTTAAAACATCTAGAGGTGGGCAAGGGAACAAACCAGAGAGCTGGAAAGAAAGAAGAGTTTATATGGTGCTAGGGATGTAGCCCAGAGTCCACCGCAGGTCTTACCCAGGAGAGGGAAGAAACCCTGTTGTTGCTGGCACTCCGTTCAGCCAAGAGTACAGAGAGATGAAGTGAGCATTTCTTCCAAGTGGTCAGTAGGTGCTGTGGCTGAACCCAGTGACCTGGAGAGGGACAAAGAACAGTGGTGCAGCCATGGTTGTCATTTCAGACAAAGAAGCAAAGCCACAAAGCCTGGCTACCCCATCTCACCCTGACAGAGCCAGCAGCACAGCCCAGAAGAAGCTGTAGCAGTGAGTGCTGGGTTGCAGAGCACATTATCTGGTACTGCAGACACATTTTCCCCTGAGTGACAGCTGAAGCCTGTGACTAATCCCAGGGACAGTGGAGATATAGAGGGGAGGCTGTTGAGGTCTTATAGTCATTATTACTGAGAGGCCAGAGCAACAAAAGCAGCACCCAGCTCCCTCCAGCTCACCCCACACCTCCCCCTCGCATTATGGTTGCCCTGCAAGTAATGTCTAGATTCAGAAGATAGCCCTGAGATTCCCTGGATTGGAAACCCATTGGCTACCACATTCCCTTGAGGAGCTGGTCCCCTGAGAACAAAGTGACCCAGACAGAGAGGGATCACCCACCATCAAAGGGAACACACAACATTCTCCATTAATTCATAGAAATATGAAAAGCCTGAGCAGTGCAAGAGAACTAAAAAACTTTTGATTCAGTGTGACATACTAGAAGCCAATACAAAGACTTCTTTTTATCAATTTACTAGGACAGTGCCACTCTCATATAATGCCTGTACGAAAGAGGAATCCACCAAATTTCATGAAAACTAAGGTAATGAGGCAAATCTAAAATTAAAAAAATTTTAATATCCAGAAAATAAACTTAAAGATATAAAAATGTGTGGTTTAAATAACAGAGAATTCAAGATTGCAGTTGTGAAAAAATTCAACGAGTTAGAAGAAAACACAGATAAGCAATTTAATAAACTAAGAGAAAAAAATAAATGAGCAAAACTAGTACATTACCAAAAGGATTAATACTTTTAAAGTGAACAAATAGAAACCATTCAGATGAAGAATTCAATAAAAGAGATAAGAATTAAATACCAAACTTAGTAAACACAGATGATCAGATGAAGAAAAAAATTAGTGATAACAAAGACAGAAACCTAGAAATGAGGCAGAGGAACAAGAGAGATACTATAGTATATAAAAAATGAAAGAACTCTATAAGAACTATCTGACTCTATTATAAAGGACAGTACAAAATAACAGGCATTTCAGAAAAAGAGAGGTAAAAGGAAACAGAGGCCTTTCAAATAAATAGTTGACAAGAACTTGCAAAATCTATGGAAAAAGCTAGATCTCAAATTAAGAAGCAAACAAAACACCTAATTACTTCAATCCCAAAAAGCTTCCTTTAAGACACATTACATTAAAGCTGTAAAAAGTTAACGTGAAGAAAAAAATCCTTAAGGCAGCCCAGGAGAAAAAGACAGTGTCCTATAAAGAAATCACATTCATTATTATCAGATTCCTCAGCAGAAAATCTGCAAAGTAAAAGAGAGTGGAATAAAGTATTAAAATTACTTAAAAAGAAAAATCACTAGCCATGAATAATGTATAAACAAAGTTATTCTTTAGATATGAAGAAATAAAGGCTTTCCCAACATATAGAAACTGAGGAATTATACCATTAAAGCACCTCTAGTTCCGGGTATATTCAAGACAGTTATTCTAACTGAAACTAGGAATAAAATGTCACAAAACTACAAATAAGATTACCAACAGAAATAAGCAGGATATTGCAACCCATTTTTAAAATACGTTACTATACACTTATATATCATTTAAAGGCTAAAAGAGTAATAACATTAAAAAAGAGGAAGAAGACAAAGCTACTACAATTTGGAAATATACAACATAAATAGGGATAATCTGTGACAACAAAAATAAAAGGAGAAGAATAAATATTTGAATTTGCAAAGGATAGAGATTAGGTGTATTGAGAAGAAAAATGACCACAGTATACATAAATTTTCATTGTATATAAACCTAGTGGTAACCACATACAAATAAACCACACACAAAAAGAAAAAAAAAAAATGTGAATGGACTAAACTCACCAATATCAAGGGTTTGTGCTCTCTTATAAATTTTATATATTTTCTAAGAATTAACCCTGATAGTGTGCTGATTTCCTTATTTTTCCCTCATAAAGGAAAAAGCTCCCTGTCTTCCTTAAATGTCACTTGCATTTCCTAACCTTCCCAAGCCTAAATTAAAAGGAGGTTATAAGCCCTGGCTGGTGGCACAGTAGATAAGGTGCCAGCCTGCAAATCCAAGGGCTGCTGGTTCAATTCTCAGCCAGGGCAACATAACCAGGTTGCAAGCCAGGTCTCCAGCCAGGTCTGTAGCTGGAGGCAGGTGAAAGGCAACCATACATTGATGTCTCTCTCCCTCTCTGCCTCTCTCCCTTCCCCTCTCTCTAAAAATAATAAATAAAATCTTTTAGAAATAAATAAATAAATAAAAGGAGGTTATAACAATGATCCTAAAAATATGCTTGTATATGGCACTTCGCTGAATGTACTGCAGGCAAGGTAAAACTTTTTCTCTACCTCTGGTGGTTTCTGGCTGGGACTGATAGCAGACCAATTTACTCCAAAACATTCAAATTCATGGAGACTTAATAACATGCTATTAAACAATGAATGGGTTAACAATGAGAACAAAGAAGATATCAAAAAGTTTCTGGAAATAAATTAAAATGAATATACAACAGTCCAAAACCTATGTGACACAGTGAAGACAGTCCTCAGAGGGAAGTTCATAGCAATACAGGCCTACCTAAAAAAGGGTAGAAGCAGCTTATATGAACAGCCTAACCATAAAGTTACAAGAACTAAAGGAGCAACAACAAACAAAGCCCATAGCAAGTAGAAGGATGGAAATAATCAGGATCAGAGCAGAATTCAATGACATAGAGACTAAAACTATAATTCAAAGAATCAATAGATTTAGGAGATGGCTCTTTGAAAAGATAAACAAAATTGACAAGCCTTTAACCAGACTCATCAAGAAAAAGAAAGAGGACCCAGATAAAAACAAAATCAGAAACGTCATAAGAGAAATCACAATCGATACCACAGAAATACAAAGGATTGTAAGAAATTATTACAAACAACTATATGACAAGAAATTTGACAACCTGGGTGAAATAAACAAATTTCTGGAAACTTATAATTTACCAAAACTGACTCCAGAGGAAGCAGAAAACCTTAATAGACCAGTAACAACCAATGAAATTGAAGCAGTAATAAAAAAATTCCCCAGCACACAAGATCCCCAGATTGGATAGCCACACATAAGAATTTTATCAAACATTTAGGGAAGCACTAACTCTTATCCTTCTCAACCTATTCTCAAAAAGCCAAGAAAAGGGAAGACTCCCAGACTCTATGAAGCTAGTATTATGCCAACCTCAAAAACAGATCAAGACACAATAAAAAAAAGAAAACTACAGGTCAACATCTCTGATGAACATAGATGCTAAAATTCTAAACAAAATATGGCCAAGCCAGATCCAGCAATACATTAAAAAAATCATACACCATGATCAAGTGGGATTCATCTCAGAGATGAAAGGATGGCACATTTGCAAATCAGTAAGTGTAATACACCACATAAATAAAATGAAAGCCAAAAACCATATGATCATACCAACAGATGCTAAAAAGCATCTGTTAAAGTACAGCACTCATTTATGATAAAAATGCTCAGAAAATGGGAATAGAGGGAGCATACATCAACATCATAAAGGCCCTATATGAGAAATCTGCAACCAACATCATACTTAACGGGCAAAAAGCAACTTTTCCCCTTAAGATCAGGAAAAACCCAAGGCTGTCCACTCTCTCCACTTCTGTTCAACATCATTTTAGAAGTCCTAGCCATAGCAATTAGATGGAAAAAAGGAATCAAAGGCATCCAGTTGGTAAGGAGGAAGTAAAACTGTCATTATTTGCAGATGACATGATAGTGTACTCCACCAAAAAACTATTCAACCTAATAAGCAAATTTAGTAAAATAGCTGGATATAAAGTCAATATCCAGATATTGGTATACAAAAGCATTTTTTGTATACCAACAATGAAGCATCAGAGGTAGAAGCTAGACAAAAAAAAAAAAATCTTATTTACTATAGCAACAAGAAAAATAAAGTACTTAGGAATAAACTTAACCTAGGAGATAAAAAGCCTTGTACTCAGAAAACTACAGAACACTGAAGAAAGAAATTAAGGAAGATACAAATAAATGGAAGCATATGCCATGTTCATAGATGGAATGAATTAATATCATTAAAATGTCCATACTACATTTATAGATTCAATGCAATACCTATTAAAATATCAATGACATATTTCACAGATCTAGAAAAAATACTTTAAAAATTTATATGGATGTGGGGGAGTGGGTGAATGGGGAAGGGGACAGAGGGGAGTAAAAAGGGGATGGATGTAATACAACAACAATAAAATTAAATTTAAAAAAATTTATATGGTGCCAAAACTGACCACAAATAACCACAGTCATCTTGAGAAAGAAGAACAAAGTATGAGGACTCACAATACCAGATATCAAGCTATACTACAAGGCTACTGTAATCAAAACAGTCTGGTACTGTCATAAGAATAGACATATAGATTAATGGAGCAGAATAGGGAGCCCAGAAATAAACCCAGGACTCTATCATCAATTAATATTCAACAAAGGGGAAGTAGCATAAAATTGATTGCAAATAATCTCCTCAACAAATGATGTTGGGAGAACTGGACAGGGACATGCAAAAAAAAAAAAAAAAAAAAAGCTAGGTCACCAACTTACACCAAACACCAGAATAAACTCAAGATGGATAAAAGACTTAAAAACATAAACCATGCCATCACAAAAGTCCTAAAGGAAAGCATAGACAGTAAAATTTCATATATCCCACTCAGCAATATTTTCACAGATACTTCTCCAAGGGCAACGGAAATAAAGGAACAAATAAATGAATAGGACTTCATCAAACTGAAAAGTTTCTGTTCAGCAAAAATAAAATATAAGCAAAATTAAAACAGAACCAATTGTATTGGAAAACATATTTTCCAATGATACTTCAGACAAGGATTTCATCTCTAAAATATATAAAGAACTTACACGACTCAACCCCAGGGAGACAGAGAGCCCAATTAAAAAAATGGGCAAAGGAACTGAACAGACACATCTCTGAGGAGGACACACAAAGGGCCCAAAGGCACATGAAAGAATGCTCAACATCACTATCCATCAGAGACACAAATTAAAATCACAAAGAGATAACATCTCACACCCATCAGAATGGCCATCATTAACAAATCAACAAACAAGTGCTGGTGAGGACATGGAGAAGAGGGAACCCTAGTGCATTGTTGGTGGGAATGCAGATTGGTGCAGCCACTATGAAAAACAGTATGGAATTACCTCAAAACAATAAAAATCACTACCTTTTGACCCAGTGATTCCACTGCTAGGATTATAACCAAAGAACCCTGAAACACCAATTTAGAAGAACCTATGTACACCTATGTTCATAGCAGCAGTATTCACAATAGCCAAGTGCTGGAAACAGCCTGAGTGCTCATCAGTGGGTTCATGGATCAAAAAACTTTGGTACATTTACACAATGGAACACTACACAGCAGAAAGATAGAAGAAACACTTACCTTTTGTGACAACATGGATGGAACTGGAGATTATTATGTTTAGTGAAATAAGCCAGTCAGTGAAAGACAAATACCATATGATCTCATCCAATACAGGAGACTAATGAACAAAACAAACAAGCAAAACAGAACCAGAGGCATGGAAACAAGGAACAGACTTTTAGTGTGCAGAGGAGAGAGGGGAGCGGGGAGAAAGAGGCTAAGAAAAGGAAACAGTTTAGTAAAGGAACTAGCATGGATGACCCATGGACAACATGCCATATTGACTATAAAAGGGGCAACGAGGAGGGTGGGGCAGGGGAGAGCAGTGGGGGAAAAGAGGGATAAATGTAATACAACAACAATAAAATAAAGAAAAAACAAAGTAAGAAAATAAGAACAGATCCAAAATTATGGATTCAGAGTGTTTTAATGGCTATCCAGTGGGAGGGGGTGTGGAGGAATGGGTAAAGAGGTGAGAGTTTTAAAAAGCAAAAATAGGTAGTTACAAAATAGCCATGGAATATAAAGTACAGTATAGAAATGGGATAGCCAAAGAACCTATACATGTGGCCCACATATATGAACAATGATGTGGAAATTGCCAGAAGGAGTGGGGTTTGCTGGGTGGAGAGGGGCAAAAGGAGGCAAATTGGGAAAACTGTAATAACATAGTCAATCAAATAAAATATAATTTAAAATTGAAATAAAAATTGCAAAGTTACCAAAAGAAAGAAAATAATAAATTACATAGAAGAAACCGTACTTACTAAACTTGCGGGCTTTAGTCTTAGAACAAATTTGACCCAAAGGCAAAGGGGGTGAAAAGCAAAACTTAATAAGATGACATCAAACTAAAATGCGTTGCATCGGTAAAAGAAACTGCCAATTAAAGAAAAAGACAAACAGTCAAATAAGAGTACATCTTTGCAAACAACAGCTCTGACAAGGGGCTAAAATGCTAAACATATGAAGAACTCAACTCAACACCAAACAAACAATGCAATTTTAAAAATGGGTGGAAGACCGGAACAGACACTTCTTTCAAGAAGATATACAAATGGTGAAGAGATGTATGAAAATATGCTCAATTTCACTTGCTATTAGGGAAATAAAAATCAAAATACAATGAAATACCACCTCACACCTATAACAATGACTGTCATTAATAAAACAAGTAATCACAAGTGTTAGAGGGATTGTGGAGAAAAAGAAACCCTATTTACTGTTGGTAGGAATGTTAACTTGTACTGCCACAATGGAAAACAGCATGGAGGCTCCTCAAAATATGAAGAATAGATTTTCCATATGACCCAGCACCCCTCTTATGGGTATCTACCTGAAAAAAATTGAAAATATTACTTTCAAAGGCATATGCACCCCTATGTTCATTGCAGCCTTATTCATGATGGCCAAGACTTGGTGGGGAAAAAACAGTGTTGTTGATAGATGATTGGATAAAGAAGATGTGGTACATATATAAAATGGATACTACTGAGCCATAAACAAAGATTAAATATTGCCATTTGTAACATGTATGGCTTTTGAGAATATCTTGCTAAGCAAAATAAGTCAGACAGAACAGGATAAAAAACATATAATTTGCCCTGAAGGGGCATACTCATGATGGACAATACCTTCCCAATCGAAAAACACTGTTAGTCCCTGGCTGGTGGCACAGTAGATAAGGCGCTGGCCTGTGAACCCAAAGGTCGCTGGTTCAATTCCCAGCCAGGGCACATAACCAGGTTGCAAGCCAGGTCTCCAGTCAGGTCCTGGAGGCAGGAGAAAGGCAACCATACACTGATGTTTCTCTCCCTTTCTTCCCCCCTCCCTTCCCCACTCTCTAAAATATAATAAATAAAATCTTAAAAAAAAAAAGAAAAGAAACACTGTTAGCATAGTCATCATCTTGCTGCAACTTTGCTGTGCCTTTTTCAGGCATGGAAAACCAGGTGACTTCCATTGGGACATTTGAGCCTTGTTTCCAGATCATAGCCATATGAGTAGATCCCCAATTTTTCTCCAGTTATGACCTTGAGGAAATCTAGTTTATTGGAAATGGTTGAATCAAGTCATTAGCAACTACAGCACAACATTCCTTCTGCTCTGGTAGCAGAAGCCATGAAACAAATTTTGCCATGACACATTCCATGCCAAGATCCTGTGTCAAAATCTCAACCATAATGGTTTTGCGAATCCCCAGATAAGTTTTTAGTTCTCATACTGTTGGTCACTGATCTCTGTTGATTGCAGTCTGTACATGTTTAATATTCTCAGGTGTTCTGCTTATTGCAGGCCTTCCATAATGTGAATCACTTTAAACAGATTCTTTTTTTAAAATCATTTTTATTTTATTTTATTTTGTATATTTTATTGATTATGCTGTTACAGTTGTTCCCAAAATTTTCCCCTTTGTTTCCCCCAACACCCCCACTCCTTCCCACAGTCCCACCACCCCTTAGTTCATGTCCATCAGTTGTGCATATAAGTTCTCTAATTTAACCCTTTCCTTTATTATTCTTACCTTCTCCTTGTATATCTTGTACCTACCATGTTTCCTAATCCCTGCACCATTTCCCCATTTTTCCCCCTTCCTTCTCCCAGCTGATAACCCTCTCAATGATCCTCATACCTATGTTTCTGGTCCTATGCTTATTGTTTGCTTTGTTCGTTTTTGTTTTCCTTTTTATTTTTTAGGTTCTGTTGTTGATAGTTGTGAGTTTGTTGTCATTTTATGCTCATAATTTTGATCTTCTTTTTCTTAGTAAGTATACCTTTAACATTTCATATAATAATGGCTTGATGATGATGAACTTCTTTAGCTTGTCTGGGAAGCACTTTATCTGCACTTCCATTCTGAATGATAGCTTTGCTAGATATAGTAATTTTGGTTGTAGGTCTTTGTTTGTCATTAGTTTGAATACTTTCTGTCAACCCATTCTGGTCTACAAAGCTTCTTTTGAGAAATCAGCTGATAATCTTATTAGAACTCCTTGGTAGGTAACTCTTCTTTTTTCTTGATGCTTTTAAGATCTTCTCTTTAACCTTTGGTATTTTACTTATGATGTATCTTGGTGTGGGTTGATTTGGATCTACCTTGTTTGGGACTCTCTGTGCTTCCTGGACTTGTATGTCTATTTCCTTTGCCAAATTTGGGAAGTTATCCTTTATTATTTTTTTCACAAAAGTTTTCTATTTCTTGCCTTTCCTCATCTTCTGGGATCTCTATGATTTGGATGTTGGCATGCTTAAAGTCATCCCAGAGGTTCCTAAGCCTCTCCTCATTTTTTTTCAATTCTTGTTTCCACTTGCTGTGCTAGTTGTTTATTTCTTCCTTATGTTACAAATCATTGATTTGAACCCCGTTTTCCTTCCCTTCAATATTGGTTTTGGGTGCATTTTCCTTTGTTTCACTTGGCCTAGCCTTTACTTTTTCCCTTACGTGTTTACCATAATCAACCATATCTGTCAAGTTTGTGAGCATCTTTATTACCAGCGTTTCTAACTGTGCATCTGTCAGGCTAGCTGTTTATCCGTCAGGCTGGCTATTTCTTTGTTTCTTAGTTCAGCCACTGGGACCTTATTTTGTTCCCCTTTTTGAACAGTATTTCTCATTCTCTGCATATTGACAGACTCCTGATTATCATTTCTTAGGTAGAGCAGTCATACCTATTGGTTTTAAGTGGCAGGGCCTTAGGTATTTGTCAGTGTTTCACCAAGTTTTGGTGCTGTTTGTGTGGGAGGGATCTGAGTGGGAACTATGCTGCTTGGCTCAACACTAGCTTTTTTTTTTTCAGGCACTTCTCTTGCTCCCTGTATGGGGCTACCTCCTCTCTAGTTTTATGGTCCCAGGGTAAGTGAGACTGTGGGGGCCTCTAAAAAACCAGAATTTTCTGGTAGATTGAGTTTTTCCACCACAATCCCTAGTGGTTTTCACAGTCAGAAGAAGCAATATGGCTTTATTTTTCCCCTCTCGTATGAGAACAGGGAGCTGCACAATTTGGTCTGGTGCAAGGAGCATTCAAAAGGAACCCCTACTGTAACTTCTCTTTTTGTCAGCTGACCCCTGCCACTCTCCTGCCTGCACTGTCAACTTGTGAAGCTGCACTGCCAACCATGCAAGCAATATTCTTGCCTAACTGCCTCCTCTGTGTCCCAGCTTTGCCCCTCCTACCTATCTGAACAAGTACTTCTTCCTTCTATCTTTTGTTTGTTGGACTTCTATGCAGTTAAACATTCTGGAATTTCTGGATGCCTTGAGGTTTGAGGTAGATGTACCCATTTCTGGTTGTGGAGGGAGATACAGCATGATTATCTATGCCTCCATATTGGATCTCCTCTCAACAGACTCTTGACCATTTTTAAAGAATTTGTACCACACTTTTATTTTCACAGCACTCATTGCATTGACTCAAAAGCCTTCTGAATAATCCCAATGGTCTACATGGAGGAATGTTCAAGCTTAATGCAAAATTTGATGCAAAAGTTTTAGTCTACTCTTTCAGTCATTTTGAATGTGATGACCACATTGTACACATGCTCATTCAACATCATCTACCACCTTCACGGATGAGTACAGTCAAGTGAGTACATCAAGTTGTCATTGTTCATGCATGTGCATTCCAGTCCACTCTCCTTTGCTGCCAGGTTACATTGATGTTGTGCAAGCCGTTTTTATTATATTAACAATGGCTAGAATTTTTCCGACAGACCTGATATATGGTGATGGAAGATTTGATTTTGGGTGGTGAACACCCAATGCAATATATAGATAATATACAATTGAGCACTTGAAACCTATTGAATTCTATTAACCAGCATCACCCCAATACATGTACATAATTTAAAATAAATAACTGGCAAAGAATAGAAACTAATATAATTATTATAGAACCATCAAAGCCAAAAATTAGTTTTTTAAAAAATTATAAAATTTTAAAATACCTATCAAAGTTAGGAAAAGAAAGAACAAATGAAAGAGACAATGATAAAAAATTCCCAAGATCTGGAAAAAGGGTACATAACCAGAAATCCTACAGACATTAACATAATAATAAAAATATGCACAGAGCCAACAATAATTGGACATTTGAAAGACTTGGCCAAATTCTTGAAAAGCACAGCTTACCAAAAATGACACAAAAAAGAAATACACAATTTTAATAAAGTTTTGTTTTTAATTATTTGTGGATCTTAATGTCCCTCAAAAAAATGCTTTTAAAAATATTTTTAACATAGGGATTCACAGGTGAATTTTATCAGACATTTTAAAAAACACACAAATACTCTCTGAGAATAAAAACAAAGGAAGGACTTCTTGACTATTTTATGAGGTAAAACATTCTCAATAGAAATACTTGACAAGGATATTACAAGAAGTAAATAACAAAATATTAGCAAGTTGAATCTACATACATTCATTTTGAACAAGACAGATATATTACAGAAACACAATTTTATTTTACCATTTTGTAATCAATAAATGTAATTTTAAACATTAAGGAAAATATTAATTATTTTGTTTATCAAGAGATGCAGACTTCTGGTCAAGATGGATGCATGGGTAGATGAACTTCACCTCCTTGCGTAACCAAAAAAATAATTATAACCAGATTTAAAAAACAAATAACAACATGAACCATCAGAAAATCAAACTGTGGAAGTTCAACAACCAACAATTAAAAGAAGCCACATTCATCCAGATGGGTAGGGCAGGCGCAGTTGTGGAGACAGAGCAGAGAAACGCTGTAGCTCAGACAAGCGATAAAATGTCAGTGGTGAAACAGATGGTCTCACATTCACATGTGGTAGGAAAAAAGGGAAGAATACTCTGGGAATGAGTGATCCCAGACCCAGCCCAGACCATGGAGTTTAGGGTTCCAGCATTGGGAAGATAACCCCCATTACCTCTGACTATAAAAAACCAGTGGAGAAATGGCCAAGTTTTTACCATTTAAAAGGCCTTTATGGTCTTAGAATGTATGAAAATCCCAGGGCAGGAACTGAAAGGGTGCCAATCACATACAGGAAGTGGGTAAAGTAATTAGACCAGGGTAAGTGCCAGGCAAATTGCTAGAAGCCAGGCAGTGGCACTGTCCTCTCTCTGAACTCCCCTACGACAGAGTCACAAAGTGGCAAAGTGAGTGGCCCCACCTTGGCAATTACCTAAGGCTCTACCCCATGTAATTTATAGGTACCTTTGCTATACATAAGCCATGCTGCTAAGACAGGGAGTAAAAGCAGCTCTACCTAACACACAAAAATAAGAACAGGGAAGCTGCCAATTAAGGAGTCCAGGAAATATGACCCAAATGAAAGAATAGTACAAAACTCCAGAAAAAGAGCTAAACAAAATGGAGATAGCCAACCTATCAGATGCAGAGTTTAAAACACTAGTGATAAGTATGCTCATAAAACTCATAAGGGTATGGCAAAAATATAGGAAGAACTAAAGGTTATACAAAATTAAACAAAGAAAAATATACAGGGAACCAACAGTGAAGGGAAGAAATCTGGGATTCAAATCTATGATTTGGAACAAAAGGAGGAAATACAGAAATACAGAAAGAAGAAACAAGAATTCAGTAAAATGAGGAGGAAATCTGGGACAGATTTAAACATACCAATATCCAAACCATAGGGGTGCCAGAAAAAGAAGAGCAAGTGCAAGAAATTTATAATTTATTTCAAAAAACAATGAAAGAAAACTTTCTTAATTTGGTGAAGGAAATAGACATACAAGTCTAGGAAGCACTGGCAGTTCCAAATAAGTTGGACCCAAAGAAGATCATATCAAGACACATCATGATTAAAATGCCTAAATTTAAAGATTAAGAAAGAATCTTAAAAGCTGCAAGAGAAAAGCAGAGAGTTACCTACAAAGGAGTTCCCACAAGACTATCAGCTGATTTCTAAAAAAAAAAAACTTTGCAGACAAGAATGGGTTGGCAGGAAGTGTTCAAAGTGATGAAAAGAAAGGACCTACAATAAGCTTACTGTATCTAGCAAAACTATCATGTAGAATGGAGGACAGATAAATTGCTTCCCAGACAAGGTAATGCTAAAGGAGTTCAAAACCAAGCCATTATTACTTGAAATAGTAAAGGAACTTATTTAAGAAAAAGAAGACCAAAACTCTGAACATTAAAATATTAACAAACCTACAACTATCAATATCCATAACTGAATCTTAAAAAAATTAAAAATAAAGACAAACAAAGTTAATAGCCAAAATAGGAATAGAATCATAGGTATGGAGATCATTGATAGGGTTATTAGTTGGGAGGGGGAAGGGGAAGAATGGGAGAAAAGGTGCAGGGATTAAGAAGCATAATTGGTAGGAGCAACATAGACAGGGGGAGGGGGATGTTAAGAATAGTATATGAAAGGGAGACACCAAAGAATTTACACACACAACCTATGGACATGAACTAAAGGTGGGGGAAGGAGGAAAGGAAGCTACTGGGTGGAGGGGAACAAAGGGGGAAAAATTAGGACAACTGTGAGAGTACAATCAATAAAGCATACTTAAAAGAGATGCAGAATAAGCACCTAATAAAATTCAATATCTATCTTAATAACAATAATAGTGATTTAAATCATTTAGCAAATTTAAAAGAAAATGTCCTTAATCTGATTTTTAAAGTGCACAAAACACTTACGAGCAATTATAATATCTAATATTAACTCCTGAATAATTCTTATCCGATATACCAGCTGTCAGTCTTACTCATATTTAGAGATGTCATAAAAGTATGCATAGAATATCTAAGAGGATCTACAGATAAAATATTAAACTTAACATGTTAATTTAACATGGAAATGGGAGCAAGTTCTAAATATATTAACATATTTTATATATTAGCAAAAATGATAAGAACATAGACATGCCCAAACACTCTCACAGAGAAATTTAAAGTTGAAAAGTTCTTGTATTTTGAGGCTGAAAATCTGCTTCTAAAAGTTACTGTTCCAGAGGTTATAGTTAAAATCATGGATAAATTGATGTTTCCAAAGTGAAAACACTTAGAGGAAAATCATTAAGTTAAAGAAGCCACTTTTGAGATATGATGATTCAGGGAGGAAGGGAGAATAAGAAGAGCAAAGAAAGCAGAGGAAAGGATAAGAAGAATATGATAAGACTATTTGTAAGACATCAGATGGCAGAGAAATAACCAGAATTTTCCAGCAATTTAAAGCTCTAACTCAATTAGTTTAAAAGGAAATGTGAAACTTCGATTTATGTAACTAAAATATCCAGAGGTAGGTTATTCTCCAGGTACAGTTTAATTTGACCTTTGGCTCTATCAATTCATCATTATGTTTTGTTAGCTTTATTCCTGGGTCACTTTTGTCTATAGAATAAGTTCTTTCACAATTTTGAGCTTTGGAAATGGCATACAATCCAGACAAAGAAAGAGCCCTTCTTTTCTCAATTACCAAATATGTTTTGTAGGCTTCAGTTGGAATGAACCAAATTAGGTAACACACACACTATAAACCAATTATTTCAACTAAGCCAGCTCTCAACTGGGGTCAAATTTGCTCCTGGAGGAACATTTGACAGTATCTGAAGATACTTGGTTGTCAAAACCGGGAAGGTGCTACTGGAATCTGGGGAGGAGAGATGTGTTAAAAATTCTAGTGCACAGAACAACTTCTCATAACAAATAATTAGGTGGCCCAAAAGGTCACTAGTGCAAAGGTTGAGAAACCTTTAAACAAGGGGTTGGCAAGCTTTAATGTTTATCAGAATAATCTGAAAGGCTTGTTAAAACACAGATTTCCAGTTTCCATTTTCAGATTTTTTTTTTTTAATTTAATGGTGTGGGACCTGAAAAATTTTTTTTTTTTTTCCCGCCATCTGGGACCTGAAAATTTATTCTAACAAACTTATAGGTTCTACTGCTGGTTGTGACTCCTGGTCCATACTCCAAGAAACAGAGATTAATTAGGGCCTTAGAGAATAGGTGAAGGTGTAGTCAAGCATACAAAAACAAGCCTACTCAATAACACATTGTGGACTTGAATGCATTCTGGAGAAGTAACCCACTATTCTAATGGAGACAGGAGAAATTATATTTTTAGCTATTTCCTACCCTTCCCAAATCCTAATGATATTGTCCTAAAATGTCCAAGTGGAGGAACTGCTCCCAGGTCCCCTAGCTTTTCCAAGAGTTCTCTTGGCTGTGACTTCCCTTAAGTTTCATAAAAAATGATACTCCAATTCTCTCTACCTTCCTCCTGCTGTTGTTTTAATAAAATAAATTTGGGTTTTTTAAATGGTGTTTCTAGAAATGTGTGGAAGAAGCAAAATATGAATAAAAGTAAATAAAAGATAAAACTGAATTGATGCACCACAGATCTCAAAGCCCATGAAGGCCTCCCCCGAAAAAAGCCTTTAAATTTTGACTTGAATAATTAACCCTTTAAACTATTATCCCTCACTCATCTTACCTCTTATTTCTTCTCACTAAAAAATGAGAACAGGATCCAATTTTGATGAACCTTTGTAGGTAAACTCTAGTTATAGAATGGGCACAAGTGGTTTTTTTCAGAGAGGTTTAGGGCAAAAGCAAGGGAAACATGATCATTTTTTCTGCTAGGTGAGAAATATTTGAATAAGAGGAAAATCCAGAATATCAACTGAAAAGAATTAAAGGTGGAAGATGGTTTTGAAGAAAGGCCATTAACAATGGGGGTTGTTATCAATTCAGATCATTTTTACTGAACAAATACTGTATGTATGCGAAATAAAGATCTCACCAGGGATGCATCTAAGGCAAGCCTTCTAGGGAACTTAGAAGTAGAAGTGAAAGAAAAACAAAATAACTGAAATGTTGAAGGTACAAAGTAAAGTAGACATTTGCATGACACCGAACAAGGGAGGGTTACTTCTAATGTAGCACTAGGAAAAGTTTCCTGAAGGAAAAAGCATCATAAATTGTCTTTGAGGGTTAGAAAGTCATTCCGGCAGAGACAGAGAAATTGCATTAAAAATGATCACCACCTCTGCAAATAGTTATTTCAGCATAATTATAATTAGCTTACTTTGACAAATGGTATTTCAGCACAAGCAGAAAAAAAAATTTTTTTTAAAATAGTAAGCCAAATGGATGTCACCATTAAATTGGAGACAGATGTTCCTTGGCTTACAATGGGGTTCCATACAAAAAAATTCATTGTAAATTGAAAATACATTTGTCAGAGTGCATTTAATACAACTAACCTACTGACTATCACAGTTTAGCTTAGCCAGTCTTAAACATGCTCAGAACATTGACATTAGCCTGTACGTGGGCAAAATAATCCAGCACAATAAACACACTATTGAGTATTGTTTATCCTCATGACCTCACGGCTGACTGAGAGCTAGGCTACTGCCATGCTCAGCATCAGAAAAGGTATCATACT
Organism: Noctilio leporinus; assembly: GCA_004026585.1. Classification (NCBI taxonomy): domain Eukaryota; kingdom Metazoa; phylum Chordata; class Mammalia; order Chiroptera; family Noctilionidae; genus Noctilio; species Noctilio leporinus. The sequence continues at coordinate 34,345 of PVIW01000777.1, read as the reverse complement.
GCATATTTCTAGCTCATGAAAAACTCCAAATTCAAGTAGTATTTCTATTGACTGTAAAATGTTTTCACAACCCTGTAGAATAAAAAGTGTCAAGTGAGGAGTTATTTGTTCTTTATTCTAAGATACATTCTCACATCTCACATCTATGAATCTGGGTGGAGCCTATTATTGATACCATCTTACAATAAATTCATAGTTATTAATTGTGATATATCTCAAAACTTATGGAAACTCAGAGTAGATCAAATATGATGATTATTTGATTAAATATGATGAAATTAACTTCGGGGCTGACAATTTGAGCTCCTGGTCTTCTTCTGGGTACTTATTCCAAATGGGAAAGGAGACATGATAAAAATTTCATGAGATATTCTGATATGACCTGTTAAGAACACAAGCAATTTTAGTTCTACATAATAAAGAGTTGTACACCCATTTTTTATCAGCATTATTCACAATGGCCAAAAGGTGAAATCAACCCAAGTGTTGACAGGTGAATGGGTAAAAAAACATGTTTTATAAATACAATGGAATATTATTCAGCATCCCTTAAAAAAGAAAGAAGTTCTGACACATGCTACAACATGGCTGAATCTTGAATACATTATACTAAATAAAATAACTCAGTCATAAAAATATAAATATGTGTGATTTCACTAATATGAGGTATCTGGAGCAGTCAAGTTTACATAGACAAAAAATAGAATGTTTGTCATCTAGGCCTAGATGACCAGGAAATTACAAGATATTGTTTAATGGGTATAAAGTTTTAGTTTCTTCAAATAAAAAGAGTTCTGGAGATAGATTGCACCAAAATGGGAGTGTAATTAACACTACTAAACTATAGATTTGAAATGCCTAAGATAATGTTTTATGTCATGTATATGTTACCACAATTAAAAATAGATTCATAGAGCCCTGGCTGGTAGCACAGTGGGTAAGGTGCCGGCCTGCGAACCCAAAGGTCACAGGTTCGATTCCCCAGCCAGGGCACATAACAAGGTTGCAAACCAGGTCTCCAGTCAGGTCTGTGGCTGGAATCAAGTGAAAGGCAACCATACATTGATATGGCTCTCCCTCCCTGCCTCTCTCCCTTCCCCTCTTTCTAGAAATAATGAAATAAAATCTTTAAAAAAAAAATAGATTCATATACAAAGATGGAAATTGGGGAGAAAGTGCACAAAAAATTTTGTAGTAAGACTGTCTACAGTGATGTAAATACATAAAAATGGTATAAGACTGAGAGGTGAACAGAAAAGAAAGATTTTTAAAAACTTACCTGCGCCTCAAATAATATAATGCAATACATATCAAGAGAATCAATATGGGCAATATCACTGCCAACACTATCACTTTGGTGTAGGTGGAATATCCTGGCAATTGGGAGAAAACAAAAAGATGTCACTTTAACACCTTCCCTGTGTGTCTCTCTGGAGCACACTCACAGCTTTTCCCCTCTCTTTCCCCCAGGCATGGTTGCTTTGCCCTCCTTTCGCCCAAGTTCCAGGAGCCCATCTCCTGCTCCTGTAACTTGTTTTTTGAGCCCACGCAACTCAGCTGGCTTACCTTTTCTGCCTTTGTGATTTTCCAAGCAAACTTTCTCTTATAATTTGAGTCGAAAACATGCTCTGGTTCTCCTGGCCTTTCTTTGCTCACCTGAATGTCAGCACCATCATTCACTTTTGCTTCTGATGGATGGGTATATCCAACTCCCTCTTTCATATTTTCTAACACAATATATCTATATCTATCTTCTATCTCTTCTTCTTGCCCCAGTCTACCAAGTCCGTAGATCCAAAATGCTTACCTCCTTTATACCTTAAGTCAGTGATTTTCCATCTTTTTTATCACGTTGCACACATTAACTAATTATTACAATTCTGCAGTACCCATTTTTGTCCATTTTGACGATCGGACAAAAAATAAATTTGATTCATTCACACTGAACAGCTATTGTGTTGGCTGTTGCAATTTTTTATTTGACAACATAAGGGAAAAGAGGTCAGTTACCCTGGCCAAATAGTTAGGTATTGCATGTTTTAAAAATTCTTGTGGCACACCAGTGAGAATCTTGCAACACATGTATTGGAAAATCACTGCCTTAGGTCATCTCTTTCACATTTCCCCTTCTTTTCTTCCTCTTTGTTTCTCTCTCCCCCATGAAACCTCACCACTTGGTGAGCCCCTCCCTCTATGTTTGAGGACCATCTCCTCCCATTTCCAAATAGGTCCAGTGCTTTCTCACCCCAGTAAAGGATGATATCCTGTCCTCCTAGGCTGCTGTGCTTTATTCGGCAATTCAGGTTAGCTGCCTCGTCAGCCGCAACATCCAGGGTCACTCGGAGATACCATGTCCCATCAGCATTGGGTAGGATGTCACCTTGATCAGTGCCTGGCTGCTCCTGCTTACCCCTCATCCACATCACCTGCACAGGCTTGGGGTAAAATCCTGAGGCATGGCACACCAGCAAGAGCCGTCCAGGCCCAGGAGTGGGACCACTGGAAAGCCAGGCTTCAGGCTTTACTGGAGCAGGTAAGAGATGAGAGAGTGTCACACATGACTTTAATCTAAAGCATGGGGAGGCAGAAACCCACAAGTTTGGACAGTTGCCCCTTCTCATTCTTTGGAAACCAAATTATTAAGTACTTCTCTTCTTAGGTACTTCTTATTCTTAAATTTAAAGAGGTGGTGGGAAGTAAAAGAGGAAAGTCTTGGAGAGAGAACAGAACTAACCTTGCTTCTGCAGTTCTGCCTTCCCAGCATCAAGGACACCCAAGAGAAATCGAGGGCAGGTTTTAAAGAGGAGCTTCTTCACGGTATCAATGATACCTTGGTATTGAAGGATAAGTGTGCAGAACCGCTGTGCTTTGCTGCCACCTTCTGTAGCAGGTACACATGAATTATTCTGGAGGCTCAGAAAATCCATTCCTCCTAAAGCTCCCCTCAAGAAGCTTTCCATGGCCTCCCCAGAATTCAGCTTACAGCCTGCCGTGCCCTGGATCTCAAAGGGATCTAGATCAAAGGAAAAACAGAGAATATGATGTTGAAAATCAAACAAGAAGGAAAAGGGTGGGGAAAAGATCTAGAATTGTGCATTTTAGTGGGGAGAAAGGTCTGAGAAGTAAAATTATGAGCCAACAACCAATTCGTATAATCATGTGCCACATAACAACCTTTCAGTCAACAGCAAATCACATATACGAGGGTAGTCCCGTAAGATTATAATGGATCTGAAAAATTCTTATTGCCTAGTGATATCATAGCCACCATAACATCATAGCACAATGCATCACTTATGTGTTTGTGGAGATGCTGGTATAAACAAGCTTACTGTGTTTCAGTTGTTTAAAGGCACAGCAATTCAATCTGTACAGTACATAATACTTGGTAATAACAATAACCGATATTACTGGTTCATGTATTTATTATATTTTATTGTTAGTTTAGGGTATACTTTCTACTTATAAGTTTGCTGAAAACAGTATGCCATGTTATCCCAGCAAGAGCAGCCTCATCTCTCTCATGTTTGTTGCATCACTTGATTGCATCATTTTCTCTTGCGTTTGATTCTCATCTTGTTTCTATCCCCCCGCCCCCCACCCTTCTCTCTCGTACAATAATGAGCTGTAAAGGATTATAGCCTGGGAGTAATAGAATATACCATATAGCCTTGGTGTGTGGTAGGTCATCCCATCTAGGTTTGTGTGAGTGCACTTTATGATGTTTGCACAATGGTGAAATTGCCTAACAATGCTTTTCTCAGAATGTTCCCCCATTTTTAAGTGGTATATGACTGCATTCAGAGATTTTTCAGAAAGAGGAGCATAGGGAGAAGTATATATGTCTGTTGTAATGTCTGTGGTAATGACGTACAGTGGGTAAGAAAAAAGAAGAGGGGGGAATTGAGGAGCAGAGTGATGAAGTGAGGCAGGAGTGCAACATTTCAGGATAAAGAGGGGAATTACATTGATCAGGCAGGAGATGCTTGAGGAGACAGACTGTAGAAAAAGGAAGTCACACAAAATGAGATATGGTAATAAAAGGGAACCTTTATCAGACAAGAGTACAGGAAGCAAAAAGAATCTAAAATAACTTTGTGGAAGTATGGAGTTTAAGCAGAAGACTACTCTAGAGAAGTGTGGATATGCAATTAGACAAACAGGGAGGAAGGAGATAAAAATCCTAGAGTATAATAGCTTGAACCAAAAGAGAAAAATAATAATTAATAATCTCCCCCTATTAGAAGATTACTCACATATCAGCTCGAATTCACTGGCATGATCCTGTACCACCCGAGAGAATCCAATGAAATAGACTCGAAATAGTTCCACCAGCTCAGTAATCTCCTCATTACTGAAGTTGCCTTTGGACCAACGCTTCAAGAAAATGGCAGTGCCTGAGTCACTATCCCAGCTATGAATCTGCATATCATCCAGCCAGCCTGAGCCTTGATTTTTCGTCCAGGTGCTATTGACAAAGGATGATATCTGGATGACATGGTAAGAGTCCGGCCCCTGGAAAGCTGTTAAGTAGTGGAAGGATAAGAAAAGTGAAAAGAAAGAAAAAAGCAGGAGAAAATAGGAAAAAAATGAAAACCACAGATCTAGAGAAAAAGAACCCCGGCATCTGAAAAACACAACACCTGAGACATTTGCCTATGGTGGGGTCTCAGTTTCCATTGCAAACTCCAAAATGGAAGAAGAGAGCTGCAGGCATTAAGGCCCATATCCTTAGGGGTATGTGCAGCTTTCTTTTATCCAGAACCCCTACACCCATGCTGGGAACCGCCAGAGTTACTCTTACCGTGTTCATTGTCACCTCCTGGGATGAGAACTGCTAGCAATAGAAGCAACAAAAGCAGCATTTGACCAGGAGAGAGAACTGACTCTAAGAGCTGGTGTTTGATCTCTGAACTCAGCAAAGCTTTTTCTTAATACACTAAGGTGACTTCCTCTCTCTTCCAACCGACAAATCTCCACCTCATCCCCATTGCACATCAGAGAAAGTTCACAGTCCTGGCCCTCCTACTTTGCCTCTTATTTGCATTCCAGCCCTTGACTTTCAGATTTTTTCTTAACTCCCTAGCTTCCAGCTGTTTTTCCTGACCTCAGATTTCAATATCTTACTTTGAAAAGGCCCCTATGTTTTCAAAATGTTATTTTACCTCCTCGATCCTAACATCTGTTAAATAAGAAGATGATGTTAAGCAATTGCCTCCTTTAATCTAGGATCATTCTTTTGGTTTATCCACCTAGCTCAACCTTCCTTTGCATGACTCTCTCTTCCTTGGCACTTTATAATTACCTCTTACCAACATTCTCAATGGCTCCTCTTATCTTGTCCCCAGTGACTGGTCTCCCTAATCCCATATGTGTGTGTGTGTGTGTGTGTGTGTGTGTGTGTGTGTGTGTATTGACAATCATTTAAAAAGGCAAAGCATTTAAAACATGTGCCTGGACTATAGCACTGCAGACCAAAATCCCAAAATCAAATCAAATAAGTACTTCAGTGTATAATCAAAGCAAAATTATCTTATGCCATAGCAATTTTCAAAAAGTAAAAATTACATACAAGTAACTAACCTTCTTTTCAGTATCTCTTTACCTTTGGAAGGTTGAGTAACAAATATTTTACAAGACAGCCAGAATTTTGGGACTTTTGTGTAGGTTAGGGCTAAGTCAAAGATAACATATTTTTATTATCTTGTAAGCACAAAACCATTATTTTATTTTTATTAATCCCTTCACCTTTTTCAGTCAGCTCCTCCAAACCTCTTCCCCTCTAAAATCTGTCATTTGTCCTCTGTATTTATGAATCTGTTTCTATTTTGTTTATTAGATTCCAAAGATAAATGAAATCATATTATTTGTCTTTCTCTGACTGGCTTAGTTCACTTAGCATAATTCTCTCCAAGTTCATCCATGCTGTTGCAAAAAGTGAGGCTTCCTTATTTTTTGATAAGGAAGTGTTATTCCACTATATAACTGCACCACAGTATTTTAAATTCACTCATTGATTTTTCAAGTAAATTTTATTGATATGCTCTTACAGTTGTCCCAGTTTCCCCCCTTCCCCCCCCTCTGCCTAGTAGCCCCCTTCCCTCCAGCAATAGCAATGCACCCCCCCCCCCTCCTTAGTTAATGTCCATGGGTCATGCATATAAGTTTTTTGGCTTCTCCATTTCTTATATGGTTCTTTTTTTTTTTAAACTTAATTTTATTATTGTTGTATTACTATATGATTCTTAACACACCCTTGTTTATTTTGAACCTAGCACTTTATCTGCCCTTCCATTCTAAATGATAGCTTTGCTAGATAGAGTAATCTAGGTTGTAGGTCCTTCCTTTTCATCACTTTAAATACTTTTTGCCAGTCCCTTCTGGCCTGCAAAGTTTCATTTGAGAAATCAGCTGATAGTCTTATGTGAACTCTTTTTAGGTCATCTCTACTTTTCTCTTGCTGCTTTCAAGATTTTCTCTTTATCTTTAACATTTAGCCTTTTAATTATGCTGTATCTTGGTATGGTCCTCTTTGGGTCCAACTTGTTTGGTATGCTCAGAGTTTCCTGGACTTACATGTCTATTTCTTTTATCAAATTAGGAAACTTTCCTTTCATCATTTTTTCAAATGTTTTCAATTTCTTGTGCTTCCTTTTCTCCTTCTGGCATCTCTACAATTTGAATGTCAGCACTCTTGGAGATGTCCCAGAGCCTTTTTATTCTATCCTCATTTTTAAAAATCTTTTCTTTTTAAAGATTTTATTTATTCATTTTTAGAGAGAGAAGGGAGGAAGAAAGAGAGGCAGAGAAATATCAATGTTTGGTTGCTTCTTGCATTCCCCAAAACAGGGAACCTAGCTCACAATCCAGGCATGTGCCCTGACTGAGAATTGAACCAGTGATCCTTTAGTTTGCAAACTGGTGCTCAATCCATTGATCCACACTAGCCAGGGCATGAATTCTTGTTTCTTCATTCTGTTCAGGTTGAATGTTTGTTTCTTCTTTACGTTCCAAATTGTTGATTTTAAGCCCAGCTTTCCCCACTTCAGTTTGGTTCCCTATAATCACTCATCTATTGATGGGCACTTGTGTGGCTTTCAAAATGTGGCTATTATAAAACAAATGTTGTAATGAAGATAGGGGTGCATATATATACCTTTGAAATATTGTTTCAGGTGTCCAGAAGAGGAATCATTGGGTTATTTTGAAGAAACTGTACTGCTTTTCACAGTAGCTCACCAATCATCATTACAACCAACAGTTTATGGGGATGCCCTTTTCTGCACATCCTTCCCAACACTTTTTGTTTGTTGATGTACTGATGATAGTAATTTTGGCTGGTATAATGTGATATCTCATTGTGGATTTAATATGCATTTCTCTGATGATTAGCAAACTTGAGCATATTTTCATATGTCTTTTGGCCGCTTCATGTACTCTTTAAAGAAATGTCTATTTAGGTCCTTTGCCCATTTTTTTTTTTTTAATGTAAGTTTCTTTTTGCCCATTTTTAATTGGATTCTTTTTTGGTGTTGAGTTGTATACATTCTTTATAAATTTTGGATATTGACCACATGTCAAACATATCATTGGAAAATATGTTCTCCCATTCAGTGGGTTGTCTTTTCATTTTGTTGATGGTTGTACTGCAGAAACTCAGCTTCAGGCGTGTTTACTTTGGGTTCAGTGAGATTGAAAAACACCAGTGGAGTGTTGGAGAGGGAATCAATACCAAGTTTATTCTCCCAGCAGCAGGCAAGAACAGGAATCAAATCCACCTTAGTCTTATGGCAGCAAGCAAGGACAGAAACAACAGGATTTGCCTTCAGTCTATTCTCCCAGTAGCAGGCAAGAATGGGGCCAAGGCATTTGTGCTTCCTGAACAACAGGGCATTGTAGATATGAAATTAAGAAGTGGCATGTGGCCAAACAGAACTGTGAGATAGTATTACATTTACCCATTAAGGCATTCTTTTAGATAAAAGTGATCTGGGAAAATACATGCATGTGGAGGCAGAGATCCTGGCTATGGTCAACCTTACATGACAGTCTATCCCTTTAGGATTCTTGCCTCACAATCTACATGACAGGATTCTTCCTCATAGGGCCATGCATGAGAAAACAAGCGCACTGCATCTAAATCCCATTATGTAAGTACAAATAGGAACAACCTAAGAAAATACTGACTATAATACAGAGTTACAATTAAGACTGTACACCACCCAGAAGCTAGGGAGGCCCACCAGGCCCCCAGCAGGTCAGCATCATTCTATGGCACAGCCACTGCTACGTAGAGTTGTTGGCAGATTGTACTCTCCAAAGTACACTGTTGGCAGTGCTGCTTGGCATCTCTGTGCAGACCCAGCATGCCAAGGGATTTGCTGCATTAATGAAGGTGTATCTCTAATCCATTTATACAGTAACATGGACCAAACTTAAAGCCAATTAAAAAAATTGTACTGGATACTAAGGCAGGTTCTGCCCACCTTGTAGGATGCATGCTAGAGAAGAATTTTGAGATAACACAGTTACAGGTATAGGGTCCCTCCTGGTTTTGTATACCATACCTTTATAACCCTCCCCATGATTCATGGCCTCACCGTTGGTGCAAATGACAAGAGGGAAGGATTCATTGGTAATAAGAACCCACATACCTTGTCATTCTGCCCATTGACTACTCTGTGCAGCTTTTTGTTCCATCCATATGGTTTCTGACTTAGGACAGAAGGCCAAGGTTTTCCATGTGGCAAGATGCCCCTGTCTTGACCCATCTGTATACCATGCATCCTCTGGTATTGAGGGCCAGCCTTCTTTAGAGGGGTTCACAGCTCAGGCATTGGTCCTTCAGTCTTCTATAACCCAAGGTATTCTGTGGTTTCCACAACTTGTTGCAGCTTTGCACTTATGGGGCTCAAGGACAGAGCAACTCAATGTTACAAATATGCACCTCACTTTGTCAGTATAGGTATTTGTACCTCCCTGCTTTTGGGCTTTTACTCAGTCATGCATCCAGCCAACTAGTGGATAGGTTGTGGTCACCTTTATGGAGGCGATGCCTGTAACAGGCTCTGTAGCTACTAAGGTGTGATAGGTGGCAGCCAGCTGCTTTTCAGCTAGGGAGTAACAAACCTCCCTTCCAAAGTTGACACCAAAACCTGATAGGTTGTCAAATCTGTTCTTGCCATTGGCATAAACCCCACCCATACCCTGCAGGGGTAACATGGATATCCAACTTGCAACACTCAAGGCCTCTACTGTTTTTATGTCTAATGGTTAGCTCCAGCAACAAACATTTCATGCTCTGATTTCCAGTCCCACATGACTCCTTTCCATACTAAGTGATAAAAAATTTTCAGAATCTGCACTAAATGCAGAATAAACACCCTCCAATAGCCCAACACACTGAGTAATTTTTGTAGCTGCTTGACCATTGTGGGGTTAGAAATGCCTTTACTTTATTAGTTGCTACCTCTGACACTACATTCATCTCACCCAGCCAGCCAACCTCCAAGAACTTGACAGATAAACCAGATCTTTCTATCTTGTTCATGTTTACTTCCCTTCCTCACTGGTGCAAATGCTTCAGCAAGGCAGGAACAGCAATTTCTAAATCTATAAGAGAATCAGAAGTAAACATGTCATCAATATAGTACTACAGTTGCACTATTTTGGGTTTTTGCCATATGGCTAAATCCTGTGCCACAGGCCCATTGCACAGTGTTGGATTATGTAGGTATCTCTTTGGTAATACAGTAAAGGTTCATTGGTGGCCTTCCCAGATGAAGGCAAACTAATCTTGACACTCAGTTGCTATGTTTATGGAGAAAAAGGCATTAGTCAAACCAAGAACATAATTATAGGTTCCAGGCTCATGACTCAATTTACCTATTTGATCAGCTACTGAAGGCAAGGCATGTAATGTTGGTATTACCTTATTTGGTAATCTACTGTCACCCTCCATCTGCCATCTGGTTTCCTCATAGGCCACACAGGGGAGTTATAAGGATTATGTGTTGGATGAACTATTTGGACCTTTTCCAGTTCCTTGACAGTACCCCCTATCGCCTGATGACCTCCAGGGAGGTATGGTCACCCTCCATGGTTCTGGCAAAACCAATAAGGGATGTTTGGCATGACCCCAAACAATAGTTTTCACAGCTTAAACATTAAAGCAGACTTCCCTAGCAGTAGTAGTGAGCCACAACCCTTAACAACACATCCATTCCCAAGATGTACTTGGGTGTTGGGGAGACATGGGTCACATACTTCTTGGGTGATAGACACCTTAAACCCAAGGTAAGCGACACCTGCTTCACCCATATAACATTATCACCATATTCTTTTATGACGGCTCCTGCATTGAAGAAGCAATTAGGGTTTTCATGCGAAAGGGAGTATTCTGCTCCAGGGTCCATTGTACATTTTGGAAGGACCAATAGAAAGCAAGCTCTAAATGTGGCCTATGGTCCTGGCCTGGTCCTGCTAGATGGGTCCCTCTGCCTTCTCCTCAAACAGGAAAGCCCAATCCCCATCATTGGGTGGGTCCTCAGCCTTGCTGGATGACTTCCACAGGTAACCTTGCAACAGATTCACAGCCCACACTTGGGGTGCACATTGCTTCTCATTACCTGCTCTGGGTTTTCTTCCCACCCTTTGCAGCAGGTGAAACTATTGCTCTGCTTTCCACTGTTGCCACAACCCCAAGAGCACCTTGTTAACTTTTCCATCAAATTTCTCCCTATAAGCTCCTGCCTCCAGGCTATCAACCCACATCTGGGTCCTAGTGACTTTAATGGGTCCCTTAGTTCCCCTTACACGTCCTCCTGTCTGCACTCCCTTCCTGTTTCAGACAGTTTCCACCTCCACTAGGTTAGTTACCAGTTCTGCTCACCGCATTGATGATGTGGCCTACAAAGCTGCAAGAATAGCTATTCATGGTTTGAATCACTACAATGGTGCAGTTTGGAGGACGAAATCCCTCATTACTGCTGTGAACATGGGTTTCCTCTGGGCCATGAGTATTCACATTGTAGATAGCATTCCTCATTCCCAGTTCTTGCAGTATCTGCTGTAACTCAGTATATGACTTCCACCTACTGGTCATAGAAGGCAAATCCCCTGTGTTTGGCCTGATAATGAGAGCAGCTGCCACCATCCAATCTAATAGGGAATGATTACCTAGAGTCTGATGTGTATTCTGCAGCTGCTGCCTCAGTGCTGGGTGCATGGTAATAGATGAAAGCTTGCCTGTTTCCTGGCAGGTAGATAAAATGCCATCCACCCTTACATCCTACAGTATGAGCAACCAAGCCACTAAAGATTCTGATGCTTTTTGCCAGAATCAGATCCCAACACATGGCGGATTGCTCTGTTACTTGCAAAGGGGGTTGGGCTAGACCCTGGCACAGTGGATAAGGCGCCGGCCTGTGAACCCAAAGGTCGCTGGTTCGATTCCCAGCCAGGGCACATAACCAGGTTGCAAGCCAGGTCTCCAGCTGGGTCTGTGGCTGGAGGCAGGTGAAAGGCAACCATACGTTGATGTTTCTCTCCCTCTCTGCCTCCCTCCCTTCCTCTCTCTCTGAAAATAATAAATAAAATCTTTTGGAAAAAAACGGGGGATGGGCTTGTACCTGGGCCATTTAGAAGCACTCAGTCTTAATCTCCTGCATTACCACTGGTCATGCCTGAAACAGGTGGGATCTGGCCCTCCCCATTATCCTTGCCCGCTGAATAGTCTAAGACGTGTACTTCTGATCCTGTCGCAAAACCCATCTCAACCTGGGCCTGCAGAGTAGCCACTCCTGCCTTTAATGGCTTCCATGTTTTGTCCCAGGAAACTTACTTCCTGCCCCAGGAGCAGGTTTCCCTTTAACTCTCAGACTTGCACCTCCAATACAAGTGACTGCCATACTGCTTTATGCAGAATAGTGAGTAATAGCCCACAGCACCAGCTCCTACCTGGGCGCTTTCCTTTAGGGAGCCCCCTGACTTCTGCAGGGCCTCCTCTATTGCCTTAAGAGTCACTTCTACCCCCTCTAATCCTGCGCAGGCACCCAAGCTTCCAATGGTCACCATCACAAACCATGTATCCATGGAGGGCCAACCCAATTGTCCAACCAGAGTGACTGTGGCTGATCCTTGCTCTTTAGTTTTGCTATGTGGTGAATTCTGCCAACAATGCCAAGTGTACTGCAGGAGCTCAGCTCCAGACAGGTTAACTTTGAACTTGGTCATACAGAAGAACAACAGTGAAGTGTTGGAGAGGAAATTCATACCAAGTTTATTCACATGGCGGCAGATGAGATAGCAACAGAGCATCATCCTTTATTCTATTCTTGTGGCAGCAGATAAGACAGTAACAAATCATCCATGCTCCTGAATGACAAGGCACTCATATATATACTGTATTGTTGTGTCAGAGTGACCATAGCCAGAATCCCTACCACAACATGCATGCATTTTTCTAGGTCACCCTATTCTAAGAGAGTGCCGTGGTGTGTATTACAATTCTGGCTGGCTGCATGCCACTTTTTAATTTCAAATATATGAGCCCCTCTTGTTCAGGCAATATGGATGCTTTAGGCCCTGTTATCACAAACTGATGTGTGAATAGACTGAAGACAGATCCTGTTGTCCCTGTCCTCACCTGCTGCTGCAAGACTAAAGAAGGATTTGATTCTTATTTCACATACTGCTGCGAGAACAGACTTGCCACAAATTTCCTCTCCAATGCTCCACTGTCACTTTTCAGTCTCACTGAATCCAAAGCAAACCTTTCTTGAACTGACCTCCTATGGTACACTTGGCATCATGAATAGGATTCCTTGCAGATGTGAAATATGGAGCAGGGGCTGGCCACAGCCCTGGAGGTGTAGCTCATGGTGGTGATCATGTTGGTGTAGATGTGACAACAGGGAAGGTTCTCAGGCAGCCCAGAAGGTTCTGCTGAAGATAAGGGACTCTCTAAGGAACAAAAGTGCCAAGGAGGAAGCAGAAGCTGTGGGATAACTATTTCTTACTGTCTGCATAAGGCAGTTCAGGAGTCACTTGTATTGAGAGCACAGGTGAGAGTTGAAAGAGGATCTTAGTTGGAGACCAAAGCCGCCTAGAAGGCACAGGGTTTATTAGAGGTGGAAGGGGCCACCCTGAGGGCACAGATAAGAAGGGGTGGTTCTGGGAAGGATTAGAGATACAGGTTGTAGACTTCTTGGAGGATGAGGATGAAAGGGCGGGCCAATCCTCACCCCTGTTTCATGCACAATGGGTGGTAATGCAGGCCAGGACTAAGCACCCCTGAATGGCCCAGGGACAAGCTAAGGGCCCTCAGGCAAGTCACATAGTACTCCACAATGCATCCACACTCTCAGTGGAGCTGGTAAACTTGGGGAACTGATTTTGGCAAAAGGAATCAGTTTTTAGTGATTTGATTGTTAAAATGATCAGATTTAGGTAGGGGTCGATGGCATTTTGTTTGCCAGCCAGAAAATGGGTAAGGTTATATGCATCACCACACATCCAGTGCTGAGACAGTGGCTCCAAAATGTAAATACTCTGGTATCCTTAGACTCCAAATCCATTTTGGAAAAGTTTGCCATCTGGGTTCTTGCCAGATGTTCTTACTACCTGGATTGTCACTGCTTAAAAGAGAATAGCTAACATTGCAAATTGCAAAAACAGCATGTCATTTGCAGATGTTTCTTTTTTTAACTTGCGGTCAGCAAACCTATCCTTCAGTACCTCTATTCCAACTTCCTTCTTTTACCAAATACCATCTACCCTACCAACTACTGACTGAGCAAAGAAATTCTGCTCTTTTCCTAAGCTTTGGGCCTCCTACTTTATTTCTCATTTCCTCTCCAGCTCTGGATAAAGAGCACAGGACTATGAAGTAATTATAAATTCCATATGGCTGTACCCTAAAAAGCAAGAAAGAAAAGATTCAAAGCACAAATAACATAGTCTTTATCCCCAAAGCAAAAAGTTATTGAGAGCAATGAAAGGTTAAATAATATAATGTACATATAATTAAAAGTAAAAATTTTAAAGATAAAATATAATTTTAAAGAATGGGCAATATGGGAGCAGTTTAGACAAGAACCTAGTATAAAGGAACCATGGACATGGACAACAGGTGGGATTGACTTTGGGGGGAATGGGTGAGTGGAGAGGGGGACAGAGGGGAGCAAAAAGGGGATGGATATAATACAACAACAATAAAATTTTTAAAAAAGAGAATGGACAGTATGATGCCATGTAGAAAGTGATCATCATTCTATTGCGAAAAAATTAGGTGAAACAATAGTAGCTAAGACAAAAGTGAAATTGGTGGAGATAAGAAAAAAGAAAATGATTATTATTAATTATTATCTTTAAAAAGATATTCCGGGGGTGAAATGAACACAAATAAGAGATTGTTGGAATATGTGGAATGGAGGTGAGAGAGAAGAGTAACTTCAATGACCCTCAAATCTCATATTTATTGGATTAGGTGGATTGTGATACCATTCAAAACAAAACCAAAGGGCTAGGCTTGGAAAAACAGATCATTACATGGGATTTGCTATGAAATTTTGAGAATTCTAATGAAGGTATTAAGGAGGCCATTAGATATGCAAGTTTGGAACTAGAAGAAATCTGCACTGGAGATATAGATTTATGAGTCATTGGGTTAAACATAGAATTGAAAATATTATGTACAGTATACCATCTACTAAAAGAGTATACTCAAATAAAATGCAGAAAAGTTCATTTATAAAAAGATAACTTTACCTCTTTGGTACTTGCATCTCATCTACTTGGCTTTTCTGGATGCTGCTGGCTTTAACAGATCACAATTGTTTTATTTATTTATTTATTTATTTTTTGTTATTCATTTGTTTTTATGAAATAAAGAGAGAGGAAAGGACAGGGAGATAAACATCAATTTGTTTTTCCAAATATTTATGCATTCATTGGCTGATTCTTGTATGTGCTGTGACCCAGAGATAAAACCCACAACCTTGGCATATCAGAATGATGCTCTAGCCAACTGAGCCACCTGGCCAGGGTAACATCCCAATTCTATAAGTTTCTTCATTCAAATCTGCCTCCAGGTTCCATTATGCCCCTTTTCCTTTATCAGAAAATGCAGTTTTTTCAAGAGGATACATGGGAAAACACTAAAAATCTATGTTAAAGTCAAATTTTGTGATCTATTAATACATTGGCAAAAGGGGGGAATATTTGTTCATATTTGAGTTTACTTAAGTAATTCATTTGAGCAGTAGTGGTTATTTGTCAACAGTTCTCACTTGTTAATGTATATTAACACATGAACACAAAATCATTTTAATGTCCAGGACATAGGTTTATTATCACAGTATCTCTTTTTAAAACTTTAAGCAGCCCTGGTTGGTGGCACAGTGGATAAGGTCACTGGTTAAATTCACAGCCAGGGCACGTAACCAGGTTGCAAGCCAGGTCTCCAGCCAGACCTGTAGCTGGAGGCAGGTGAAAGGCAACCATACATTAATGCTTCTCTCCCTCTCTGCCTCTTTCTGAAAATAATAAATAAAGTTTTAAAAAAGAGACTTTAAACAATTATTGAATGCAGGAAGCAGTAACTTAAAACTCTGTTTGTAACATTATTTTCTTTTTATATTTGCCAACATTAACAAAGAGACTGGTAGTTAAATTCAATGAGCTTTTTCTATATGGCCACAGATATTTGGAAATTTCTATAAGCTACAAACTCCTCCAAGAACTATATATTGGTTAAGCTCCTCTCAAATCATTCACTAGCTCCAGAGCTCATCTGCATGAATGTTCTTGTCAATGGCAAACTCTTAATTTGTGGTTCATTAAGCTATAGCTGATACAATGGTATATTTATCACATTTTTCCCCCTGCAGGTCTATAGGAAAATCACAAACCTTTTACTCTCATGTAATTAGGTTGTGGCCATTTCTGGCCAATAGACTCTATTGTGCTGGAGAAGTAAGCCACCTTTGGGTCTGATATCATATGTGAAATATCACATTTAATAAATTCCTACAGTGCCAACTTGAGAGTCACTTGTTCCAGATGGCAGGGCTCCCAGGCAGAGAAGAGCTGCCTTGTCTGCATTGTGTTTTCCTGCATGAGGAATAAATGTTTTTGTGCTTAAATGACTAAGATATTCAAGTTTATTTAAAATTTTAATAAACCACCCTGGCTGGTGGCTCAGTGGATTAGTGCCAGCCTGCGAACCTGAAGGCTGCTGGTTTGATTCCCAGCCGGAGCACATAACCAGGTTGCAAGCCAGGTCTCTAGCCAGGTCCGTAGCTGGAAGCAGGTGAAAGGCATCCGTACATTGATGTTTCTCTTCCTCCCTTCCCCTCTCTCTGAAAATAAAAAATCTTTAAAAAAATTACAATAAACCTGTATATGCTGGTTAATATTATAGAACCCTATGACTAGCATTTCCTGCCCCCTACAGAATTCCAAATTAATGAAATTAAAAATATGGAACATAAGATCTCTAGGTCAATTTGTCAAATTTGTATAAAGTTTATAGAGACTTTCCATTAATATGTAATGCAACTAACCTTGCTGGTACTGAACTCCAAATGAAGTTTCCTTACTCACTGTTAAAAACTGACTATTTTTTGAAACACAACAACATGGTGAAGACCAGAGCGGGCAGGGGCTGGGTTGAGAGGGGGCAAAAAGGGTAAATATGGGGACATGCATAATAGTGCCAATAATAAAAACAAACAAAAAATAAATAAATAAAACTGATTGTGTTCTCCCAAAATTCTATGTTGAACTCATTTTGGAAATGGGACCTCTAAGAAAGTTACTTAAAGTGAGATTGTTACAGAAACTCAGCCTATGCTGTTCTGGGACAACTGTGTGGTCCAACTGCCTGCCACCAAGAAGCATGACTCTTAATACAAAAATTTGGTGGAAAGGAAAGGGGATTTATTTAAAATTTTTACAGATTCAGAATAATGGCAGGCTTCTACCATTATGTTCCACTCCCTTTAAAACACCCCCAAACACTTAGTACTGTGCCATCCCCTGCCAAACCAGGCCAGTTTCAGAATACGCCAGTCAGAGGTATCATCATTCAGAAAAGCAGAAGTCCACAATTCAGTATTCCCAGTCACGGTTCAGGTGTTTCCCACTAATCCATGCTTGGTTAGGCAGGTCCCCACAATTTCTGCCTCATCAGCCAGGCCACTGTGTTCTCCAGGCAGGTTTCCCCATTTTCTTCCTCCAGACCTCAGGGTGGACTCTCTCCAAACCACGTGACTTCCCCCTTACACACCACACCTGCTAGCTGACTCCCATCTACCCCCTTTCAGGCTTTATGGCTTCTACCCACATCCTATTGGCTTCCCCTAATTTAAATTTTGATCCAGAGAACCACAGGTCACTGTTATGAAAAGAGTCTTAAGTCTATTGTCTGCCCTTTTACCTGGGGGCAATATAGCTTTTATCTAGCAATCATCTTTCCATAAATAGGCAAAGTACCTTAAAAGCTGTATTTTCTCCTTTCCCTGTCCCCAAAATCATGAGCTGTGAGGACATTCAGGACCCTTTCCCTGCTCTGTTCCAAAATAAGGTCCATTTTGGAACAGAGCAGGGTGAACCCTTGTAAGAAGAGACACCACAGAGTGAGCTCTCTTTCTCACTCTCTTCTCCACTACCCCTCCATGCACTGAGGGAAGATCATGTAAGCACAAATCAAGAAAACAGCTGTCTTTAAGCTAGGAAAAAAGCCTTCACCAGAAAATTATCCTGGACTGAATATCTGGTTTAAGAAACCCAGTGGTATTTTGTTAGGGCAGGAAGGGCTGACTAATACACTCACTTAAGTCAGGAAGGGATGGTAAAACCCTAATCCTCCTTACATTGTGGTCTGTTCTTGTGAAATCAGGGCATGGAGGAAGAGGCCAGAAGTGACAATCCTTAGAGCAACTTCGCTCTAGAGATAAAGAGTACGAGGAAAATTTTCAGACAAATTACATATTCACATTCTCTCCTATACTCTCCAATGAGATACTTCATTCTATTTCCATGGTGGGAAATAATAAGTGGGTTTTATAAAAAAAAATTTTTTTAAGATTTTATTTATTATTTCCAGAGACAGGAGAAGGGAGAGACATATCAATGTATGGTTGCCTTTCACCTGCCTCCAGCTACAGACCTGGCTGGAGACCTGGCTAGAGACCTGGTTATGTGCCCTGGGTTTGCAGGTTGGCACCTATCCACTGAGCTACCAGCCAGGGCCTGGTTTTATAAAATATTTAGGTAAAATTCTCCATTAGGGAAACTAGAGAAATATGTAACAGCTTTATTCCATGATATGGCAATACATTTGCAATTATCTAAACAGAAACCTAAAAGCCCGCATTTTTTGGAAACCTACTTCTTTACTCCCTATAGTCATCATGTCACTGTATTATTTTTCTCCACAACTTGTAAAATCCATGTCTTCCTTCTTAGGCATAAAACCTGAGTTCTAGTAATCCAGGTATGCTTTTAACTGCTGGTGTCAAGGGCTACCTGACTCCCAATAAATTTGCTGTCCCTGGTGCCAGTGACTCCCTACAGCTTTCAAAGGTATCCTTATCTGCAGTCAGGAATTTAGCAACTTCTCTGTTCTCAGAATCAACTCCAGCTGCCCCTGCCCCTAGCTGTCCTAGACTAAGCGACTATCAGGAGATGGCAACTGTCTAACAGCCAACCTGATGGCTGCACAAGTGGGGAATGTAGTCTATTCTGTACTGCTTCCATATTCCAAGTCTCAGGACTCCTTAAGAACTCAGTCTGTCCTGGCCCTCACTACTGGTGTCTGCCCCGACCCCAGCCCACCATGTCCCATACTCAATAAACTGGCTTGTTCAGAATTTGACTGCTGGCCTTCTCTACCTCTGCTGACCCCCGAAACCTAACATTTCTCTCTATCTTTACTGACATTTAGCTGTGGATAAAAAAAAGTGGGGGTTCCATAGAAATTATCCTTACAGGGTAATCTGATAATAAGAAATTCCTAACTGTCCAGATTATTACAGGGTAGAAGAAAGCCACCCCCAATTTCCCCACAGCCTATGGTTTGGGAAATGGGGGAAGTGATAGTGCATCCTTTAAGGTACTTTGCATATCTTTGGCAGGTAGCTGGTTCCTTAGTTATGCAAAGGACTATGACTCTCCACAGTGCCAAGGAGATGTGAGGGGCTTTGGCCATAGAATGGTGATGAAAAAGCTTATTAGGCCTGCATGAGATTATGTGAGTGGTCAGGACCAGCCACCACCACACTGACTGCACCATAGGCCTAGATCAGGGTTTAAAATAAGGTGGCAGCCATTAAGCATGGAGCCTCATGGTTTGAAAGGAGGTAGAGGGAGCCATGTGGCCTGAAATAAGGAACGGGGGCCATGTGGCCTGGGCTAGTAAGAAAACAGCAAACTGCTGCTTTCATGCCAGCTTCAGTTGACTTGGAAGCCACCAAGGACTCTGCCTTGCAGACCTAAATTCTTTCTGGGCTTTTGGAATGCGGGACATGTGGAGAGAGCTTTCTTAGGACTTGTACCTTTCCTGAACTTCACCATGATCCAGAGTAACATGGCACATGCTTTCCTGGACTATTATATGGAGGCTGATGACATCGTACCCCAAGTCCTGAAGGAGAGAGCTGACATAAGGAATGGTGAACTACTGGGTTCAGTTTTGGCTTATAGCCTTTTGGGGAGCAAGGGAAGTGCTGGGTCTCAGGGAAAAACAGGGCTGAGCTGAAGTGCTCCCAGCACCCCCACCCCTAGGTTGAAATATTATAAATAAAGACCTGTTTTTCTTAACATTAGCTGTTGGGTCTTACACCAAGGCACTACATGAACAAACCCCCTTTTGCTCAGTAACAAGGTTATAGTGGGTAATCACACCCAGGCATGTACATTTTTAGTAAAATGTTCATCTTTGCCTTAAGGAAGCTCTCTCCACCTTCTTTCTGTGCTTCTGTGTTAACACACATTGTAGGTACACCAAAACCACCCCCTCAATAGAGCATAAAATCTTGTTATTCAATCCTCACCTTTCTTTCTCTTACTTCCATCTTATATTCTTTATTTTCCCTCCTTAATTTTAAATGCATAAAAGAAAAACAAAACTGTTATTCTTCAGAGCATTTGAAATCCTGTCCCCCAGAATAAATCATCAGTTTTACTTAAATGAACTCATAAAAATTCTCTACAAGTTTGGATGTTTCTTAAGTCGATATAGTTTTGCTTTTATGTGTGATCTAGATCACTGCCACAATCTCATAGTTGTGCATTACAATCCAAATTCTATTTATATTTATTTAGCACTCTGCTTCAGAGTTGCTGCAGTAAGTATAAACTCTATTACATCAAGCTCATGCTTAAAACATTTTAATTATTTTTTTGAAAAATAATTCCAACTCTTAAGTATGCCAGTTTTATACACAAAGGCTCAATCCCCAACAAAACGGGAGGTAAAAAGAAAGTCACTAAACAAAAGGGATTGGCTTGTCTGTGGGAATCAAAGCCCAATAAAATAAAAACAGGAATTTGCAAGGAAAAAAAAAAATGAGTAAAAGTGTAATTAAAAAAAAAATAGTGCCAAGCTCAGAGATATAGGTGAGCTAATGATGATCTAAGACCTGGTTCCCTAATGGCTCCTAGGGGATAGTTTATATATGGGAAAAATCATTAGTCATAACAAATAGAGTTGAGGTCATAATGATTGGTTAGAACTAGTATAGGAAGTAGTTGATTTTGGTATCAGGTCCTCACGTCAGCCATCAAATTTTTCTGTTTAATTTCATAAGCTTGGATAATAGGGATTTTCCATTTTCATGGGCTTTAGGCCGAAACACAACTAAGGTCAAGATGTTATATTTAGTTTGACCAAAACTCTGTATTCTTTTTTTTTCACTAATTTATTGTTGTTGTATTACATTTATCCCATTTTCTCCCATTACTCTCCCCTGCCCCACCCTTCCCATCCCCTCTCCCCTAGTCAATCCTCACATGTTGTCCATGTCCATGGGTTATTTATACTAGTTCCTTGACTAACTATTCTCCTTCTTTTCCTTTCTCCCCATCCTCCCTCCCCTCTGCACACTGAAAGTCTGTTCCTTGTTTCCATGCTTCTGGTTATTTTTTGCTTGTTTGTTTGTTTTATTCATTAGTCTCCTGTATTAGGTGAGATCATATGGTATTTGTCTTTCACTGACTGGCTTATTTCACTAAGTATAATACTCTCCAGTTCCACCCATGTTGTTGCAAAAGGTAGGGGGTCCCTTCTTTCTTTCTGCTGTGTAGTATTCCATTTCGTAAATGTACCAGGTTTTTTTTTTATCCATTCATCCACTGATGGGCACTTAGGCTATGTCCAGCACTTGGCTATTACAAATAGCACTGCTATGAACATAGGAGTGCATAGGTTCTTCTGAATTGGTGACAAGGGTTTGATCTTTAAAATATATATAAATCTCACACAACTCAACACCACAGAAACAGACAACCCAAATAAAAACGGGCAAAAGACCTGAACAGACACTGCTCTGAGGACATACAAAGGGCCTAGAGGCATATGAAAGAATTTGCAACATCCCTAGCCATCAGAGAGATGCAAATTAAAACCACCTCACACCTGTCAGAATTGCCATCATTAACAAATCAACAAACAAGTGCTGGTAAGGATGTAGAGAAAAGGGAAACCGGGTGCATTGTTGGAAGAAATGCAGACTGGTGCAGCCACTCTGGAAAATAGTATGGGATTTCCTCAAAAAACTAAAAATGAGCCCTGGCTGGTGGCTCAGTGGATAGGCAAACCCAAAGGCTGATGCTTCAATTCCCAACCAGGGCATATAACCAGGTTGCAAGCCAGGTGTCCAGCCAAGTGGAAGCAGGTGAAAGGCAACCATACATTGATGTTTCTCTCCCTTTCTTCCTCCCTCCCTTCCCTTCTCTCTAAAAATAATGAATAAAATCTTAAAAAAAAAAAAAAGAACACTAAAAATGAAACTGTCTTTTGACCCAGTGTTTCCACTGATGGCGTTATTACACCCCGAAGAACCCTGAAAGTCTGTATTATTGATCAACAGACCTGAAAAATATTAAAAACAATTTGACACTGACTAAAACCTGACGTCCTAAGGGATTGATGATTAAGGGTTTGGACCTACAGTGTACCAAAGGTGTACAATATACCAAAGGTGAAGGGTCCTGATTGAAAAGAGGCAAGTGAGTTATGATGCAATTACACTGGACAAAACCAGCTTGAGTTTTAAAAAACTCTTATTAAAGAAATGGAGTTCCTATGTAGTTACAAGGATGGGCTCTTTGAGAAAGAAAACTGACAAACTATTTGTACTAGCGAATACTTATATACTCAGATCCAAGAACCTAAAATGTATATAAAATGTAATGGAGAGAAAATAAAATGTTTATATTGGCCCTCTGACACACATAATTCCAAAAGAATAATCTGAGATGAGTGGGATATCCTATAATTAAAACCCAGAGGGTCCTGACTATATTGGGGGAGCCCAGTGTCTTTCCTCTATCACTAGGTCTTCCTCAGGCTTTTGCTTCTTGTCCCAATGGTGCTCAGGCCACAGGCATCTTCATCTTTACTTCTAAAAAATTAATTTATTGTTTTTGTATTACAGTTGTCCCAATTTTCCCCCATTGCTCTCACCTGTCCCACCCTCCCCATCCCCGCTCCCCAAAATCCCCACCTTGTTGTCCATGTCCATGGGTCATTTATACTAGTTCCTTGACTAAACTATTACTCTTCTCTCCCCATTTCTCTCCCTCCCCCATTCCCTTCTGGTCTCTGTCAGTCTGATTCTTGTTTCCATGCCTCTGGTTTTATTTTGCTCATTTGTCTTGTACACTAGTTTCCCGTGTTAGGTAAGAACATATGGTATTTGTATTTTGCTGACTGGATTATTTCATTGAGCATAATACTCTCCAGTGCCATCCATGCTGTCACAAGAGTTAGGAGTTCCTTCTTTTTTCCTGCTGCATAGAATTCCATTGTGCAACTGTACCACTGTTTTTTCATCCACTCAGCCTCTGAGGGGCATTTAAGTTGTTTCCAGCAGTTGGGTGTTGGTAATAGCACTGCTATGAACACAAGGATGCATAGGTTCTTCTGAATTGGTATTTCAGGATTAGTTGGGTATAATTCTAGCAGTGGAATCACTGGATCAAAAGGCAGTTCCATTTTCAGGGTTTTTTTTTTTTTTTTTTTTTTTTTTAGGAAATTCCACAGTTTTCCATAGTGGCTGCACCAGTCTGCACTCCCACCAATAATGTACTAGGGTTCCCTTTTCTCCACATCCTCACTAGCACTCATGTATATACTTTTGCTTGACCTCTTAACTGGCACTCTTCTAAATTCACCTCAGTGGGTGATTTTTGTTCTCCTAGAGAGAGAGCTCTCCTCAGAACTCTGATGGCATATCTCCACCCTCACAGTCTCACAATCTACTATACATATTATGCCCCTTTCTGCCAACAGAAACCTTGCTCTCTGCCCACTTCCCTGTTTGTAAAACTTCAGTGCTTTCCACAACCACTTGCCTTTTATAGATCTTTCATTTCCCCATTAGCACTTCTTCAAGAAAATCTTTCCCCTTTCTGATTTCCAATGGCAGTACCTGCCTCTATTATATATCCTCCTTTCTATAGTAACTACAACAGTGGAAAGAGCCTCATGCTGAGAACAAGGCTAAACTCCTACATGGACCATGTACTAGAATACCACTTTAGGTATCAGTTTCCCTCATTATAAGGTGATTACATTAAAAACTTTATATTTTTAAATGCTTTTTATTCTTTAAAATTTTTTTATTGATTGATTATGCTGTTACAGTTGTTCCTGTTTCTTTTTCTTTGCTCCCCTCTGCCCAGCACCCTCTTCCCTCCAGCAATCTCACCCTCATTAATTCATGCCCATGGGTCATGCATGTGAATTCTTTGGCTTTACCTTTTCCTGTACTATTCTTAACATCTCCCTGTCTATTCTGCACCACCAATTATGCTTCTTAATCCCTGTGCCTTTCCCTCCTTCTTCCCCTTCCCCTTTCAAGCTGATACTCATTCAAATGTTCCCCATATCTTTGATTCTGCTCCCTCTTTGGTTGTCTGCTTAGTTATTGTTTTTATTTTCTAGATTCTGTTGTTGATAGTTGTGAGCTTGTTATCTTTTTAATGTTCATAATTTTGGCTTTTTTTCTTAAGTAAGTCTCTTTATATCTCATATAATAATGCTTTGATGATGATAAGCTCCTTTAGCTTTACCTCGTCTGGGAAGCACTTTATCTGCCCTTTCATTCTGAATGATACTTTTGCTGGACAGAGTAATCTTGGTTGTAAGTCTTTGCTTTTCATCACTTTGAATACTTCTTGTCAGTCCCTTCTTGCCTGCAAAGTTTCTTTTCAGAAAAGAGCTGATAGACTTATAGAAACTCCTTTGTAAATAACACCCTTTTTCTCTTGCTGCTTTTAAGATTCTCTCTTTATTTACAACCTTTGGTATTTTAATTACAATATGTCTTTGTGTGGTGCTCCTTGGGCCTAGCTTGTTTGGAGTTCTCTGTGCTTCCTGGACTTGTATGTCTATTTCCTTCACCAAATTAGTAAAGTTTTCCTTCATTATTTTTTCACACAAGTTTTTAATTTCTTGCTATTTCTCTTCTCCTTTTGGCACCTCTATGCTTCAGATATTGGCATGTTTAGACTGGTTCCAGAAGTTTGTATGCATCTTCTCATTTTTTTCAATTTTTATTTCCTCTTTCTATACTGATTGTTTATTTTTTCCTTATGTTCCAAATTATTGATTTGAACCTGTGTCCTTTCCTTCACTCTTGGTTTCATGCCAATTTTTCTTGGTTTCACCTAACCTGGCATTCACTTTTTCCTTTCTGTGTTTGTTGTATTTAAGCATATTTGTCGAGTCTGTGAGTATCTTAATCACCACTGTTTTGAACTCTGCATCTGTTAGGTTGGCTATCTCCTCATCCCTCAGTTCTCCCACTGGCACTTTGATTTGCTCCCTCTTTTGGGTCATACTTCTCTGTCTCCAAAGCTTGGCAGATTTCTATGTTTGCCTCTGTGTCTTAGGTAGTTTTGTTACACTTGTTGTGTTGTAAGGGGTAAAGTCTCAGGAATTCATCAGTGCAGGGTGACCTGTTTCACCATGTTGTGGCTCTGTATGTGGGAGAGGGGTCTCAGGGGGAACAATGCTGCTTATCTATTGAGACCAACCATTTCTTCCCCCACTCCAACCCCCACGGGATTTCAGGGTGAGAAACATTTTTTCCTGGTGCTGGAAATGTGGGCTGTGCAGTCTTGGCCTAGGATTGCCTGCCAAGTTTAAATGTATGACTGCATTTTATGCTGCTCCTAAAGCTGCTGGTTTTATTTTTCCTGGTGCTGAAAGCATGGGCTGCATGGTCTGGCCCTGGGATCGCTTCCCAGGTTTAAATGTATGGGTGCGCTTTTCACTTTGGCCTCAGCTCAGGTGCTGCTGCTGCCACTCTCCTCCCCAGCTCCGCCCCTCCTACCTGTCTGGCTGACGATTTCTTTACTTCCTCATCTGTTGCACTTCCATGCAGTTTGATTTTCTGAAACTTCTGCATCATTTTTATTTAGTTTTGAAGTAGATGTAAATTTCTCCTAGTTGTGAGGTAGACACAGCATGTCTATACACCACCATCTCGGTCAAAAGTCTTTATAAAAAACTTGGTATTTTTAAATTTCACATTCGCTTTAACATTTTTCAAACTGTTCACTATCACTTTGATTTACTATGAACAAAAAAGAGGCTCTATATAGAATGTAGAGTGAAATGATCATCAATTCCTAACTAAGCTGGTATGGTGACAGTCATACCCCACACATATAACCTCTTTAGTAAAAGGCTTGTCTTTGCCTTAAGTAATCCCTGTCATTTCTGTGAATCTAGAATAACACATATTTGATTTGCCTGTTCTATGACTCCTTCTTCTAAAGTGTGAACATTTTAATGTGCTCTTCCTCCTGGGAGCATGCCCACACTTTTCCACTTCCTATTTTCTAAACTCTAAATGACCCCAGGAGACTTGAAACAAGGGGGGGAAATGGGTGGCAGCAGATAATTTTGAACTACCCCTTCCTTAACCTCTCCCCAAGTTTCCTTTCCTCTGACTCTCCAATGAGCATACAGCAGCCCTGTCTAGTCTCTCACCTGCTGCTTTTTCTATCCTAGGCTCTACCCTGTTTCACTGTCCCCAGATCTAATAAATTACTCTCAAAATATACAAAATAATAATAAATAAACTTCGACCACCTTCAAGAAAGCACATGATCTTAACTATTCTGTAATCTCTGATGCTTGCCTTGCTTTCTCCACCTTTATGTAATCTTCTTTATCTCATCATTAATCTCAAATACAGTTTGAAAACCTGTTCTTCACTGAAGCACTTATCTCAGTGTGTGGAGATTTTCTGCCAGGTGTTGTCTCTGTTTGGCTACAAATAATTTTTTTAAGGTTTTATTTATTTATTTTTAGAGAGAGGGGAAGGGAGGGAGAAAGGAGAGGAACATCAATGTGTGGTTGCCTCTCATGTGCCCCTAACTGAGTTCCTGGCCCACAACCCAGGCATGTGCCTGGACTGGGAATTGAACCTTTGCTTTGCAGGCTCAATCCATTGAGCCCACCAGCCAGAACTCAATTTTTTTGTATAAATGCTGTACAGGTTTGGACATCCTTATATTGACATTATATATGCTTTTATTCTCTGTTGGTTTTTTAATGGTATTGATATAAAAAATATTCAAGCCTCTAGAAAATTTTGTAGGAGTTCAGTTGAGTCAAACTGATGACATTCACTGGAGAACAAGATTTCAAATGCTCCAGAGAATAAACAATTGGAGTTCCTTTGAAAAGGAAACATTAAAAAAAGTACATGAAGGTGGGATAATTGCAGGTAGGGATTGTATTAGAGAATACTTTAAAAGATTATGTGCTTTCTTAAGGTTGCTTTTGGTTGATTTCAAAGATGTGTTAACCTAGGAGCATGGAAAAATAGGGCTTGATTAAGGAAAAATAAACCCTTCACTAAAAAGTTACAGGCCTTTAGTGTAACTACCCATCACAGACCTGCCTTGTTAGGAACTTATTATCTGATCATCCTGTGAGGTTACATTCATTTCTTTGGCCCACATTGGTCCTTATTTCTTTCTTCTCTATGGCTTCATACTGTACTCCATTTAACATTCATCTAAATTGCCAGATAAATGATCTCATCTCTATCTTATCCCCATATCTACCTAACCTATCTACTATTTATTGTAAGTACTACCTACCATGTTGGCTACATTTTAAAACTTAAAGCATCTAGTCATTCCTTGACACTTAGATTTATCAAGCAAAGTGTTTTTTCCCCAAGATATAAGATATAAAACAGGAAACAAAAAAAATATAACTATATATAAAACTAAAATTACCCAGAACAACCAGCTGAAAACTAGCTGGAGAGAAGCCTTATATATAACGAAGGACTTACGGAAGAAACCACATCACCACAATGAGGCTGAGGGAAGTGAAGATGCATGAAAGAGTTGATCTGGCTCCCATAGATGACAGCTGAAGTTCTGAAGAGATATTTCAGCAACTGGCGAGTTCCCTCTGAAAGTGTGGAATCTAAACTACAAGCTCAGTTCCCCAGCCTAAAGCACCAGGACCAAGAAAGGAACCAAAATATACCCAGCTGTGAAAAGCAGTGGTGTTTCTGTCTGCCATGGAGAGATGGCTAGGAATGCAGAGAGCCTCTTTAAAGGCCAACACACAGCATTTTCTTTGCAGCTGCTTCCTCTGGGCTCTGGTAGAGGGAGGGGAGAGCAGGCTAGAGTCACATGAGTAGAACCTTGAATTTTGGCTCTGGAAAGAAAGCTAAAGGATCAGCCACCAGGATCCCTGCACTCAGTCATTTCCCATGATGCAGAAACCATCTTTTTCAAGAAGAGCCCTCCCCTTCATGTGGAGTCATGAATCCCTCTCACCCCACTCCAGGCTGCTGCGATGTTCAGCAGGAGACACGTTCAATGATTAAGCTTCATAGAAATGTAGAGTCAAACCTCTGGGTGCTTTGAGACTTCAGCTGATCCTCCCCTGAGCCTGGTGCTGCAAACTCTTGCATTGGTGCCCACCTTGGCTCTTTCTGCACACACCCAGACCCAGGAAAGGGAGCCATAATCCGGGAACCACTGATAGCCCCAAACAGGTTTCTCAGGGCCAGTCACAGGCAGTGTCTAACATAGCCTGACCCAGAGTCTTTGCAGACTTACATAATCCACAGAAACAAACCCAAAGAAGCAGCTAAAAGAAGGATAAAAATAGGCCCCAAATGAAATAACAAGACAATTCTCCAGAAGAAGAGCTACATAAAATGAAGGTAAGCAATTTACAGAGATAAAATAAAGATTGGGAGGATGCTCAAGAGCATAAAAAGACATAGAAATCATTTAAAAGGGGGAAAAAAACAGTTTGAAATAAATAATGCAATACATGGAATAAATAATACATTGGAAGGAATAAACAGTAGGCTAAATAAAGCAGAGTGTCTAATTAGCAATTTGCAACACAAGGTAGACAAAAACACCCAAGCAGAGCAGCAAATAAATAAATTTATAAAAATCAGGAAAGTTTAAGGGGCCTTTACAAGACATGAAGAATAACAACATCTGCAGCATAAGAATACCAGAAGGAGAAGATAATGAACAAGAGATCAGAACATATTTGAAGAAAAAAAGGTTAAAAATTTACCCCAACCCGGTGAAGGAAAAAACACATATGAGTTCAGGAAGCCCAGACAGTCCCAAATTAGAAGAAGCCAAAGAGGCCCACACAAAGATGAGTCATAATTAAAATGGCAACAATTAAAAACAAGGAGATAATCTTAAAAGCAGCAAGAAAAAAGTAGTTACCTACAAGGGAGCCCCAATTAGACTGTTATCTGACTCTCAATAGAAACAGTTCAAACTAGAAGAGATTGGCATGAAATATTCAAAGTGATGAAAAGCATAGAACTACAACCAAGGCTATGCTAGCAAGCAAGGTTATCATTTAAAATTGAGGAAAAAGGGAGCCCTGGCTGGTGACACAGTGGATAAGGCACCAGCCTGCAAACCGTAAGGTTGCTGGTTAGATTCCCAGCCAGGGCACATAACCAGGTTGAAGCCAGGTCTCCAGCCAGGTCCGTAGCTGGAGGCAGGTGAAAGGCAACCATACATTGATGTCTCTCTCCCTTTCTGCCTCTCTCCCTTACCCTCTCTCTAGAAATAATTAATAAAATCTTTTAAAAAAGCAAAAAAAAAAAAAAAAGAAAAAAAACGGAGGAAAATTAAAGAGCTTTTCAGACAAGACAAACCTAAAGGAGTTTGTTATTACCAAACCAGCACTGCAACAAATGTTAAATTTAAAGGGCTTGCATTAAGAAAAACAAAAAACAGAAAATATTTAAAAATAAAATGGCAACAAGACATATCTATCAATAATCCCTTTAAATGTAAGTGGCTTAAATGCTCCAGTCATAAGACATAGGGTAGCTGATTGGATAAGAAAACAAGACCCATATGTGTGTGTGTATGTGTGTGTGTGCATATATATACATACATATATAGGTATATATATATTGGCTCTAAGAGACCTATTTCAGAAGGAAAAGTACATATAAACTAAATATAAAGGGATGGGAAACAGTTTATGAAAATAAAAAGAGAAACAAAAGTAGAAAAAATAGAAAAAGAGGAAAAAAAAGAAAAAGAAAAAATAGAAAAAAAATTAAAAGGATTGCTGGACTAGCAATACTTACAGCTGATGAAATAAATATTCAAACCAAGGCTATAGTGCCATGACTGGTCAGGGGGTTGGACATCATCCCACAAGCTGAAAGATCCCTGGTTCAATTCCAAGTGAAGGCATGCAAAAGGCGACAGACTATGGAATGCTGGTAGTCTTGAACAGGCTGCATAGGCCCAAACTGGGATGTGATCTGACATTGCCAGGGGTGGATCCAAAAAGAGAATATTGTGGTAAAACTAGATTCTTCAGAGACAAATTCCACAGTGGTTTTCGTAAAGATTTGTGTTATTTTCTCTCCTGTGCAGCTCTTTTACATCCATTTCTTGTCCTTCAAGAAATGTTTGTGCCGGATGGATGTAATATAACAACAATAAAATTAAAAAAAAAAAAAGAAAGAAAGAAATGTTTGTGCCTATTACATCACTAGTTTCTATATTATAGTTTATTTCTAATCTTATATTTTTCTCCTTTCTTCATTTAACCCATTTTATCTTTTTCCTTCCTCTTCTTTTCATTTCAAATTTTATTTACTCTCTTGCTATGACTTGTTTTTATCCTGTAAATTTTACTAATTCTCCCCACTCCAGCCTCTCAAAATCAATGTTCTTTTCATTACTCATCTCACATTCTTTTCCTATTCTTTCAAAAAAACCCTTATCTTCTCTCCACCTTTATCAATCTTTGCTTATTTGTGAATATAATGGCCGCTCTTGCATTTATTCAATTTTATTTCTAGATCCTCACTATTTCTGTATTCAAATCTCAAATTTTACTGCTTTCCTCTCCTGCTCCATTTTGCTTTCCTCCTGACTTTTGTATTTTTTATTGTTTTAAATTTTTATTTTTTCCTGGCTTAGCCTTGTTTCCATTCCCCACTCAGTATTCTTTCTCCCTCCAACCTCTCAAAATCACTTCTCCTTTCTCTAGAAATCTCTTAAGCTTTACTTTTTTTCTCTTTTGTCTTTTATTCCCATTCTGCCTATATTAATCTTTGCTCTGTTGCTGATATTCCTGCGGTGGATCTCTGTCCTCAATTTGGGTTCTATTTTTTCTTCTTCTCATTTTTCTCTTTTTCCTCTCTCATATTATATATATATATTTTTTTTAATTTGTTTAAGTCTAATACTATATGCTTCCCTTTTCTTACTCTATCTCAACTTTTCCGCTTTCCTTTTTATTAGCAATGTAAATTTTATTTTCTTTCTCTCTTTGCCTTGTCTCTGTTTCTTATTCCTTGTAGTGTTTCTCCTTCTACTCTGTCAAAGTCATTTTTCTTTTAGGTAGTCATTGCATATTCACGTTTCCTTGTTTATAATAGTCTTAATTCATTGACACCTTTATTAATATTGGCTCATTTGCTATTGGTAGTGTGGTTGTCAATGGAGATTAGTTTTGCATGTGTGGGTTTGTTTGCTGAGCTGTTTGGTTTTGTTCTGGTGGCACCTGCACAGACACTTCTCTGAGGACATACAAAGGGGCCCAGAGGTATATGGAAAAATGCTCAACATCACTAACCATCAGAGAGATGCAAATTAAAACCACAGTGAGATACCACCCAAAGCAAACTACATATTTAACAAAACTTGTTTCAAAATACCAATGGTGTATTCCACAAAACTATAAAAATTATCCAAAAATGTGTATAGAAATACAAAAGGTAGATTTAAAAAAAAAAAAACTTTGGTATATTTGCATAATGGAATACAGCAGAAAGAAAGAAGGAACTCCTGCCCTTTGTAACAACACGGATGGAACTGGAGAGTATTATGCTTAGTGAAATAAGCCAGTCGGTGAAAGACAAATACCATATAATCTCACCTAATACAGGAGACTAATGAACAAAATAAACAAACAAGCAAAATAGAACCAGAAGTATGAAAACAAGGAACAGACTTTCAGTGTGCAGAGGGGAAGGGGGAAGGGGAGAAAGAGGCAAAAAAGGGGAAGAGTTTAGTCAAGGAACTAATATAAATGACCCATGGACATGGACAACATGTGGGGATGGACTGTGGGAGGGGGGATACGGAGGGTGGGGCAGGGAAGGGCAGTAAGGGGTAAATGGGATAAATATAATACAGCAATAATTTTAAAATTTTATGATGGAAAAAATATAATAAAATGGCCTAGAAAAAGTTCCTTGTCGCTTGCTCATAATTACTGCCCACCCTCGCTTCTGCAAAGGTATCAGCAAGTCAGGCACAGCACTTTCTAAGTCCGCAAGAGTGAGACGTCAGCTTACCAACATAACGGTAAGTTCCCAGCTAGTGCAACATCTGCTATTACCCAGTATGCAGCTGCCACCTTCTGGTCGTAGGTGGCAAATCTCCTGGGCTCTGCTGCATCACAAACAACCTAACGGGATAATTACCTGGAGTCTGGGATGTATTTTGGCACGGCTGTCTCAGTGAGGTGACGGATGTAAGCTTACCAATTTCCCGGCAAAAAAAAAAAAAAAAAAAGCCATCCACCCCTAAATCCCATAATCTTAGCAACCACGCCACTGACTATTCCAAGTCTTTTGCCACTATTGGCTCCCTAAACTCATTAGCTCCGCTAGAAGGTAACGACGCTTGGTGGCATTCTCTGTGATCTGCGGAGGTGGCTGGGCTCCCGCAGCCGTCTGGGGATGCTCAGCCTTAATCTTCCACATTATCATCGATCGTGCCTGAAACAGGGGCGTGGTCTGGCCCTCCCAGTCATCCTCATCCTCCAAGGAGTCTATCACCTGAATCTCCGATCCTTTCACAAACCTCAAGCATACTGCGGGGGTATCCAGCTTACAAGGCAATCTAAGCGAAGGTCCTTCCTGCATTTCGGTTCTCACAGTATATCTCTGGCCCTCCTGCTGCTGCCACGATACAAAAGTGGGCAGGAGGGTTTCTAGCCATGTTCAAGAACACAGAGACACAGCATCTCTGCCCGGGACAGGTGTCATGAGCTGGCTTGTTTACTCTCACCCACGGGTGTGGAGTCAGATATCAGCTGCAGCTTCCGTACGTCGCGATGGGGTTTCCTGCAACCCCTTCCGCACTTTGGGGGTGCAGCCTCTCTGCTGTTGTGTCCCACTAGGCTACTGGGTTGCCAGGGCAACACACACTGGCCATGCAGGGCTGGTTTCTGGGCGCCTTCCTGCCGTCTCAGGCTCCCTCTCCAGCTCCCGGGAGCGCAGCCTCTTGTGCCACCTGGAGGTTTCTCTCCACCCTTCAGAAATGTAGCCAGAAACCCCTGTTAAGCCATCGCCTATTTTACCAAGTCTGCCAATCCCCCTTCTACCTGCCAGCTGTTTGTCTATTCTCTGCATCAATGTGTTTTTATTATGTTTGATTATTTTGTCCATTAGATTCTATGTTTAAGTGAGATCATATAGGGTGTTCGACTTTGTATAACTGGCTTATTTCGTTTAGATAATACTCTCTAGGTGCACCCATGCTGTCATGAAAGGTAAAATTATGGCTGAGTGATGTTCCACGTGTAAATGTACCATACCTTTTTTACTTTTTTATCCATTCACCTACTGACGGGCACTTGGGCTGTTTCAAAATCTTGGCTATTGTAAATAATGCTGCAATGAACATAAAAGTGTGTGTGTGTGTGTGTGCGCGCACGCACATCTTCTTTGCAATTAGGGTTTTGGGTTCCTTCAGATATATTCCCAAAAGTGGAATCACTGGGTCATCATTAGCCAGTTCAATTTTGAATATTTTTGAAAACCCACCATCCTTTTTTCCACAGTGGCTACACCAACTGCATTCCTACAAACAATGCACTAGGGTTCTCTTTTCTCCATATCCTCACCAACACTTATTTTGGGATTTATTGATGATAGCCATTTAGACAGATAGGAGGTGATATCTCATTATGGTTTTATTTTCATTTCTCTGATTAGTGACGCTAGGCATCTTTCAAATGTCTTTTGGACATTTGTTATAGCCCATTTAGAGAAGTTTTTATCAGGTTCTTTGCCCATTTTTTAATTGAATTATTTGATTTTTCGTTGTTAAGTTCTTAAGCACTTCATAAACTTAAAATACTATTAACCCTTTTCAGATGTATCATTGGTGAATGTTTTCCCAGTCAGTGTGGGTTGTCTTTTCATCTTGTTGATGATATTCTTTGCTGTGTCAAAATTTTTGGTTTGATGTTTTCTTTTTCTTTTATTTTTTATTTTATTTTTCTGTGGTTATTTGAGGTCTTTTGTGGTTCCATGTACATTTTTGGAAGTTGTAGTTCTTTGAAATATGTTGTTGGTATCTTGACAAGAATTTTACTGAATCTATAGATTGCTTTGGATACTATGTTTGGTTTGTTTTTTTTTTTTTTTTTTTTTTTTTTTTTTTTTTTTTTTTTTTTTTTTTTTTTTTTTTTTTTTTTTTTTTTTTTTTTTTTTTTTTTTTTTTTTTTTTTTTTTTTTTTTTTTTTTTTTTTTTTTTTTTTTTTTTTTTTTTTTTTTTTTTTTTTTTTTTTTTTTTTTTTTTTTTTTTTTTTTTTTTTTTTTTTTTT
>PVIW01000776.1:0-397689 GCA_004026585.1 Noctilio leporinus | reverse complement strand
CTCTGTCTCTGTCTCTGTCTCTGTCTCTGTCTCTCTGAAAGTCAAATAACAGGCACTGGCTTTATCTAGTTCATTAAGCCAGACTGATTCCACTATGCTGAACTATTTTTCATGGCTCTAAATTTCCCTTATAACCTGGCTTCTGTTGGACTCCTTGCTCTCCAGCTCAACAGAAAAGTCAATGTCTTTCTCAATCAAATGTTTGAACAGTGATCAAGCTCTGCATTTCCAAATGTATGCAAATCAGTATGGCAGTGATGGTGGAGGGTTCCTGAAAACTGTCCATTGTATTTATAAAGTTACCTCCACTAGACTAGAACAGAACATAATAGAAATAAGTAGGGTAAAATGAAAATGTCACAGTGCAGCTCATGTAGCTAGAGTAGCCATTGTATTGAGACTTTTTTTCATTTATATATCTTAGGTAAACCTAAAATCCTGCCACATTGGGGTCCCTAGTGGTGCATTTTTCTCTGTGGTAATATTGATGTACAACAGTTCAGTTCAACAAATATTTACTAAATGTCATATTTCAGACACTGCGCACACAGAGATGACAAGAAATGGGTTTGCTTATTGAGTAGATTATCACTGGTACGACTTATTGAATTCTGTGAGACAGTGTAATGGCTCTTGGGTCACCTGAAGTGAGGATAAGGGGTGAGAAAAGGACTTTTCTAATAGTAATGAATGATAATAATACCAGACAACATTCACCAAGTACTTACTGTGACCCAGAACCTGTCTTAAGAACTTCACATGTACTAACTCATTTAGTCCTCAAAAATGTCTAAGAGGTTGAATTATGTCCACTTTATTGATGGTAAAAGTGAGATGTAAAAGGGGAAATAATATGTTCATGCTAGTAAGGGACAGAGCAGAGATTGGAGCCAAGCAATCTTGCTTGAGTCATCCCTTAATCATCATGTCAAACCATTTTTTCACCAAGAGGGACAGAAGAGAGAGAGAGAGTAAAGAGGCAGTTTCCCAATATTCTCTTTTCTCCCCCCTCCCCAGCACTGGGCCAGAAATCCTGCCACTTTCCTAATAGAGGAGCATGAACCTGTGAATTCAGTTTCTTTGATCACCAACATTCTGCATCCACACAGGAGCTTAGTATCAGCTTCATCTTATGAATAATGAGTGAAGAAGAGTTGGAAGCATGTTCTGAAAGCTTCCCTTATTTTCTAACTCCCTTGGGAAGATGATAACAAGCCCATTTCTCACTGCTACTTTTTGTTGCCTGTTGGCTCATATTCCATCTGATAGCTGCATCCCTAGCATGTCACTCTGTTTTTTAAGTCAGCTTTCTATCTGAAATCTTTTGAAGAAAAAAAATAAGAAGAATCATCCACTGTCCATTTTGTGTTCTTTCCCTTCCCTGGAAACTTGCCTTCAAAATACCAGTGTTTGGAAGAAGTATTCTGAGAAAATGAAGGACAATAAAAATTCTAAATATATAAACCAAAAATAAAATAAAGTGTGAGTTTGGGAGAACTGAGTGTTACAGCCTGGGATCATTCTACTGGGATGGGGCCTAGATTTCAAATTCTATGGACCAATCATTGCCACCTTCTTGTCTTCTTTTCCTGTACTATTTTCCTTGAATACTTGGCTCATAAATCAAACAGCTGCAACATTAATTATGTTAGACGCTAGTGTTCATTGTTAAATATGTCTTACCCTAAGGATTCCTGCAACACTCTAACCTTCTCTGGTTAGCGCTGGGCATATGAGTCGTCAAGTCACAATTTCTTGTGTTCTATGATTTGATGGAAATTGAAAAGCCAACACCTCAGCCCACACACACCCAGGCTATAAAAATCTCTTTAACTTGGCAGACCTAGTTTTTTCTGTCTCTACCCACACTTAGCTGTGTCTGCTGATACCTCCTGAACCCCCTTCCAGCAGGCATCTCTCAGGTTTGGGGGAGATTAAGGGGAGGGTGGGGAAAGTGACTAATAATGATGAAATTTGAGGACCTACGTTGTCAAGTGGTGTGTTCAGCCCTATTAATGAGGCAAATATTATTAGCACTTTTTACAGATGAAAAAAGTAAAGCAGGAAACAACTCATGAGTGTCAGAGGTTGATGGGGTTGCTAATTAGGACAACACTAGGTGATTCTACATCCTGTTTTACTCAGAGATGGTTCCAGGTTATACTTATTGTTTGGCATCATTCTTAATAATCCCCCCTTCACTCACAAATGTGAGTTATGTAGTCACTCTAGCCATTGTCCTTGTTGGAAGTGGAAGCCTTGGGTCTCCACAAGTATCCCTGGTTCCCATGCTATTGTGCCCTCTTTTGTCTCCCATCTAGAGCCTCATTTGCTTCCAACCAGGTGGGAAACCTGGTACCAACACGGTGTAGAGCCTAGATGCTCTGGCAGACCCTAAATTGTGGCTTTCTCCAATCCTGGATTAGGGCAAATGTCCAACCTGAGTTTTGACTAGGCTGTCCCTCCATAGTTTCTGCCATTAGCCTGTCTGGTATTCAAACCTGTAGAATTAGGGACCTGTCTTTCACTAGTTAGAATTCTAATAGTACTAATTAGGATCCCAACCAAATCCTGGGGGGAGGGGAGGGACTAAAATTAGTTTTTGTTTCTCCTGAACATTTTGGAGAACATTTCCATACATATATATATATATATATATATATATATATATATATATATAACAAAATTTTTGATGTTTTGGGTTCCAGTCCAGTTTCTGTCAGTTCTTATGCTTGGATTTAAAAAGAGGGTGGGGGGTGTAAAGGTGAAGGTACGAGAGTTCCACTGGAGGAAAAGACTCCCTATGGGTCAGCTGGATGATGGAGGGTTTTGTGGCTACAACCCTCATAAATTCTTGGGCTTCATGAAAATAATCATAATGTCTAGATAAGAAATGTGATAGTCCCATTCATTCTGCTGGTCAAAATAATCCCAGAAAACTCTTCTCATTAAGAGAAGAGCTCCTTAGTTGTTAACATGATCAAGCTCATGACATATGAAAAATTCTTTCATTTATTCAACAACTGTTTCTTGAATACCCACCATGTTCTTGGTGCTGTGCTAGTGTTAGGGATTCTGAGTTCTCTCTCTGGCTCTATAGATCATAGAGTCTACTGAGGGACACAGACATTGATCTAATTGTCACATGGATATAAAAATTCTTGGCCCTGGCTGGTGTGGCTCAGGTCTGCGAACCCATTTGTGTCTAGTTGGATTCCCAGCCAGGGCACATAACCAGGTTGCAGCCAGGTCTCTAGCCAGATCCTTAGCTGGAGGCAGGTGAAAGGCAAACATATATTGATGTTTCTCTCCCTTTCTTCCTCCCTCCCTTTCCATCTCTCTAAAAATATGAAGAAAATCTTTAAAAAAATAAATTAAAAAATTTTAAATTACTGACTGTGAAATGAGCAGGGGAGGAGATGTACAATGTGCTTTTAAGAGAATATCCCAAAAGTTCTATGGATGCTTGAGATTGCTTCTCTGAGGAAGTGACAGCTGGGCTGATCTGTGAAGGGTGGATTAACATTCCAGGCTGGGCAGAGGGCCTGTGTTAAAGACCCAAACCAAGAAGGAAGAGCCCCTTAGGGGGCTGAAAGAAAAATTTAGCCAAAGAGATTAAGCATTTAATCTAAAGGGCAGATTACCAGGGTGGGATAAGAGCAGATGGAGTTGGGCGGAGTAAACATTTTCTGGATAACCTGCCCTGTAGGAAAGGGACCAGTCTGATAAGTTTCACTGGGAGGAAGCTATGGAAAGATATTTTAATTCTAAATGGGAAAGAACAGCCTGAGTCAATGTTTTGAAGGCAGAATTTCTGTCTGTAGAGCTGTTTAATTGTAAGCAAGAACACAACCTGGTCAGACTCTTCTAGAGATGACAGAACCGTGTTAGGCCTATTAAATATTTAAATCCACCTCAGTAAGGTTTGATGAATCACTTACTTTCATTTAAAAACAACAACACAGCAAACTAGTGTGCAAGGGTAATTATCTCATGAAAAGAAGCTATTAAAAATTCCCCAAAGACAAAGTCAAGTCTAGGAGACTCCTTTCTGATAAGATAGCTGCAAGAGTTTCAGAAATCTCAGTCCTGGCTAGAGTTGTCCAGTCCTGAGAATGCACCATGTACATTTTCAGAAAGCTGTTTTCTTCCTTGCTTAATCCCTCCAGCCAAACAGATGTCAAACTGTGGGAAATGAGACCCAGTATTGCTGATTGTGTGTAATTAGTGTTGATGACCAGTGTGCAACAGAGTTGTGATGAGAAAACAAGAATGTGAGCAGATAGAGCCAATTGTTCCCCATAAAACTGTAAACAAATGTAACTGTTGAATAAAAATATAGATGGACAGGAGTTCATAGGGAAATTCTGTTTCATAAGCCCATTCTTTCCCTCTCATCCTTCTGATTTTGTAGTTTTGCATGATCTGGAATTTCTAGAATGGAGCAGAGTACCATGCAAAGTAACCCTTCTTTTTTTTATAAGATTTGATTTATTGTTTCCAGAGAGAGAGGAAAGGAGAGAGGCAGAGACGGAGAGAGACATCAATGTATGGTTGCCTTTCACCTGCCACCAGCCACAGACCTGGCTGGAGACCTGGCTTGCAACCTGGTTATGTGCCCTGGCTGGGGAATCGAACCAGCAACCTCTGGGTTTGCAGGCCAGCACCTTATCCACTGTGCTACCAGCCAGGGCTTATAGGAGAGTTTATTCTCTTGCAAAAAAAAAAAAAAAAAAAAAAAAGCAAACAACATTCTTTATAATAAAGCACAATAGTATTTTTTAAATTTAATTTAATTTAATTTTTTTAGTATTTTTTAAATCATAAATTGGAATAGATGAAATATCTTAATCAGTGGTTATACACAATTATAAATAAGCATCTCTTTTTATGTATATATGCTTTAGTTAATTCCATGCAAAAGCCCTATGTGCCTTTCATAAAATCTCATAAAAATTTATTCATGTCAGATATTGAGTTTTATAGAAACATAATAGTTTCCAATTACCTTCTAGCCATACATGTCTAGAGCACACACACACACACACACACACACACACACACAGAGTAACCTGAGGATGTACCTAGTTTATAGTATCCTTATTCATTGATGACCCAGTCACCTCAAAATGACTGTGGGGTATTTTTTGCCCTGACTCTCACATAATAGAAGATATAGTTTTAAATTATTCTGTTGTCCCTTTCCATGCCAATGTTTTTCATCTACATTTTTTTCTATTTCTCTTTAACCAGGAGAATTCTTTTCTTTTTAATATTTATTTATTTACTTACTTATCTATCTATCTATCTATTTAATTTTGGGGAGAGGACAGTACTTAAGAAGATTATATAGGTTTTAAGCATTCAATTCTATGATACATCAACTGTGAATTGCACTGTGAGCCAAATTTTTTATTACCATATATTGGACCTTTTTTACTCCTATTAACCTTCCACTCCCCTTACCTCTGGTTGTCACCATTCTGTTGTCTGTGTCTATGAGTTTTTGTTCATTTTTCTAGTTTGCTAATTTACTGCTTTCAGCTTTATATACCACATATGAGTGAAATTCTATGGTTTTGTCTGACTTATTTCAGTTAGCATGATATTCTCAAGATCCATCCATGTTGTTGCAAATGGCAGGATTTCAGCTTTTCTTACAGCTGAATAGTATTCCATCATATATTTGAGCATGTACTACATCATCTTTATCCAATCATTAATCAAAGGTCACTTTGATTGTCTCATTTCTTGGCCAGGGGAAATCTTTTAAAATTTTTAGTTAACTTGGAATTCTCCAGCTCTGTTCGATAACCATACAATAGCACCAATTGCCCTTAAAATGATCTTCTGTTGATTTGAATCTTTCCTATGAGCTGCATTTGCTTCAAAATCTATATAAAAGGCAAACTTTCATTTAATCAGCAAACCTTTTGAAAAATTGTATGTTGTATTTCCAGCTCTTTGATAAGTACTGAAGATATAATGATGAATACAATCTTGCTATTTGTAGGTAGCTTACAGTCAGGAGAACCTGGGAAACACACAATAACTAAATGACACAGTGACTGATGCTAACAGAAGTGTGAAAAATATGCATGTCAGGGATTCTCAATACTTTTGGGTCAATACTTTTGATCCTTTGGAGAACATGATGGTCCATATTAGTTATCTGTCACTATATAATGAATATTTGCTTGAATGTTTAGCCACTTGAAGCAACATTTTTTTTTTTTTTTTATCTCATGCAAATACTGAAGTTCAAGAACATGAATGTGACTTAGCTTGATGGTTTGGCTTACAGCTTCTCGTGAAGTTGCAACAAAACTGTTTGTTGGGACTGCTATCAGCTAAAAATGTCACCTGGGTGGAAGATATGCTCCCATATGGCTTATTCTACATAGCTATAAGGAGGAGACCCCAGGGAGTTTCCTATAAGCTGTGTCAGAAAGACTCAGCTCCCAGCCATATGTGACTCTTCATAGCACTGATCATAGCATGGCAGTTGTCCATGGTCAGAGCAAGTGATCCTTGCAAAAGACAGATGAGAAAGCCATGATGCTTTTCATGACCTAGCATTAGAAAGAGCATACTATCACTCA
The DNA here is from genome assembly GCA_004026585.1 of Noctilio leporinus. Lineage (NCBI taxonomy): Eukaryota > Metazoa > Chordata > Mammalia > Chiroptera > Noctilionidae > Noctilio > Noctilio leporinus. The sequence continues at coordinate 391,087 of PVIW01000776.1, read as the reverse complement.
TGCAGTATTCCCTTGGTAATACAGACCAACCCTGATAAAATGTGGAAGATGACCACACAAGGGCATGAATACCCGGAGGCAGGGATCTTTGGGGGCCATATCTAGGGTTGTCTACCCTAGTCTTCATGGACCTCTTCCCAGAAAAATGTACCATAGACATTTGGATAATAAATTCTGTATCAGTAGAGGACTGAATATATAACTGCACCTGGATAAGCCAGAAAGATTTTGCAAAAGAGATAAGTTTAATCATGCCCTTGCAGAAAGAATGATAATGTCACCGGTGGGTGTGATAGATAGATAAGTGGACATTTCAGGCAGGCTAAATAAGAAAAGCACACCTACATGAAAAAGATCACTCTGTATTTGGTAGGCAACAAGAGGCCTAAGAGGGCTAAAGCTTAGGAAGAGTGAAAGGTAAACCTGGGTCAGATGACAGAAGACTACAAAAGCTACACCAAGGATGGTAACTTTTCTTGTTCACTGTGGAGAACCTGTTAAGTCATGCAAGAACTTGATTGAGAAAACCTAATTTATATCTTAGAAAGATTGTTATGCGCATTATGTGGAGCTGGAAAGCAGAGAGATCAGTTTGGAAGCTATTATACTAGTACAAACACAAAACACAATAATGATATAAGGTGGGACAGGAACAATAAGGATGGAAAGAAGATATTTCAGAGAGTCTTTTGGGATATAAAATGTATACAAATTGACAATCAACTAATGTGGGAGATGAAAGAATATAAGACACAAATTAAGTTTCATGAGATTTTTCTCTGGACAACAGGGCATGTGAGACTTAAAAGCACTAACTAGGTATATGATAAAGCATATAAATGAGTTTGAGATATCTGATTAATATTTTCCAATGCATCTTCACTGGAAAACAACTCAGGTGAAAACTTCAAAACTAAGTTACCATGGATAAGTAGGTCTAGAAAATATTGTGAATCTTCAGCCTTTGGGGATTTATCATGTACATTGATCTATTAAAAATCAAAGTTTTTTATTTGTTTGTTTTATTTTCTGTAGAGAACAATATATTTTTAAGGTAACATTTCCCAAATGTCTTTGACAATGAAATCTTCCTTTTGCTCAACCTCTATTAACATACTGCAAGTCTAGCATTCTGGGGACAATTTACACTTTGTAACAATTTAGTTTGCCCAGCTCATCACTTAAGTATCCAAAATAACAAAAACAAGCCCTGGCTGGTGGCACAGTGGATAAGATGCTGGCCTGGGAACCCAAAGGTCATTGGTTCAGTTCCCAGCCAAGGCACATAACCAGGTTGCAAGCCAGGTCTTCAGCCAGGTCCGTGCCTGGAGGCAGATGAAAGGCTACTATGCATTGATGTCTCTCTCCCTCTCTGCATCTCTCTAACAATAATAAATAAAACCTAAAACAACAACAACAAAGCCAAAAAGACCCTACAACAAAGTAGTTAGCCATGTTTTAAGATTCACATTAATAATAACGAAGTCTCCAGGAGCCAATTACAAAGAAAATCATATTGATTTTCATTCTTTTAGCTATTTCAGTATTTGCAGTTTCTTCTCACAACTAATATTCAATGCAACTTTTAAGACGACAAAAACAATGTTTCTTAAGATAAAAAATTTACCAAGTGTTTAGATTGACACAATATAACACATATTTGTCCCCCAAGCATTGCCCCATGCTGAGGTTGGAAATAAACAAGCCATCGTGGCCCGGGTGATAAAGATGTTTCAGCCTCTGTGTTTAAATGAGTGCTGCCTGTGAGTGGCTGACAGCAGGCTGACATCCCACATCTTCCTTGGGTTCTAAATCCCTGTCTGCAACTGAGAAGAATTTTTAGCCAAGCTGACTGCAAAGCAGGAAATCCACAATGGTTCCTGAAGCTCAATAGGTGTTTCTTCACTCGTCAATTAGTGCAGACACTGGATGTTACCCATGAGAAAATAATTTGCTTCTAACATATAATGATTTTTAAGCTTCACATTTCAGATGGTAACAAACTGCTCAGTGTGGTTCCTGGAGAAGCAGTAGTACCGTGGTGGAGAGAATAGCTCTGGAGGAAGGTTTGAACTGGGCAAATCCTAATTCTGCTAAAGCTTTATTGCTATGGAAAAAACAACAACAACTCATTTTGTTTGTTTCCTCATCTATCTAGGGTACTGTGAAAATTAAAGGGCTAACTCATATAAGCCTTCAATTAATATAAACTAGCAAAAAGGCAGTTTCCATATGTACCCTAGATCCCCCTAATGCAAAACAAACAAAAAAAAAATCCAAATTTCACAGTGGTGATAAAATAATGACACTCCCTTAGATTTGAATTGTGTTTTAGTTCAAATATGTGAGTGCTTCCACATCGTGAAACTCATTTCATAATACAGCGTACTTCTCCATAAAAGCGTGCTAGCGAAGCCACTGGTGGAAAATACATAAGCATAGTGAGCCAGGCAAGCTCGGGACCGACAGCCATTAGCGAGAAATAACAGATGGTGTCTCATTTTTTGCTATAGGCAAAGCGCCAAATGACATGACTAACTAGAAAGACGGCCCCATAGGACTGCATGTGGGCTCCTACTGAGCACAGAGCCTGAAAGGCAGGGACATTTTTAATAACCTTTCTTTGACAAGCTTAAATCCATTTAATGTCTAAACCTGTCATACACATCCAGCCAGGAGAATGGATCTCCAGAGAAAACCCTGCAGTAGACGGTCTCACCTCCTGGTGAAAAAATAAAAATTGCACACACACGTAAAAAATTATACAGCAAGGTCGCCAAATATGAACTTTCCATTGTAATAAAAACAGTCATTGCCCCTCTCAGTGGTGATCTTCTGGGCCTGCTCCCCATTCTGCATGAAATGAGAAGTTAGGTTTCTGTCCAGACCTACTTTACTAAAACAATAGAGGACTCCTGCCTGCTTTAGCTGAAATGGTCATTCAATCTAATTAGAAGGAAATGCATTATAAATGATTATGTGTTGAAAGTCGACACCAAAGAAAAGAAAAGAAAATGAACTCATAATTCTTTATACATTAGGTTTCACTTTTCCATCAATCCAAATGGTATAGCTAGTGGTTGTTTCTTTTTTAACAACTTTGGAAGTAAATAAAAAAAATTAGCAATCATCATGATTAAAAATTTTTATTATATTGTCTATTGTTATAATACTCAGCAGCAGTGTGCCAGCAATTCTGCAAAAAACATTCACTACAGCAGATTTATCTAATAAATTGTATTTGTTTTCCAGCGAGTCAGCTAGTAAGAGCATTAGTGTGGACATGATTTGGTTTTCCCTGGAGTCCATGGCTTCATCTCGCCCCAGCTGTTTCATTTTCTTCTCATCACCAAATCATTTTATTGCACTAACTCTCCATGTCTTGCTTTCCTGTAGTCTTGTATGAGTGTAAACACATCCAAGATACCTCCATGCTGAGTAATAAGTTGAAGGTTTCCATTTAACTTCCACCTTCAATGTATATTTGTCAGGAGGTAGGTTGATAGGAAAAAAAAAAAAGAATTTGAAGGTCATTTACTATTATCTGAAAACTACAAGGGCTGCAGTGGAAAAAGCATTTTAGTAAAAAGTCAAAATAATAACTGTTTAGTTCTACAGATCAGTGGAATTAATTGCAAATACAATACTTGTACTCATTGATGTTTCCAGACAGACTCAGCATCACTTACATATTTTTTCTTTTAAATCTCTCATGCCAAAAAACATTATTTCAAATTTCGGATCTATGCTTCTTTGTAAATTCAGTAACACTCTAAATGCCATGAAAGGGGTGCTTTTTCTTGTTTACCACTGTTTTCCATATAACCGCGCATGGGAGGTGTTCAATGGCTATTTGTTGAATACACAACGTAATTAGCAGCAGAAGTGAACTGCAAAAGGGGTATTTATTTAAGCACAGTGAAACAACTGAAGCAAAACACACATTATTTAGCCATACAAGAATACAGAATATGTATGCAGTTGAAAAGTGTGGCTTCCAATGATGGAAAAAAAATATTCAAGATCCTTCCCTCATCAGTATCCGTTAGCTTTTTCCCCCTCTTATTCCTCTCTTTACAAGCCATGCCAGGCTCTCTTCCTCTCTTCCCCACACTCCTGCAGAAGCTACGCATCACTGACAGTCCCCTTCCTCGCCAAGTCTACTCTTCTTACTTAATGAACCAGATCCCCATTCTGTCTAGGTAACCCCTTTCTTCTGTGAGCACACCTGATGCTTGTGTTTACATGATAGTTTCTGCTAGAGGCAACACAGTTTATTCTCAGAAAATGAGAAATGAACAAGTGCACGTGCTGCTTTTGGAGCCAGAAATACAGATGTTGTTTTTTAGCAAACGTTCATTCAGTTCATGCAGCTTGTGCATCTTGAAAAAAAAGCAATTGGTAAAGCGTTAGCAGCTGAAGTAGAATCCATATACCTGACTTTTTTCTGTACATTAAAATAAATACTGCAACATCAACATAAAACACGCTATTCCTGTGACGTAAGAGGTCTGTCCCGAAGGTATCGAGCCAATGTCAGTACAATTAAAACAGTTCGCGCGCCAATACTTTTGGGAACAGACCTCGTACAATGACACACCCATTTCAAGGGTTTGGAAACTTCCAGGTCTCAATCACCAAATCATTTCCTTGCACTAACTCTCCATGCCTTGCTTTCCTGTAGCCTTGTATGAATGCCAGCATATCCATGAGGTCTAACGCTAAAAGCTGGAAGGTTGGCCTCTTAGTACCAACTTTCTGTGTAAATGGCTCAGCACTGAGTAAAGATTGCTGTATTGAAAATAACATACCAAACAATAAGCACACAAGTAAATGCTCTTTCCTTGTCCCCCTTCTGACATTCAAAATCCTAGTTACTCTCCAGGCTTCCTTTATGTCAAAATATGACTCTCCTATGATTCCCCTGGTGTTTAAATACATTGCTTATCATTGTCTAACCTGGACTACAGTAAAGCTTTCTCTCCCACTAGATTTCAAGCTCCCCGAAGGTAGGCAAGGCCTACCTACATTCATCTTTGTATCTGTTTAACACCAGGCCCAGTCCTACGGCCTAATAAAGATGGGCTTATTGAGAGTCAAGCAAAACTCAGTTCATTTTTTAAAAGCCTATGGAGGAACTCAAGGACTAGGCTATGTACTGGATACTCCTCCAGTTTTTGCTTAAAATATATTGATAGATGAATTTTCTGTACTCATAATTTCCCCCTAATCACAATATTGCTGTAACTGATAATTGACTTAAATTCATTTATTGAATCATGAAAATGTCCCCTTTAAATGTCCTGTAATTTTATTTATCAATTATATTTCACTAAAGATGGGGGGGTGGGGATGAATTTTAAAATGCTTATATTCAAAATAAAAGAAATTGGCTTTATTCATGAAAGATGGCATTTATCCTCTAACTCCTGCCTAATATTCCTCTGGAGAAAGAACATTGTCTTAAAAGCCTAGATTAAAGCAAAAGAATAATTATACTTAAAAGGTCAGGCATATGTATGTTGTTTTACAGTTTCAACCATAATTTACAATGCATCTCTATTCTTCAGCCTAACCCTTTAAACTTCTTTTATTTAATTAAATAAGTACTTGAATCCTCAGTCTGCTAGATAATGTACCAAATGTTACAGATAACAATAACAAAGCAGAAAAAAAAGTGTGGGACCCCATAGTTTATGACTCAGTTGGGAAACAAATGTGGGTTAACAAATATGCGTAAAACAGCAAATTAAGTGCTAGCATTTTTGGAATTACTGAATGTTAAAGGAATACACTTAAGAGGCTTTCATCCCCCAAACAAGAATATTTTCCTCATTTTCTAATGGAAGAATCCTTATGGAGAATGTTTATGCCTCTCACCATTTAGATAAACTAATTTCAGTTTTAAATTGTTCCTGGCGTAATAGGAATCTGCCCTCATGTTCTTCAAGATCTTATGTTATAAAGTGGAGAATCCCAATTTATATTAGTAATAAACTAATGTGTATGAAGCACTTAGTATAGCTCTGGGAATGTGGTAAATTTTGTTCTTGGCTGGCCTCCTATGTGCCTACCATTCGTTCTCTTAGTTTCATTAATAATGGCATTTTCTTTCATCTTTTCAACTACCTAATAAGATGGATATGATCATTATCCTTCCTGTTTTAAATATTAGAGCAATAAGATGCAAAGAGTTCAAGTGATACTGCCCAACCTTGCTACACTCCCCCTAGCTCCAGTATATTTCTTTCAATCCCCTTTGTACACTTTAGTTTCTCTTTTTATTATTTATGACTAGTAACTATCACTGTTCAGATGTTAACTATGTTACCCATTTCCTATGGCTAATGTTAGGACACAAACTATGTGATAAAAGTACTATAGGAATCTAAAATAGCATGGTAGTTAAAAAGATCATTTTTAGCCCTGGCTGGTGGTGCAATGGATAATGCGCCAGGCCTATGAACCCAAAGGTCACTGGTTCGATTCCCCAGCCAGGGCACATAATGAGGTTGCAAGCCAGGTCTCTAGTCCGTGGCTGGAGGCAGCTGAAAGGCAACCATACACTGATGCCTCTCTCCTTTCTCCTCTGTCTAAGAATAATAAATAAAACCTTTTTTCTAAAAAAGGATAATTTTTGGATTCAAATCAATAAAGGCTGAAATCTCAGTCCTAGTGCTTTTTGGATTTTCCTTAAATCCTCTTGCTTCAGCCTCCTTACCGGAAAAAAAAAATGAGGATATTATAGTTATTGTAAGAATTAAATTAGATAATGGCTCTAAGTTCTTGGCATATAGCTGGCACCTAGTTAAGGGCTCAATAAATTATCTTCTGGTAAATACCATTATTCAGATATTTTTAATGAAATAGCATGATGAGTTTCTTAATAATGAAAAAGTATTAAATAAAATAGCTTTATTTTTACAATCTACATAAGATAAAGACAAGATTTGCTGAATATTTAAACAAGACATATGCAATCAATGACAGATCTCTTATACTACATTGTTGTACTTTTGAACTTGTCTTAGACTGCCAGATTCTTCTCACATTGGTAGTCAGGATAGCTCACAGGCTATTTTTCAAGGCTGTGGGAAAGAGGTTGCGAAACAGGATAACCAGCTTCCAATAGTCTCTAATGATCTTCACTTCCTTATACTTACATCAGGGCTATCGTGTGTGATCAATAGAAAACAATAACTGTCGTATCAAGTAACCTCAAGGCAGGCTCATCAAACATTGCCTTGATCTCTTGAATTCCTACTCTGCTGCCACACTGTGGATACTTGGTCAGTCCTGTGGAGATGCCTGCAAGGAGGGAAAGCAATGCCTCCTGCCAGTAGCCATCCTAGCTTCCCAGGCATCGAATAATCCACCTGCAAATGAGATTTTCCTACTATCAAACCCTCAGATTCTGCAGCCCCAGAGAAAGCTGACTGTACGTTCATGGGAGGTCCTTAGTCAGAACTGACCAACTGAGCTGCTCCTGAATATACAACCCATGGACTGCAAGATAAATAGATAATTACTATTGCTTTGAGACATTTACTGAGATGACATGTTATTCCATTATATATATAACAATATAGCCAAGGGTATTTATTCTAGCCATAGTTTCTTACCTTGATGTTTGTGTTCCTTAATGCTTTCTGCTGGAAGACCCTCCATTTCTTGAATGTTCTTTGACCTCTTAGTCAGATACTCAGATATCTTAGGGTCTCTCTTTGAAAGTAGAATATTTCTAATTAGTAAAATCACCAGCTTCCTACTGGATCTTGCTTACTTCAAAGTCATTTTGATTCTTAGCTCTGTTCTTTGTTTTTATACTGATTTAGGTAGATTCAACTTTTAACATCATACCCTGCCCATGTTCTTTCCACTATTCAGCCTTTCATGGGCCGTTTGTTTGTTTTGTTTTTTGTTTTGTTTTGGTTTTTTTTGGCATGGAACATACAAGTGTGGGTAAAAGTAGATTTACAGTTGATCATTTGGCAAAATACATGCAAGTTATGATTATTACAATAGCTTTATTAATTCAAAAGAATGCTGCAATGCAACTGTGAACTTACTTTTGTCTTCTGCTATTTATTCCACCAGCCATCATTTTGGTCAAAGGGGACCGTATGAGCTCATTGAAATAGATGAAGGAAAGGGATACCTTCTCCAGGTCTTTCATGTGTCCGATTTGTGGCTATTCTTTCATTCCTTGTGGTTCTGAGTTCTCCAGGAAGGGTTGAACAAGCTTTGTGCTTATTTATTGGTGTCAGTTATTTCATGTTTATTTGTTTGGAACCATATCAATAATTCTCTTCTAGTGGAATGTATAGCCAGTTTTTTCCATACTTTTTGCATAATTAGGATGGTCAGGGCTGCAGGTTTCTGATAATACCAATTAAGGTGCCCTAGGAGTTCTTGAATTTCTAAATGTTAACTGATTGATTATAAGTAATCAGTGTGGTACAAAGGGAAAAAAAAAAAAACCCACAGAAGACAAAGTATCAGCATATACTCTTGGCAAGTTGTTTAACGCTCTCAGCTTCAATTCCTCATCAGTAGACTAATACCTACCGTGCAACTTTGTCATGAGGACAAGATTTAAAGTCTTGCTTGCTCTGCTGGTGACTCAAAATAGTGTACATTTTCCCTTGAATTGCCCCTGTTCATAAGGTTATATTACCTTCTATACTTTTTAGAGCGATCAAAATCTTTTAGAAAATATTAAGGTGATTGTTTCAATTAAATTTTAGGAATCTCTAGTAAGATACGTACAGTTCTGTCTTGGTATATATAACTAAAGGTTATTTACAGGTTATTAGATATCTCAAAAGGTACGTAAAACTATGTAATATATCATTTAGCTAAATGCTCTACGTTTGTTAAAAACAGTTAGCTCCTGATTAAGAGAATGTGTTATGGAGTTTGACTTCCTAGTTTTAAACCTCAATTTGGCCACCTACACACTTCATGATGAATTGCTTAATCTCTCTGAACCTCAACTCTTTGTGTGTGTGTGTGTGTGTGTGTGTAATGAAGATAATAATAGTACCTGATTCACAGGGTTTTAAAGGGATTAAATATGGTACTACATATTGAATACTCAGAACATTTCTTGGCAAAAGAAAAAAATAAATATTATCCATTAAGTCCTAAGAGATACATTGCTGTGAGGGCAGTGAGAACTTATGTGACTTACCACTTTTTCATCATAAGTAAAAAGGCTGTTTCATTTTTTCCCTTCTCATTAGATAATACCTCCTAAATAAGTTCCTGTACAGCCTAGGGGTTTGAAATATATTTAAGGTACAATTTAAGAAAAGATGTTGACTCTCTCTATAGCCCATACTAAAGGGTACCTCAGACCAAAGAAATCTATTACTCCATCAGACTATCCTTTTGAAAGAAGCCAAAGCTAGATAGTTAGATATTTATTATTCAAGTTTCTTCACTGTTTCCTCCATGTCAAAAATGTATTCTTGTCAAATATCTTAAAATGATATCTATCATCTATCTACCTATTTATCATCTATCTATCGATCTACTTACCTATCATTTACCTATATATCTTCATCTGTTGATATTGTTCTCTGGGAGCTATTCCACATGGTCTCTGGAGCTGATTTATTATCCTTTGTAGATTGCCAAATCTATTTCAAAGCATTTTCAGTCATAGCTCCTGTGTTAAATAAGTGAGAACTGGGTTGCATCCCTAGGTATTTTCTGAAGGGTCCCCACCAGATGGAACCTGAGCCAGAGTCCATCAGTGATACCTTGTCATGACCAATCAGTACAGCTTCCAAAGGTAAATTATATGTTTTGCGTGAAATGTTGTTTGTAACATTCACCAGCTCTCTCTTGTGCAAAACTGTAACTGAACTAGTATCCTCATATCCATGGCAAATTAACCATTCTTTATGGCTATAATGAGTGAAAATGTGATTACATAAGTAGCATTGATCATATCCAGTTTCATAAATGGTACTTTTGTTAAACCAATGGAAAAGTTGAGGTAATAGGAAAAAATGTTTTCATATTTTTCTTTTCATAACTTATGACAAGATTTATGTTTTGGGATCAACAAAAGGAAAGAAAAAGAGATAGGAAGAAAGGCAACACTTAAATAAGTCTCTTAAATGATTCTATTTGTAAACTTTTATTGCCTTAGGAAAATTAAACCAACAGAAAATAAAAATACTCTAATCTCACTAACTCAAAGATCTGCATAACCCACTGACATTTTTATAAAATAAAAATAATATATATAAAACGTAGATTTTCTGAATATATTATATACGCTTATGTATATGTATATAAATATGCAAAAATACATGCTTTTAGATTTATTCTAGAAGCGTACATTGTTCTTAAGTGCACGTACTATATTTTATTCTGGGGTCAAAGCTTAAATGCCTATAAAGAACTAGTAGGTAATACAGTGAGTAACTCAGGATAGTTATAAAATAAAACAAATTTGTTTGGTTACTCATCTGTACCAAATGATAAAGCTTAAACTGCTAAAGTTATCCCAAGGTTCAAGTATTTAGTCCCTCATCTAAATATCTAATAATGCACCAAAACTTTTTTATTAGTGCATTTTTATAAAGGAGGATAGTTTAGGAACTACTTTTCCTGGGTACAAGGAATTATAAAACCAACAGCAGCAATAGCTAATGTAAGAAATAGTGTACTCAGTTTCAGTGACCATGCTAAAGGTCCTGCATAATCTTTACAGCTGCCTTACGGATTAGATATTATAGCTTTTTACTTTTATGTTGCAAAGGAGGAAACTCAGAGATTAAACAACTCACCTCAAATCTGTTAAGCAGGACTAGGGTTTTAAGCCAGGTTGACCCAACCACAAAATCTAAGCTCTTTAAAAATTCCATAATAGCTGAACTCTAAAGGCCTAGTAGATACCTTTCCCACTTTCTTACTCTGAGCCTACACAGGCAATTTTTAGATAGCATACTGAAACAGATACTTTACGATTCTCATAAGTCTCAGAATATGAAGGGAATGATGGTCTATTTAATAATTTAAAAGATATTTATGGGTTATATAATATCAATGATTGACTAAATGTAAGAATACCTTTTTTCCCCTTCAAAACTGACTACAGAGCTTTAAGATAATTTGGTTTTATGAGAAACATCAGGAGTTTAGACTATAAAGTAACAGTATTTTGATTGATCAGCTTTTCTTCCTACTCTATTTTTTCTAAGAAACTTGCTATTCAACCTGTCAGTTGCCCTTTTTTCTGAAATGGAACAAAAATTAGTTTCATGGAAACCTAGAAATCATTTCCTTGTGTGTCTAAGCTACTTTAAATGGGAGTTGATGCTCAGCTTGATGACCTTCAGCACTACAAAATTGCCATCACCAAAAAGATTCAAGGATACCCTCCCATTTGCTAAGGCAGCCCTCAATCAAAAATAAAATCCACCCAATAAAAACACCTCATAACCTGAGAAGTATAAATCTTCTATTGGAAATTTAATAAAGGATGAGTAATAATAAGGACGAACCTTAGGGATGGATAGGCAGAGAAAACCATGGACATGGAACCCAAACTCAACAGTAGAGAATCATTACTGGGTAAGATGGAATGTTCATTGCCTTGGCCAGAAACATTGTGCAGGAAAAATAATCATTGTTATGAGAAAAGTATAACCCTGGGAGAGAATTTTCCAAGGGCTTATGCCAAGGACTATAATGTTACTCTTACTTTCTATATAAATACATGTTCTGTAAAATGGACTTAGTGTGATTTGATACAAAGACCTGATTCATTAGCAATAACCAATAAATAACAGCTGTGACACAAACCCTCATAGTGTCTAATCATGAGGCACATTTTACTTGCAACATTGGCTCTAACCAGAAGTGTCAAGTTATTAGTTTTGAGATTTTATAGACTGGCTTTATTAGATTAAATGTAGCCAAGGGATATCAGTTGGTATTAGAACACCCTTACAGAATTTTCTGCCAAAGCCTAACTGAGGATAATCCCGGAAACTACGTATTATAATTCACATATATGAGGTTGTATGTATAAAGCTTTCACAGAGAAAATAAGAGCACCTGGCTAAGGGTGTGTTTATTCGTTCATTCAAGGAATGTGTATTGAGTGACAACTATGTGCCAGACTTATTCTAGGCCCCAGAAAGACAAATGGGGAATGAGAAAGACAAGGCATCTGTGACTAGAGAGATGCTATTCTACTGGAAGGTGTTAGGTAAAATGCAACAAAAGCAATAAATAGATAATTTTTGGCAGTGGGTAGATATATGCAAAAATAAAAAAGAAGAATTCATTAGAAAGTAACTGGCTAGTGTATGGGTAAATAAATTCTGGAAGAGCTGAGTGAAGTGCTGAGATCTAATGTTAAGAGCCAGTTGTGCAAAAAGCTGGGTGCACATATTATGCTTACTCCCTTTAAAAAAATATGTATTTGTAATAGTCGTTAATTTTTACTAATTGAATTTAGTTGTATGACATTAGCTAATAAAGCTATACATGTCTCAAGCCAACAACTCAATAAAATATCATCTGCACATTGCCTCATGTGCACCTTGCCCCAAAGTCCCTTTCTGTCCCCATCCCCCCTCCATTTGCCCTCCTCCACCTAGCCCCACCCCCCTTTCCCTCTGGTTATCACCACACTGTTGTCTGTGCCTGTGTGTTATGTATACATGGCTTTTGGCTGATCCCTTCACTTTCTTTCATTCAGCCGCCCCACCCCACTTCCTCCCTGACAACTGTCAGTCTGTTCCATGTATCTATGCTTCTGTTTCTATTTTGTTCATCATTTTATTTCCACCTCTGGTTTTGTGTTGACCTTTTACAATTTTTTTTTTCATGTAACCATGTATGAATCTCTAGCTCTGAATCTCAAAACCTCACAATGCTTGGATATAGTCATCCTTTCTAATTCTCCCTCTTAATCCCTTGCTGTACCCCTGTAGCACAGCTCTCTATTAAATGAGCCACCTCAAAGAATTGGGGGCTCCTAGAATCCTCTGGAGAGTGTATGTCTTAGTGTGTGCATCCTGGATTCTGTGAGTTTCCCCACATTTATATCATATCCCTTTGGGAGTATAATATTTTTGCCTGAGTACTAAATGAAGCTTGTAGTGCATATAAAATTTTACAAAATATGGCACAGATTCTCTAAAAGGTTGAGGAATGACAGATTGATTTGTGTCGCTTGAAGACACTTTAATTTTTCAAATAAGGGAACATTAATGCTACTTTACCCAAGGGGAACCAAATGGACTGGAAATCCATTGTTTTACTTCTTTACTTTGCATATGGTACAACGAATTTTTAATCAAAGGCAAAATCAAAGTTTAATAAGAAAAATTAGGACATGAATACATTTATTAATGGATTCAGTTCAGGTTTTCAAGCTACACAGTATATATTTCAGAATTGTGGAGTAGGAGTGTTAGCCAAACAGTGTAATATTGTATTTACTTTTGTGAGAAAACAGATTCATGGCTCAGATTTGCATTTTAAAATATTGCCCTTATTTCCTTCCTTTTTTTTTTTAAGATTTTATTTATTATTTTTGGAGAGAGGGGAAGGGAGGGAGGCAGAGAGGAAGAGAAACATTAATGTATGGTTGCCTTTCACCTGCCTCCAGCTATGGAACTGGCTGGAGACCTGGCTTGCAACCTGGGTATGTGCCTTGACTGGGGAATTGAACCAGTGCCCTTTGGGTTTGCAGGTTGGCACCTATCCACTGAGCCACCAGCCAGGGCTATTTCCTTCTTTTTAATGGCTAAGTAATATTCCATTTGGTAAATATACCCAGTTTTTTTCATTCAGTCATCCATTGAGGGACACTTGGGCTGCTTCCAAATCCTGACTATTGTAAATAATGCCGCAATTACCCTTTGAGGCAGCATGGGTGGGTCTGGAGAATATTATGTTAAGTGAAATCAGCCAGTCAGAGAAAGCCAAGTACCATATGATTTCACCATATGTGGGGTCTAATGAGCAAAGCCAACAAACAAAACAAAACAATACAGAAACAGACTCATAGGCCTGACAGCTGTCAGAGGGATGGGGGTTGTGGGCTGGGTGAAAAGGTGAAAGGATAAAGCAAAAAAGATATCATCACATAGAAAACAGTGTGTGATTACCAAAGGGAAAGTGGGAGAGAAAGGTAAAAGAGGGTACAGAGGCCCTGGCTAGTGGCACAGTGGGTAGGTGCCAGCCTGCAAACCCAAAGGTCACTAGTTCGATCCCCAGCCAGGGCATATAATCAGGTTGCAAGCCAGGTCTCCAGCCAGCTCCATAGTTGGAGGCAGGTGAAAGGCAACCATACATTGATGCTTCTCTCCTTCTCTGCCTCTCTCTCTTCTCCTCTCTCTAAAAATAATAAGTAAAATTTTTACGAAAATGAGGGTACAGGAAGAATAAGTGATGATAGGAGATTTGACTTGGGGTGGTGAACACACAATGCAATATATATATATATTATATATAATATACATATATATATAATATAGATGATGTATTATAGAATTTACACCAGAAACCTATATAATTTTTTAACCCAGTCACCTCAATAAATTCAATAAAAAATATTGCCCTGATTTATCCAACCTTGCCAGTCATTAGCATAGTTAAAATTTCTACTAAAATAGTTAGTAGAGAAATCATTAAATCATGAAAAATTAAAAGATGTTCCCAAATGCCCAAAACACATCATGAAAAATATAACGAATACAAGGTATTTTCATTAGTCATTTAATTTATATGCCTTTCTGTAATGACGGAAGTAGTATTCTTAGAAATTGAGACTTATTTGCTATTTTTGGTTTCCATAATTTTGTCACTGGTGTTTCCTGTAGCTTTCACTTTAGTAAAGTTCCTATGGTATTACTTTTGCCAGGTGCCTGAACTTAAACCTAATGATTTGACACTTAAATTTTCCTTACAGTAAGTGAGCTAAGAAAAGTTATGTACAAATACAATTTTAAATCTTCAAAACATGTTTGGCTTTGTAGTAGGGTTCTCTAAGACAAGAGTGGGCCATGTCCTCTTCTCTAGATTGACTCATTCAACATATTTTTTAGACTTCTTTTCTAGTCCTTTCCTGTATACAGAATCTAGAAAGATGAAAATAAAATTTCCCGGGTTTGATGCTAGGGTTCCAGACATCATATTGGTCCTGTCAAACAGGTGAATTCTGAGGAAAGAATCAAGACCTGGGGCAGACAGCTTGCAGGTGCACATCAGCAGATAGAGCATGGCTGTAAAGCCAGCCTTCTCCGAAGGTTCCTCCTGACCTCCAGGTCACTTGTAGTCTTTCAGTTTCTTCTGGGCATCTTTCCTAGGGGACCAAGGCTGGGGCTTGCTCCTGTGGCTGTTCTAGTTGTTTTATAAGCACATAACAGACGCCTTTCTCTTCAGAGACCAGATAAGAGTAAGTTTTTTATTTGAACAAAGGTAAAAGATGAAAGCTCTGTTTAGAACTCAAATCTAAGCTGATTTTCCACATTAAGTGATACAAGGCTCAAGACAGGTTCATAGAAAAGCAATACTTATTCTGTTGTTGCTTGAATGTGAAGCTTTCTTTGTGACCTCTTGGGTCATGGACAGGCCATAGTCAATTGTTCTTGAGTTCTTGGTGATTATATCATCAAAAAGATCTTGAGTCCTAGACTGAGGAGTGGTATGGTTTTTTCTTTCAGGATTCTTCTGTTAATCCAGTATCTTTATAGACCTCTGGCAACCCAAATTTTAAAAATATAAAATGGAAAGAATAGTGTGTGTCCAAGTTAAATATTCATACTTAAGATAATATTTGCATGAATCCTTGACCTACTTAGGTAAAGATAGTTTTAAAACTGTTAGGTATTCTACTTAAACCACAAGGGAGTTAATAACAGCAAGTACAGAAATAGCTAGGACTCCATCATTTTGTTCCAAAAAGTAATGTTTTATTGAGTTATTATTATTTTTAATAATATTCTCCCTTTAAAAGTGGTATTGAGTTTCTGTTTTAAGTGTATTTGTATGTAAAGATACAAAGGACATCCCCTCTGTTTAACTATGGTACATGCCTGATCAGCCAAGTACATTTTTATCAATTGTAAACAAATGCTAAAATGCTGAAGTTCTTTAAAACATGAGTGATTTTGGTCTAAGACCCAAGGTCATATATGACATTCCTTAGCTCTTTTAAAATATTTTATAGATAGGTAGGTATACATAGATAGATAGATGGACAATCAGGAACTAAGTGAAGCTAAACCTTGAGCCTAATCTTAGCAAGTGAGCCTAATCTTAGCAAGTGAGTTACCTACAGAAATTGGTAACAAATGCAGGAAACCCAGGATTGTGGGGTAGATTTGAGTAAGAAGGTGAAACTAATGAAAATCAGTCTTAAACTTAGACTTCCCCATTCACTGTGACTCCATAGTTTATAATGGTTTACACACTGAGAGTCTGGCTAAGACTCTGTTTTTTTTAATATTTTATTTATTATTTCCAGAGAGAAGGGAAGGGAAAGAGGCAGAGAGGGAGAGAAGAATCAATGTATGGCTGCCTTTCACCTGCCTCCAGCCACATACCTGGCTGGAAACCTGGCAACCTGATTATGTGCCCTGACTGGGGAATCGAACCAGCAACTTTTGGGTTCTCAGGTGGGCACCTTATCCACTGTGCTACCAGCCAGGAGATAAGACTCTTCATCTATCCCATTGGTTGATTCATTTGAGTCCCCCTAAGCTCTTAACACCTTCAAGGCAGGGATCAATTTTATGATTTACCAAATACAAGATTTGCCCACAGTGAAAATTCAACAAAAGTTTGTGAAATAAATTGTTTGTCAGTTTTTATTTCCATAGAATTTGATAACATCAAGAGCTCTAGCTAAGTGCTTCTCAAACAAGTGTGAATGTGATTGACGACTTTGTTAAAACTCAGATTCTAATAGGCCTTCAGTGGTCAGGGGAAAAGGGGTTGGGGGGAGGGGGAAGGCAGAGGCAAGGAAGGGGAGCAGTTTAGACAAGAACCTAGTATAAAGAAACCATGGACATGGACAACAGGTGGGATTGACTTTGGGGGGAATGGGTGGATGGGGAGGGGGACAGAGGGGAGCAGAAAGGGGATGGATGTAATACAACAACAATAAAAACTGAAAAAAAAAAAAACAACAAAAACTCAGATTCTGATTAAAGAGACCTAGGATGGGGCCCAAAATGTTGCCCTTCTAATAAGCTCCCAGATGACTTAGGTACTGCTGTTCCTCAAATCACACTTTCAGCAACAAGGGTCTGTCTCACTCCAAAGACTGTTATTTCTGCGAGGGAATGCCACATCGTGATTAAAACCATGAATTGGAGCCAGAGACAGGAGCTCAAATTCTATTCCTGTGCTTATGAATTGAGTAAATGCAAGATAATTATTAATATCTATGTGCCTGAATGTCTTCATATGTAAAAATTTAATAACTGTCAATCTTTCATATGGGTATCATTATATATATATTTTTATATATATATTAAATAACATATGAAAATACTCAGCATTCACTTGGCACATGTCAAGCTTTCAATAAATGCTAGCTATGCATTCTCATTGATTTTTTTTCCCCGTCTATGCTTGAGATTATATGTTAAAAAAAATTTTCTGTAGGCAAAGTGAGGTTAAACCTGAAGCCTAATCTTGTCAAACTTGATTTCCCCCATCCCGTAGGAACTGGTAACAAATGTAAAAGGCCCAGGATTGGGAGGTGTGTCCCAGCAAGAAGGCAAGGCTGATGAAAATGAGACTTAGAGGCACCAGGTAGTAATGTGGAGTTTATTGATGAAAAAGGCAGGTTTTACAGAAAAATTAAGAAAATGGCTGAAAAAAGAACAAAGAGCCAATCTGTTTAATGAGCAAAATGGAAAATGTGCACAAAATATAAAAATGTCATTCAAAATGCTTCTGCTTGCTATGTCTTGCAGGTTGCCCACAAGAAAGACGCTGAGACAAGGGTTCATGGTACATGGTTTAGTAAGGGGGTGTTCTAGGGAAATCCAGTAAAAAGAGGTAGAAGCTGACTAAGAGAAGGGAGACAGCCAAACAAAGGTAGACTGGCTCTCCAGCACAGTTTCACAGAGGGAAACCTCAGCCTGACTTCCAGGTAATTTGTGCACAGTAAATTCTCCTTGAAGTGGTCCTGATTTGAGAATTGGAGTCTTATTCACTGCTTTCAGCCTACCCCAGTGAAATGGAAGAGACATAAATTTAAATCCCTATACATTTCTAATTTCCTGTACTGCTGGTAAAGCAGACCCCAGTGCCTGAAAGCGATCTTCCAATAAAGAGCCAAAAAGGTCTTGGGTTCCTTTAGATATATTCCCAGAAGTGGAATTGCTGGGTCAAAAGGAAGATCCATTTTTAGTTTTTTGAGGTATCTCCATACTGCTTTCCACAGTGGCTGCACCAATCTGCATTCCCACCAACGTTGCAAAAGGGTTCCCCTTTCTCCACATCCCTGGCAGTACTTGTTTGTTGATTTATTTAATGACAGTCATTCTGACAGGTGTGAGATGAGTGGTATCTCATTGTGGTTTTAATTTGCATCTCTTTGATGATGAGTGATGTTGAGTATTTTTCATTAGTCTGTTGGCCATCTGTATGTCCTCTTTGTAGCAGTGTCTCTTCAGGTCCTTAGCCCATTTTTAAATTGGGTCATTTTTTTTTTTTTTTTTTGGTGTGGAGTTTTGTAAGTACTTTATAAATTTTGGATATTAATCCCTTATTGGATGTATTGGTGAATATGGTTTCCCATTCTGTGGGTTGCCTTTTTATTTTGTTGATGACTTCCTTTGCTGTGCAAATAAATTTTAGTCAGACGTTTAGTTTAGTTTTAGTCCTATTTGTTTATTTTTCATTTTGTTTCCCCTGCCTGGAGAAATACAGCCAACAAATACAAAAACATAACTATTTCTGGGTATTAATTGTGTATCCTGCTGCTCTGATGAATTTATCGATTAGTTCTAGTAGTTTCCTGGTGGACTCTTGTAATTCAAAAAAACATAAGCACCCCTATGTTCATTGCAGCATTATTTACAACAGTCAAGATATGAAAGCAGCCCAAGTGTCCATCAATAGATGAGTGGATAAAACAGCTATGGGCCCTGGCTGGTGGCTCAGTGGACTGGCACTGACCTGCGAACCCAAAGGTTGTTTGTTCCATCCCCAGCAAGGGCACATAACCAAGTTGCAAGCCCGGTCTCCAGCCAGGTCTGTAAACTGGAGACAGGTGAAAGGCAACCACCCATTGATGTTTCTCTCCCTTTCTACCTCTCTCCCTGACCTTCTCTCTAAAAATAATGAGTAAAATCTAAAAATAAATAAAAATCAATAAAACAACTATCGGACATTTACACAATTCTACTCAGCTGTAAAAAAAAAAAACTAGAAAATTTTACCTTTCGCAACAGCATGGATGAACCTGGAGAACATTTTGCTAAGTGAAATAAGCCAGTCAGAGAAAGGCAAACAGCATATGATTTCACTAATGTGGAATCTAATGAACAAACCAAACTAGTAAGGAAAACAGAGATGGACTTCTAGATGAAGAGCAGATGACAGCTAGTGGGGGTGAGGGTTAGGGAATGGAGGGATTGAGCAAAAAGGACTCGTGGACATGGACAATAGTGTGGTGATTGCTGGGGAACAGGTTGGGGGGGTATAAGGAAACTAAATGGTAATGGAAAAAATATAATAAAGATTTTAAAAAAGAAAAGAGACTACCACTTGGAGAAGTGTAGTGTTGAATCAAAGCAGATGAACCACAATTGTCTGAAAAGACTAAGACTAAAAATTATTCCTTGTCCAACTACAAAAAAAAAAGTCATAAATCTTAGAAGTTCAAAATCAAACCATACAGAAAGAAGGGAGGGGACACAAAAATGATGAACACCAGATTGAATATTAAATGACACAGGAAACTATTGTTTATGCCTTTCCAGGACAACTGCTAACAATGAAAGCACTTATTTATCGCCAAGATTTTTTCAACACCTATAGCTTCTGGCTTCTTATTGTGTGACATTAAATAGAAATGGCAATGTATTTGAAAGTCAGGGTGACTTTGCAACATGAGGTTTTGTTTTGTTTTACTTTTTGTTCCATCTTTAAAAATATTACTCTTCAGTAACAGAACCAGTGAAAGTAAGCCAAGGGAAGTGTTAATAAGTACTCATATATATCTATAGAAATCAGGATGAAAAATATGTGCAGTGAATGAGCAAAAGAAAGTTTACAGTTGTTTGTATGGGAAATATAATACAATAATTAATAAGTAATAGCACAAGGATAAACGCTGTGTTTCATGTACTTAGGACTGTAAACATACTTTTTTTTTTTTAAGATTTTATTTATTATTTTCAGAGATAAGTGCAGGAAGGGAGGAAGAAAGGGAGAGAAACATCAATGTATGGTTGCCTTTCTCCTGCCTCCAGCTACGGGCCTGGCTGGAGATTTGACTTGCAACCTGGTAAGGTGCCCTGACCAGGAATTGAACCAGTAGCTTTTGGGTTCGCAGGCCAGTGCCAATCCACTGAGCCACACCAGCCAGGCTATAAACAGACTTTCTGCCAACCTCTGTATATATCACATATAAAAATTACAATGAAAATTAGTTACAGCCAAGTTGCTTAAAAACTAATGTTGTAACCCAGAGAGAAGAATGTATGAAGACAATATGCTGCAATGAAACTAAGTATTGACTAAAAATATGATTAACCTGTATGACTTGAACAATTGTTTGCCTCTTTTGTTTTCATTTTCACTTTATGAAATGACTAAAATATACAAAAAATATAGAGCTGAATCAGTGATAATAAAGAATGAGATAAAAAAAGGAATGATGTCCAAGATAGCTACATGAATTTCATAATTTGACTGACAGAAACTTAGAGGCTGAATGTAAAAGTGTCTTAGGGTAAAAATAAACTGAAATGTTCTGGTTAATTCAGGCTCTCAAACCTAGTCTTATATTTCACCTTGCATGCAGACTGAATCTGAGGTGAAAAACTAAAAATACTTGAGTATATTTTTATACTTAAAAATACTGAAATTGGAAGGAATGGGGGAACTGCCTTTTCCCAAGGACAAAAAAAATACAGAATATTTTCCCCTGAAATTTTAGGAGTTCAGTTAGATAAGACAAGCTTTATATTGACCCATAAATAACTGAATCTTAACTAAAAACAAGTATTATGTAATGTGTGTGCATGAATATAACATATATATATATATATTTGGTGTATATACAGGGCCTATCCTGAAACTATCAAACCAATGTCAATATAATTAAAACAATTTGCATGGCCTATACTTTCGGAATAGACCTCATACATATATATAATTCTATTTCTCACAATATTTTACATACAGAAAGATGAAAGTACTGTTTATAAAAATGACTGGCAGAAATAATTGCCACTTTTTTAAGGTCCTTTCAAACATGTTAGAAACAAAAAGGCATTTCAAAGAAGCAACAAAAGCTATAAAATACTGAGGGAAAAATGCATAGATAGAAATGTTCAAGATATATAAAGGACAAATTAAATAACATAACATATTCCCCAGCCAGGGCACATAACCAGGTTGCAAGCCAGGTCTCCAGCCAGTCTGCGGCTAGAGGCAGGTGAAAGGCAACCATACATTGATGTTTCTCGCCTTCTCTGCCTCTCTCCCCTCCTTTCTCTCTGGAAATAATAAATTTTAAAAATCTTTTATAAATAAATAAATAAATAAAATAAGATAAGATAAATGACCAAAAAAAAAAACCAAAAAACAAAAAAACCCACAAAGAGCACACAAGTCCTGAATTAAAGAAGAGAGCTACAATTTTCTCAGATGGGATGATTTAAAAATTATAGAGATATCAGCTCCAAATTAAATTAATTAAATAGAAATGCAATATAACCCAATGAGAAAGCTATTATATTTTTGGATGGGATTTCATGTGATAATTCTAAAGTTTACCTAAAGTAGAAAATATGATAGAATAGCTGAGAAGTTATTGGTAAAATAATACCAATATTAATTTTACCAGGAATCAAATCACATTACAAAGACAAGAAAATTAAAAGAGCACTTTTTTTTTAATCATTCAAGCAGTATAGGAAGTCTAGAAGCATGAAAATTTTAGTATATAAAAGTTAACTTTGCAAATCAGTGTGAAAAATAAATACTACTTAATAATGGTGTTGAGATCATGGAATCTCCATTTGTATTCACTAAAGGAAAAAATAAATTTCAGATGGAATAGTGGTAAACCTCAAGTGAATTAAATATAAACAAAAATATACATAAAACTATAAAAAACAAGAAGTATAAAAAATTTTAAATGAAATACAGAAGGAAAGTTTTAATAATATCAAGGTAGGGGAAGCTTTTCTAAGTAAGCAAATTAGAAATTGTAAGGACAAGCAGAATTGACTTATAAACACTAAAAATATCATTATAATTAAATATGTTGTGAAAACAGTGAAAATATAAGCATGGATTTAGAGAAAATATTTGGAATATTTATTTTTAATAGATGAAGTACTCTAGCATCTCAAATACATAAGGAGGTTAAAAACCTGTAAGATAAAAATAGGGGTAAAAGTTAAACATTTCACCAAAGAAATATCACTAGCCAATTACCATATAAAAATTCTCAATGTCACTGAAAATCAGGAAAATGTGTTTTAAAATGAGAAGTTAGCAAGTAAGATAAGAATATATTCAAATGTAATTTGTGAAAATTGTATACATTTTATTTTGTACTTGATTAAAATGAGTCAAAATGCATAGGTATAAAATGCTATATATTCATGAGTCAAAATGCACAGGTATAAAATGCTATATAATAAAGAGTTCCCACCCAGTTCCCTGCCAACAGCTTACCTCTCATAGGCAATTAATTTTATTGGTCTTCTACGTAGTTTTACAAAAATATTTTATGCATTTACAGATAATTACATAATGCTTTGCATTTTAATTGTTTACATAGCACATGGAGAGCTTTCTCATTTTTTATGGATTTACAGTGTTCTACTGTACAGACATAATTAATGAACACATGGTTTAATGACAATGCTATGATTTAAAAAACACTATATATGAGTTGTATCACATAGATGTGAATATATACAGGATAAATTCCAAGAGTAGAGCTGCAGAAGAAAATTTTATTTGTGCATTTGCAAATGAGTATAGTCTTCTGAGGAAGAAATTTGGAGATAGCATTAACCTCTCCTGCAAAGTGTTTTTAACATTAAAAAATGGATGTCTCTAAGCACCAGCTGGTGGCACAGGGGACAGGGCACCAGCCTGAGAACCCAAAGGTCGTTGGCTCGATTCCCAGCCAGGGCACATAATCAGATTGCAAGCTAGGTCTCCTGCCAGGTCCGTAACTGGAGGCAGGTTAATGGCAACTGTACATTGATGTTTCTCTCCCTCTCTGGCTCTCTCCCTTCCCCTTTCTCTGAAAATAAAAAAAATAATTAAAAAATAATAATAAAAATTAAAAAATAAAAATGATGTCTCTAAAAGGATGCATATCGCAGTATTTTAATAGCAATAAACTGGAGCTCTAAATATCTTTTTTTGGAATGATTTATGTATATAAATTATATATATATATTTATGTATATATAATGATCTATCCATATTACCAAAAAATATATAGCTGTTTGAAGTGAGTTAGGGTCCATATAAACAAAGATGGGAAAATCTCTAAGATACATATAATTAAGTAAAAAAGTAAATGACTGGACAATATGCATCATATGCTTTATGTTTTAAAAAATATATGTATATCCTCAGTCTAAAAGGATACACCCCAAATTGTTAAAAGTGATCATCTGTGAAAAATGGAGAGACAACTGCAGGTGTTAGGAGTAATGTGAAGGGAATTTCACTGTTTTTGCTGTATGTCTGGATTTATATTATTTTTGAAGTAATGAAAAAAAGAGGAAAATGTTAAAAACACCACCTGAGTTGTGAGGGGTAGGGACATAGGTGAACTCACTATGAAATCAGCCCCTAAAGTTCCTAGCGTGGTCGCACTCTAAGATCCACAGTTGGAAACTGCAGATTGCAGCAGATAAAAAGCCGTGTGTCAGTAGGATGTGACAACCAAGGACAGCCCAGGCAGAAACATAGAGTACCTTTGCCGATGCATATGGTATTCCCATTATCAATGTGCCTCTTCAGCTAAAAGTAATAAATCTCATTTTTAAACTAAAAAACAAAGAAAGCATAGCCACAACCTTTGCAATTCTTAAGTGATAAAATGTGATAACTTTGGCAAAATCTATAAAATGCATTTTATATAAAAAGGAAAATGTGGAACCAATATAAATAAATCACGTTTTATAAGTTATTTGCAACTGACTGCTTTATATGACTCTACCATATGAGCCTATAATTATACCATATAAACATGAAAAATAACTAAAGCAGCAGGAGGGATTTCTTTCCCTCAATAAAATAACCATATGTCAGGTAAAAGGAAAATCATCACTTCCACTAGTGTTGTTTCTGAACCTCTTTTCCTGCTTAAAAACAACAGTTCATAGCTGAGCTATATCATCCATTTCACACAATGACTTAGAGGAACCTTTACTTATGATGTGAATCAGTAGGTCAGCTAAGTAGAGACATTCTGTTACTGATTCAATGATAGGACAACAATCTACACACAGAAATAGTCTCAGTGAAAAGTTAGATAAGGCCCACATGATATATACCTGGTATACATTCCGCCTACTTCCTCATCTCAGTGAAGTCGGCAGGAGTTAATTCAAAAATACTGAGCCCCAAGGTCTTAGAATCCTCACCTAAGCTATTCCGGCAGCAGTCATTATCACTCAAACAGATTTATCACCAATCTAGTTGAAAGTCGAATAATTCACTTTTTATTTGCTGTAGGTAAAGATATTTTCCACTAATCCTTTTGATAATTTTGATAGTTTATGAGAATAAAAGAATCAGGCTTCATAGAGAAATATTTTCATTATAATTCTCACATGATTTTTTTGTCTTTACATCTCCTGTACTACAACTTAAGTGATATGGCAAGAATTTACCTGGCTGGTGACACAGTGGATAAGGCACCTGCCTGCAAACTTAAAGGTCCCTGGTTCGATTCCTAGCCAGGGCACATAACCAGTTCTCCAGCCAGGTCTCCAGCCAGGTCCATAGCTGGAGGCATGTGAAAGGCAACCATACAATTATGTCTCTCTCCCTCTCTGCCTCTCTCCCTTCTCCTCTCTCTAAGGATAATAAATAAAATCTTTTAAAAAAAAAGAATTTAATGACTGACCCAGTAACATTTTTACTCCTACATTGAAAAAAAAACTATTAATTTTAAGTTAATATTTAGCTTTTAAAAATAATTTTGATTTATATTTTCAAAGCTAGAAAGATGTCTTTTTCTCATTATATTGAAACTAGTCATTAGTAAATAGTTATCATCTAAGATCATCCAGTTTCCAAGTCTCTTGACAGCACATCATTTGCAAATACCTCAGTATAAAAAGCAAAGTTTAATAGGAGGTTTCAGCTTCTTCTGGTTTTTATCATTTCGGAGCCAGCCCTTAAGTTCCTTTTCTTCTTTTTCTTTTTCCATTGGCTTTTATCACAGTATTTGTGTTTGCTTTTCCTTTATTTTCAATAGTTCTAAATAGAAAAAAATAACTATTTCAATGCATTCAATGTATTGTTTATTTTGTGCAATAACAAATACATTAATAAGTAGAATTTTAAGGCAAGGAATAAATTTGAGAAGTAAAACCTTACTGATATAAAACTAAACACTTAGCTACTACAACTTAGGGTCTTGATTACATTTACACTGTCAAAACTAATTATTTGGTAAACTCTGTAAACCATCTTAGTTTTAAGCTTTCCCAGTTGTAAGCAGGAAAAAAAATGCTTCTTATAATTATTTATAAACAAGAAACTCTAAATTTCATAATTTTGTATTCCACTGTTGGAGCTTAGGGTAACTTAAGTGTTGGTGTAGCTTTTATAAATGAACAAGCCTCAAACCATACAACAAAAGTGTTTATCTTATGCATTTGCTCATTTCTTACTACAACCAGAGACTTACCTTATAGGAATTATGGTAAAGTGCCAACTGACTGAATACAGAATTAAATTTATGAATGACAAAATGAATAAGGAAGAGCTGGTTCTTTAAATAAGTAGATATTCTGCATTGAAGTAGACATTTGCCATCACTTAATTTAAAGGGTGATTAAGTATAGTATATTATGAACTGGTTTGTAAATGTATTGTGTGAGCTTACTATATATATACTGATCAAGAAGAAATATCTCCCACTACTACTAATACAGTTCATTATAAATAATTCTAGGAAGTGCTAACTGTATTTACTTGATTTAGATTCACGTTTGCCATGTTCAATGTGGTAGTAATTCTTTCCAAAAAATGGCTTTATGTAGTTCAGGAAAAAGAGTAGTTGTAGAACGTGTGTATCACTTACAATACTACACATGCTTTTCTTTAGCCACCTCTTTATTCTAGGAACATGAAGATGTAGCCTGAATCATGTGAAACCAACACACACTCAACATTGAATCATATGGATGAATTGTCTACATGACTTCACCAAGGAACTGTTTCAGCAGTTAACATACGAAGAGAATTGATAAATGGCATATGTCATTGGAAGTTTGGTACCAAGAAGTTTTCTCAAATTGTATACTCTGTATTACTCATCTAGACTCAGTGGAAATGTTGGGTTGGCCAAAATGTTTGCTTGTTTCTTCTCATAAGATGGCTATAGTAGTGCTTAGTTATCTTTAGTTTCATTCAAAAAAATTTTATTAGATTTTATTGTGACACTGTCATATCAACATCCATTAAAGGAAATCTTATCATAATTGGTTAATTTTTTTGTGTATAAACATTTTAATGTTGAAGATGGAAGAAAATAACCCAATTTTTTGTATATTATTGCAAGAAAGGTAAAAATGCAAATGGAATTCAAAAAAGATTGTGCAGCATATGGAGAAGGTGCTGTGACTGATCAAACATGTCAAAAGTGGTTTGTGAAGTTTTGTGCTGGAAATTTCTGGCTGGATGATGCTCCATGGTCAGGTAGACCAGTTGAAGTTGATAGTGATCAATAGGGACATTAACTTGAGAATAATCAACATACCACAGGGGAGACAGCCAATATACTCAAAATATCCGGACCAATAAAGTTATTGGTAAAAATGAAAAATGTGTCTGTTATTTTATGAAAAGAACTAAAACTCTTTGGCCAACCTAATATATCATCTCTCACATAATTGCTATACTTTGATAAGGGCGGGGCGGGGGGGTGGCGCTAAAAAGGATTGACTAGAAAAATGACTGAAAAGCAAAATATGTATAAAATAGAAAACTATGTTCTGGTAATTATACCTTTAAAAATTAGAACTATAGTCCAAATATTATGTTGGCTATATTTTATCACTCGTTTCATTTTAAATAATATTTATATTGCTAAAATGGTTTAGTAATCTTCCAGATTGTGATAAGTAAATTAAGAGCACAGTTCAACCAATACAGTAAAATTTACTGACATTAATTTAACTTAAAATGTTATAAGAGGTCAAACTTAAAAGATATCAGTCTACAAAATTATGTTTCAGATGTAATCTAGGATATTTACTATATTAAAATAAAATTATAGCAGGTTAATTTTAATTAATGTATATACACACTAAGGGATTAGAGAATCAGTCATTAGTTTAACAAATAGACTAGGGAAATATGATTTGACTCAATTATTATAGAGTTAATACATTTATTTTGTTATTATATATGTTTAAATTATCTTTGTCATTATAAAACATTTCATCATCACAAAAGTTCTAATGTTCAACTCTGGTATAGAGAATTGAGGTAAAATCAGCTATAAGAACTAGAAGGTACTTTTTCTGAAGTTATAGTCTTGCATATAAATAATTCATGATTTTCCTTTTAATCACCTCAATATTTCACTGACAGAGGCAGCCAATAAATAATGTCTCCTGTACCCTTCTGACAGGTGTGACACTGTTGTGATTATTTTTCTGTTTCTTTAGGGCACGTCATGCTTTCTGTTCACCTTGGTACTATGTCACTAATTCCCAAGATTTCATCACTCTTTTACACTCAAATATTTCATTGTGATTGGAAATCTAATTTTTCATCTTGGTTGATGTAAAGTAATTACTTTTCATCATCACATGCTGCCAAAGAACATGAACCTGGATTAGGTAAGGCTAGTGATATTGGATGGTCCTACCATGAGAAAAAATATAAATATTAATATATTTAGTGCTCATTCCCCTATAATTAATGTGAAGTGTTTTTTCCAAGGCCTGAAAAATCCTTCTGGTTTTATGAGTTCTCTCATTCCAAAGGATTCCTAATTATGATTATTTTACACTTTTTTCTTTCTTTTTATTTTTTTATGATTTTATTTATTATTTCCAGGGAGAGAGGAAGGGCAAGAGGGAGAGAAACATCAATATATGGTTGCTTTCACCTGCCTCCAGCTAGGAACCTGGCTGGAGACTTGGCTTGCAACCTGGTTATGTGCCCTTTCAGGGAATCAAACCAGTGACCTTTGGGTTCACTGGCTGGCGCCTTATCCACTGTAACACCAGCTAGGGCCTACACTTTTTTCTTTCTAAAGTCTTCCTTCCTTCCAATCTCACCTCCATCCTCAGATAGAGTTAATCACTGTGTAATATTTTTCTTTACAGAGATCAAGGCCATCTACCTTTACTTTCACATACAAGTTCTCTAATATCTTTTGCTTCCACACACTATTGTTTACAACGGTTCTTTCCCCTCCCTGATGATGTAGTCTTAGATGGAAGAGACTGCCTTCTGCTCCAAAGTAACTTTTCAACCAAAATCTTTTAATTCTATCCACTCTTATTCTTTCCCTAATGTCTTATAGCTCTAAGTTCTTTTTCATTCTTCTTTATGTCGAATAAGATTATATGGTTACAAACAACAAAGATTGTTCCTGACCAAATGCAATTTTTTGGAAGCATCTGAATTTCTCACATTATAAAAATAGGTGAAGAAAACAAACAAACAAACAAAAGCAACAAATTTTTTAAAAGCAAGAAAGGGCCCCAAACCACAGAAGCTCTATGGACCTAAGCAATGAATTCAAGTATGGCAGCACACCATGATTAAGGTAAACTGGTTCCAACCACTTTTTTTCACATTTTTGGTCAACAGGAGAGTTCAGCACCTTAACCTAAACATGAGCACCACTTAGCTAGCTGTATACAAAGAAAAAGTGCAGTTTTCCTAAAACAAAAGCACTTGAAGATGCACTGCATGCTAGAAGCAGAAAGTACAAATCCCCATATAAAGTGGTATTATGGTATTTAATACCACTTTTAATAAACACAAACAGCCCTGGCCAGTGGTTCAATGGATAAGGCGCCGGCCTGCGAATGCAAAAGTCTCAGCTTTAATTCCCCAGCCAGGGCATAATGAGGTTGCAAGCCAGGTCTCCAGCCAGGTCCATGGATGGAGGCAGGTGAAAAAGTCAACCGTATATTGATATCTCTCTCCCTCTCTGCCTGTCTCCCTTCCCTGCTCTCTAAAATAATAAATAAAATCTTTAAAAATAATAATATAAATGAATAAACACACACCATTGATGCTTGCCTCTTAAAACTATCATTCCACACTAATGTATATCATTCATTGAGTACTTATCATATGAAAACACATGCAATATAGACATGATCCTTACAAGGACTGTCTTGGTAGGAACTATTATGATCTTCATTTTTTTTTCAGATGAAGAAATCAAGTCTGTTTCTCCATAGGGTTCCAACCTGCATCTGCCTGATTCCAAACACTGGCTTCTGAGCAAACACACAGTACTCCAGTCAAACCATGGTTCTTGAACATCTTGGATCTTGAACAATTTGGTTCTTGACCAAGTTGCTCATGGAAGATGTCTCAATTGTCTAACAGAAAACTTCAGGTCTCAGTTCTCCACCTGACAACCCTTTCAGTCACAGGTCTCTCCGGTGACAAACAAAGGAGATTCCATTTTTGCACAACTCATTTCTCAAACAGTCTGTTGGAACAAATTCAGTTCAAGAAGTGAAGTACCATTGTATTTCTATTTGCAGTGAGTTTTTCAAGTCAGTCAGTGGTGAATAACCTGTTTTCTGTGTTTTTGTGGCATTAGTATATTCTCTTTAGTCTTCTAAAAACTATCCACTGTTCTTCACCAGCCCTGAGAACTCTGTTCTCAGTTTATCTAAAACCTTCTTTCAGTCAAACCTAAGACAGTTTCTATTTTCTCAGACTTCTGTTTCCCAATGACACCATGGACCCTCTTCTTCTTAAAATACCCTTTTCAGTTTTCACGACATCATGGTCTTTTGGCCATCCACTCACCTTCCTGCTTATCAACTCCCAGGCTGTTCTTCCTCCTTTGGCATCTTAACTCTGGGTGGCCCCTTCTGCACAGGAGATGTAAGTGCAAAAGACAAAGCCACCAATGCCAAGGACAGGAATTTTACACCGACTTTCTCAGAAAGCTAATCAAGTCTTCTGGCCACCCTTTTGCAATGCCACTTATGTCAAAGGCTATATATTTATTTCTAACTCTAAATTTTGACCTCATATTTGTGGCTGTCTGCAGAAATTAAT
This sequence comes from Noctilio leporinus, assembly GCA_004026585.1. Classification (NCBI taxonomy): domain Eukaryota; kingdom Metazoa; phylum Chordata; class Mammalia; order Chiroptera; family Noctilionidae; genus Noctilio; species Noctilio leporinus. The sequence goes on along the minus strand of PVIW01000776.1, from coordinate 360,382 downwards.
TTTCAAACTTAAATGTAGTAAAATTCATCTTAATTGGCTATCTTTGGGAATACTCTCTGTATGAGCACTGTTGGCCTGCTACATCATGTCAGTTTTCTAACTTGTTTCAGGAATTCTGCCTAATCATTGAAACTGTCTTCTAACTAATGAAATAATGAATGCTTAATAAACATTAGTCTTAGATTTTTCCCAGCCACTTTGACCTTCAACACTGAATAACATACTCCACTCTGCTAACTTCCCCAGCGATTCTTTACCATGCAGCAAGCAGAGAGTATAGCATTCATAAACTTAATATCTGGTATGATTTTCTGAGTCATGAACATACACTCCTGTGTCCATAAAAATTCATCATTTTTGATCTCTGCTAAGGAAGGTGGTACCATGCAGTAGTCATAGATGTATAACCTTGACTAAATTGTTCAACTTTCTTTTCCTCGGTTTCTTTATCTGTAAAATGAGGAGGATTAATAGTATCTCTCTTGCATAATGCTGTGAAGAAATACATTACCTGAATAGTCAAATAAATAAAAAGTAATCCAAAATAGTAATAAGTGCTGTAATGAAAATAAAAGGCTTACGCAAATCAAATATGTAAAGGGTGAGTGGTGGAGAGAGGGCTACTTCATACAATGGACTCATCCAACAGTCACCCAGCTCAGGCTCCTTCAGGTGGCACAAAAAGTTACCATGATATACTTTGTCAAGTATCTTCCCCAAATCATAAGTTCATCTATGGCATATCCAAGAATATTAGTCTAGTAAACTTTATGTAAATGAAAAAAATCTTTGTGTTTATGACTTGTTCTTATTGATTCTTTGCTGACTGCTTCTGGTTACCTTGTGTTTTTGCAAGTGTTCACCAAATCATCTGTTCAGTGATTGGTTCAAAGTATAAAGCGTAATACTCATTTTTATGCTCAGATTATGTAGAAAGCCCTAGAAAACTGCTTCTTTAAGTTTTATTTATCTTGCTATTATGACTCTGTTATTTTAAAAAATTCTGATACTTGTTTAAATGGTAAGAAATACTTTATTTATTATTTTTGTAATAGGGGTATTACAATAGAGGAGAGAGATTGGCCTCAGCTCTGAATACAGCAAAGACCACCGAGGATTAATAGCCAACTAGCAGAGAGGGGAGGAGTTGGAATTACTGAGAGAAGACATTTCAGACAGTGGGATTCTTGCTAAACTGACCTTACAAGATCGTTCGTTGCTAAAGTCAGACCAAGGATTTAGTATTGGGGATGAAGAACCTGATAAAATATCATGAGGGATCAAGTATCAAGGGTGGGAGGTGACTCAGCAGGATTATTTGCTAAAACTGGGCTAAACAGGCCAAAGACAGGACTGGGCAGTGGCCAAGACTGTTTTGGTTGGAAAGAGAATTCAGGGTGGCTGACTAAAGTTTAGTTGAGGAGAGTTTTTTTCAACTTTACATCCCCCATGTTAGTTAGGTTCTCTCTGACATGATATGGTTTCAAAATTAAAAACAAGAAGAAACCTCAAAAAAGAATGATGACTTGCTATGAACCGAATGAATGAGAATGTTATAGTGATTTTTTAAAAATTTCTCCTTAGCAATTTCTGGACTTGGTTAAAGTTTAGAAATGTTCCTCCCTCCATTGGAATAAGCTGAAGAAATGATTATGGGAATAAACACTCAAACAATATTATCTTCAAAATGTTATGAATGCCCACTTTTGAAAGTTATTCTATAACTGTTATTATTTAAATTATTCCCTATGCATAATTATATCACCAAGAAGCAACTGTAAAGCAGATGTTTTTATTCACACCAGAGTTTCAGAATAGAATTTATAAAGCATAAAAACCAATTTTTATTTTATTCAATTTGATGGAAAATAGAACATTTAAGTGATTGTTATACTCTTCTTTTTCCTAATCTTATTAGCATATATCTTTATTCATAATTAGGACATTAGAAAGGTAGAAATTTATTTGATAATCAATGGACAATATTAGCCAATATATCATATTTTTTAAAACATGCCAAAAGTTTGTCACTTCCAGTTAAAGAAATGACACAATCATTTCTACCTTTTAATCAATCTTTCCTGACTCAAAGAACGTTTGAAAGAAACTTGTTTGAAACTTCCATCTCAAAGTTACAAATTACTTTCAATGAACATATCTAATTATAAACAAAGCCTGTCATTTCTCCTAACCTTTTAAAAAGGAAAATAACTTATAGCAAAATAAATGATGAATAAATAAATGATAAAAACATATTATTGCCAGAGATGGTACTCAAAGCAGAGAGAGAGCGTGGGGGGAGAGAGAGAGAGAGAGAGAAAGGCTTCTCCACATCCATCAATCTCTACCAGGGATGCTCATTGAATAGACCTGATGGGAACTCTATGGGTAAAGAGGACTAGGACATATAGCTTATAGGGATTAGCTCTCTAATTTACAGAGCAAAACAGGGTAGAAAGCAGACCTAGAAGCCAATAGCGAATTACCATGCCACTCTTTTTACAGTGCACCTGGAAGCCAAGAAAGTGCCAGATAAGGAAAGAAAAAAAAAAAAAGGTTATGAAAAAAAGTGAAAAAGTTGGTCACTTTGTTAAAGTCATGTTTTATTTAGGAGAGTATTAATTAGATTTTTGTTGCAAAAAATGAAATTGACTTTTCTACTTCCTTCTTCCAATATTCTCTTCATCTCCCATTTTGATGAGCTACATATTTGTTACTTGTTCAGGATATTGAATATGAAATATACTTTACACACATACATTCAATAGATTCAGTACTCATCACCAATTTCCCCTGTATTTTTGCTCTTTAATTTGTTTTCACAAATGTTTGAATTTTGTTTTAAAACATTTCTTTACAAAGGTTTTATATATGAGTTCTCGTTTGAGATCTTGACTCCTTGAGAATGAGTGTTGTTATAATATTGAAAAGAAATAGAGCTGAATATCAAATCCATGCCTCAGATTTGGTGGCCATTGCTCTACTCTCTTCTGGAAATGAGTATTGCCCTCATTTTAACAAAGGCTCTTCAATTTATATTTCAATTGTCTGGATTTCATATGTAAGTAGGTTATTTTTAAAATTTCAAACTAAATTTCCTAAGTTCTCTCATGATCAAACATTTCTGCATGCTACCATTTTCTTGACAAAATTATCAAAGCTGGCATAATATTTACCTATTGTACATTTTCCCCTATTAGAGAACCATTCATTGCTTACTTTTCTTGTGGCATGCAGTTTTGCTATGGGGAAATCTAATCTGATCTTTTTATTTATAGCTGATTCATTCTTTCCATCTGGCCATCTGAAAACTCATTTTTTTCATATTTGAAGTGCAGTAACTTAGTCAGGAGCTACTACTTGAGTGTTTGCTGCTGACTTTTCCTTGAATGTGGTATGACTTTTCATTCTTTAGGTTTATATTTTTCATACTTTAGGAGATTTTCTTTTCTATTCTACCTTTGAATATTTATAGTCATTCCATTTGGGGGGATTGTCTTCCCCAATAACATCAAATACCTGAATGACCTTGAACAGATGTTTTAACCTGTCTGAACTTCCATTTCCTTATTTATGACATGAGGTCAATGCTACTTATTTTGCAATGTTATTGTGGTGATTAAATAAAATAATGTAACTAAAAAGTCTAACAATGTATCTGGCAAATAGATGTTCAATAAATGATAATCTTCTTCCTCAAACTCCAAGGATCCCTGCCATCACACTAATGCTTTGTTCATTCCACTAGAAATTGCTATTTCCATTAGAAATATTGCCACTCCAACAGGAAAAAAAGTAATTCATAAATGTATGCACCTCAGTAAGTTGTAAAGAATGCTCATTTTTAATTTCAGTTTCAAGGACAACCATGCTTTTTCTTTCTCTTCTGATTCCCCATTAAAAGTAAAGGTAAGCCTACATAGGCTTCCCATTGGCCTTAGAAGACACACTCCAAAACCTCTTTATTTGTCCTTTTTTAAAACTAACTTCACCCTACTATGATACAATAATAATTTGATAGCCAATAGTCCTGATGGCCTTATTTGCTTCTCTTTCTCTTTCTACCAGTGAGTAAGAAACACTTCCTTCCTTGGGGAATGAGAAGATACATCTTAGAACAATGATATCAAATAGGACCCTAAACATACTTTTCAAAGGGTTTTCTGAGGTTGTTGGTCTGTTTTTGAATTCTGAAAAGTTAGCTCTGCATATTAAGAGTACATATCTAGAGGATACAATTAACTACATAATAAGAGAAGGCTCTGTGATGACATTTTACTGGGTTTTCAAAAAAAAGGTTAAAATTATTTTCTGGTACAGCATAGGAATTTGGAGAGCATTTGGAAGACAGAATAATAGAATTTTTAATTTATTATTTATTTATTTTTAAAGATTTTATTTATTATTTTCAGAGAGAGGAGACAGGAGAGAAGCAGAGAGGGAGAGAGACATCAATGTATGGTTGCATTTCACCTGCCTCCAGCCATGGACCTGACTAGATACCTGGCTTGCAACCTGGTTATGTGCCCTGGCTGGGGAATTGAACCAATGACCTTTGGGTTTGCAGGCTGGCGCCTTATCCACTGTGCCACCAGCCAGGGCTTAGATTTTAGAGGTCAGTGTGAAAGTCTGCTTTCAAGTTTGCCTCTCCTCACAGTCAAAACTCTAGAGATTTAACAAACTCTTGATAGAGTTGGCTACACAAAAGCAGGGGAAACTTGGGGAGGTTGTGCAGCACTCAGACCTGGAACCCTGGAGACAGAGTTGAGACACTGATGCAGAATGCACCCATGCCATTGTGCAGGCACAGGAGGTCCCAAAAGACTAAGGGCTTTGGATTCCTTATCTCTCTTTCTTTTGAATGTTACTTAGCTTCCACAGGACATTGACAAGCTGTGAAAATTATCTAAATGCCCAAGAATTCAGTCTATGTATCTAATGAAGTGGCAATGGGGATACATGGGGAAACCAGGAGTATCAGCTGTGGAAGGGACAGCCTAAATGCTGTCTGGATAATGTGACTACTCTCATGACATCAGTACTACCAACGTGTGGGCCTATTTTATCAAGAAATGAGCATGAAATTCTCTACCCGCTGCCCATGCCTAAAGGACAGAAGAATACCCACCTGTCAGAGACCCTTCTCTGGAAGAGACTAGGATAGCATTAAAAGCTCTCCTGAGCTGAGATCACTGACAGAGTACAGAAAAGGATGGGAAGTATGTATCCCAAGACCGAGATGTAAACCACAGGCATTTTATTATCTTAAACAGAAAATAAAATGTTCTGCCAGCAGCAGAAATTAGGTTTGAGAGCTACACTACGTTTTACTCTCAACATGTAATGATGTAATGTGAAATTTTAAACTGGCTTCACTACCATAACTTATACTCAAGAAATAAAAGCTTCAGCCTTGACAGTGAGGCTCAGTGGGTTGGGCGTTGTACTGCAAGGCAGGGGTTGCCAGTTCGATTCTTGGTCAGGACACATGCCTGGGCTGCAAGCCAGGTCCCTGGTTGGGGGCATGGGAGATGCCATTAAATGATGTTTCTCTTACACATCAATGTTTCTCTCTTTCTTTCCCCCTCCCTTTCCCTCTCTCTAAAATAAATAAAATCTTGTAAAAAAATGAAAGAAAATCCCCATGATTTCCATCAAAACTCTTATTTGAATGGGAAAATAAAAACTACCTCAGTGAGTTGTTACAAAGATTGAATGATTTAGTATATGAGAAAATCCTTAAAAATATTGTCTATTTTATCCTAATTACTGATTATATCTAAGATCATATTGTTTTGATGCAGTAACTCGCTTTATTCACCCAAGTATAGCATAAGGCAGCATGAGTTGGCATAATTTTTGTTATCATTTGAGAATCTAATGATCCTCCCAATAAAAGTGAACAATAAACTAGAAACTTTGCATATGATTTTAGGAGTTCAAAAATAACTCAGGCCCATTTTTTTAAAGCCTCTGAAGGTTGATGGACCCTATGCTGAAAGTCCTGGTCTATACATTTGAAACATCTACTACTAAGGCATGAAACAAAGGAGCTAGATTTTTTTCTCACTTTTGATAGAAAAAATAAAGTTATCATTTCAAAATATTTTCTTAGAGAATGACAAAGGGCAATCAACAGACAGTAACACCAAAATGACACAGATGTTGGCATTAGCTGATAAAAATTTGAATAACTATCAGTGATTCAATGAGTTATGACAAACACATGAAACAAATGAAAAAGAAAAAAGAAAATCTCAGTAAAGAAGATATAAAGACAACCAAGTAAAAACTTTATAATTGAGTAATATAAAAATTCAGCAGAAAGACTCAACAACAGAATGGAGTGGACAGAAATTAGTGAATTCAACAATAGTAGAAATTACCCAACATGAAAGAAAGAGAGAAAATATATTAGGGAAAATAATATGAGCAGGAACTCAGCAACTTCAGAATAAACCAATGTATTTAACATTATGTCACTGGACTCTAGGAAAGAGAGGAGAAAATGAATAGGGATGAAACATATTCTAAGAAGCAAGGGCTGAAATTTTTCCAAATTTGGCCAAAGACATAAGCCTGTAGATACAATAAACTGCTCAAATTCCTAACGGTATAAACTTAAAGAAATCTACCCCAAGAGATATCATAATCAAACTTCTGAAAACTGTAAACAAAGAAAAAATAAATAAAACCTTAAAGCAGCAAGAGAAAAAATGAGTCCTGACCAGTGTGGCTTAGTTGGCTGGAAAATCATCCTGTACACCAAAAGGTTAGGTAGGGGTTTGAGTCCCAGTCAGGGCATATATCTAGGTTTCGGGTTTGATCCCAGTTGGTGCGTGTATGGGAGGTGACCAATCAGTCTTTCTTTCTCACACTGATATTTCTCTCTCCCTTCCCCTCTCTCTAAGATCAATAAACATATTAGAAAAATATTTTTTTAATGAGGGAAATAACATTTTACCTGTAAAGAAAAAAAAAAAAAAAAAAAAAGACCCTACTAAACTGACAGATTTGTCATCATAAACCATAAATGCCAGATAGGAATTTTAAATGCACATTTTTATTTTTAAATTTATTTTAAAGATTTTATTCATTACTTTTAGAGAGAAAGGCAGGTAGGAAGAAAGGGAGAGAAACATCAATGTATGGTCGCCTTTCACCTGCCTCCAGCTATGGACCTGGCTGAAGACCTGGCTTGCAACCTGGTTATGTGCCCTGACTGGGAACTGAACCAGTGCCCTTTGGATTCTCAGTTTGGCACTGTAAATGTACATTTTTTAATGCTGAAAAACAGAGAGACATATCAGCCCCAAATTCTGGCTATATTATTCCTCAAGAATAAAGGGAAATTCAAGGCATTCTCAGATGAAGGAAAATTATGAGAATGTGACATCAATAGATTATCCCAGAGAATGACTAAAAATAAGTTCTTGAATATTCATGATACTGTTTTACTAAAAAAGGATATAGTTATTATTCTTATCCCAATTGAATAAATGAGAACATGAAAACTTAGAACAATGGAAGAATTTTATCAAAACTTGTCCAGACAGTTATAGGATAAAAATCAGTCTTAAAAGAAAGCCATTTAATAAGATTTTAATCTTATCTCCCCCTGCCTCCTCAGTGACACTGTGGTCCTTGCAACATAAAAAAAGTCATTTGTAAAAAATCTTCTTTAACTCAAAACAGAATTAATGAATACCTTTCAATTGTAATATTGTAATATTCCACCCACAGAACTAGACTATAAAAATGTGTACAATACTTTTAACAAATTGCAGAAACCATATTCTTCAAACATCCTGCCTTAGCCAACATATCTAATGACAAACTACAAAATCATTTGACGTCTATTGGGGCCAATTTCTGGGTGCAGTGTGCAAGGGCCAGTGCTTCCCACTGTAATTAGAAAATATCGCCTGTTCTCCATTCCTTTTGTTACTATAGTAATTGCAGACACAATCCATACCTGCTGGCTGATGCACTAGGCCATGCATCCTCTGTAGATTGCTCTTGTTAGTCACTTGCAATTTATTTTATGTCTCCAGCAATTTCAGACCAGCAGAGTCAGGAACACATGTTTTCACAACTAATAAAAAAAAAGCACAGCACAGAGAATGTGCACTTCCAAGCTCACCCTTACTCAGGTTATTAGTGTTTATGTAAAATACTGAAAGCTTTTGTAAATTATGAAAGATTGTGAAATCCCTTGCTGTCAAGAATATTTATTACAAAATTATGAGATCTCTTTATCTCTAGAAGAGACTATCATTTACAATCTACAGTTTTTCTTATTCAGCATTTTGAGTCAATTTATTAGCGGTATATTATTTGAAATTTAATATTAATACCCATTATGGATTTAAATTCAGTTAATGTCCTTAAGGTACATATTATGTAGTAGGTTAGCAAAGAATTTGTAACCATTTTGTCTATGGGTGCATCTATATTCTGTGAAAGTTAACAATGTGTTATTTTCTTACTGTATTTTGGCATATTATCAATCCTCATAAATATATGCATAGCCTCAAATACAATATCTTACCAAACAAGTATTGATAATGTGTCAGATGCTTGGTAAAACAATGAATATTTCAATAGCTATCCCATTAGAGCTTTGAACAATTATGGAGAGTACAATAACCAATATAGATCTACATATATATCTATGCCTCACATATTGCCTTCTAGAGGTAGTTTTTTTGTGTCTTTTTTTTTTTTTTTTTGGATATTACTCATTATTTCCAGAGAGAGAGGAAGGGAGAGAGGCAGAGAGGGAGAGAGACATCAGTGTGTGGTTGCCTTTAACCTGCCTCCAGCTGGGGAACTGACTAGAGACCTGGCTTGCAACCTGGTTTTGTGCCCTGGCTGGGAATCGAACCAGTGACCTTTGGGTTTGCAGGCCAGCGCCTTATCCATTGTGCCCCCAGCCAGGGCCATAGATATAGCTTCTTTTAATAAATGAAAATTTTGGTCATAACATAAAAATATAAGCTAAATAAATTGGTTTGTAAACTATTTAGTGCATTATAGTCTGACATATAAGTAGATTATCAATGTTTGTAAAATAAATGAATAAAAATTTGTAATGCAAATATAAAACTGAAAGGTTGCATATTGTGAGGAAACTTTTAGTGATAAACATATAAATTTACCTTTAAAATAAATTTACTTTAAATAGTAATGAGAGAAACCTAAATTTCAAATATATTCCTGAGACTATCATAGACTTCATTCACAGCATACTATTTGTAGAATATGTCTAAATATAAAATATGCACTGATTATTCACATTTTATATCCCTAAGCTTATATTTCTGAATTACTGCATATCAAAAATTTTACTATTTAAGTCCTTATTATTCATGAAAAAGATAAAACCACAATAGACTTTAAATCACTGAAGCTCTTATGAACTCAAACCTTTACCCCAATATTAAGAGTAATGAAGCTTCAAGAGACAGTTGTGTACACATTAATTACTGTAATTATTCAAGCTACTTTCTTTCCCTGAGGGCCACCATATTTCTAAGCCAAAATGGCATTTTTAGCCCACTATAACAATTAGTATCTGTTAAATGATGCTACTGCCACACTTCTAATACAGTGATTGATTATTTCCAATTTGCTCCTGAGAGAAATCAATAATTCCTTCCTGAAGCATTTACATTAACTAATTTGTGTTCATATGAATACCCTACATCCATGATTCGCCAGGGAAGATGGGCCATTCTATTTGTAACCAGTTACTACTTTACCACTTTGGCTTACTGTTTCAAAGCATTAAAAAATGTATAAAAGCTATAAAGATTAAGTAAAACTGGGCAATTTAACCACAGTAACTAAATGTTGACATTAGTAAATGTTGATCGAACTCAAATTCAACAAGGAAGTGTTGGAAGATTTTTCAAGTTGGTTATAGCTTAGAAATGTTACAATCCATATACTGGGGACCCCATTTTTTGTTTGGATTTATACTCCTTGTACGTACTACTCAAATGACTTACATTTCTTAAAGATATGGCCCTAAAGGTAATAGTCTAATCAAATATTTGCTCCATTCCTATGCATTCATAAATAGTTACCAGCTACTTAATGTAGAGCTGTATAATGTGAGGAACTTGAATGTTCCAGCAACAGGGTAATCTTGACTTCACTCAGTTTACATTCTACTGCTGCAATTTTCAGTGGGTGTGCCACAGAACATTTAAAACATGTTAATACCTCACTATTTAGTCAGGGGCATTGACCTCTTTTCCCTTAGATTGTCAAATTTTAAAAAATGACAACAGCCACCACAACAATAACTCCCTGCTATGAATGAATCAAAATTATACCTATTTTTTTTATGATAGGCAAAAATTAGAACATTTTTTTGGTGAGCCACAGAATTTTAGTAATTAGTTTATGTGTGCCATAAGATTTTAAAAAAGGTTGAAAATCACCACTCTAGTGGAAAAGCCAGACACACGTAAACACAACTACAATTAATAGGAAAATGGTGGTCTGACAAAAAGTAACAGGGTGAGATATATTTTGCTAGAGGCATTATGGTGAGAAAATGAAATTAAAGTGAGAAGGAGCTGGGTTATAACATTCTTGGCTTGAAGGAATAATGAAAGTAACATTTCTATGAAAAAAGCTCAGTCTATTCCAAGAAATCAAAGAAATCCTGTATTTTGGAGTCCATAGAAATTGGCTTAGTATGGACTAATTTATCACTGAAAACAAACAAAAGGTGAATTACTCGGGTATAGACGTTAATGTAGACAGATGTAGTGGTAAAAGGTCTGCATAAATCCTCTTCCAATTACTTCAATTTCCTCAGTGAATATGACTGAGAGTCCACTCTTTGAGCTGTTAGGTGGAATATGGATTGTAGAGGTACAATAAAAAATAGAGAAACCAGCTAATTGCAGTGATCTGCCAGAGATATGGATGTGTGACCATATAAACTATTATGCAAACCAGGACTTTAGAGAATAAACCAGGACACTTGTATTAATTATGTCAGGACATCAGGCATAACTCAAACCTGTCCTCAGTAAACAAGAATTTATGGTTGCCCTAACCTATTCTAGGGGGATGAGTGAAAAGGGAAATACGTTGATGGAATAGATGTAAGGGTTGGAGAAGAGGAAGAATTCAAGGATAACTCCCAGGTTTCTGGTGATTTACTAAGAAACTCACGGCAATATGCAGGGTTAGGTGGGGATACTGATTTGTTTAAGGTACGTTTGGTTTGAGTGGCTTGTGAGATATTTAAATAAGATCACCTGGGACCAGAGTGTACACCAAACAGGAAGCAGACTATTCAAGGCTGAAGAAACCCAGGAAAGGTTGATTACGGGAGAAGATAACCATAGAATCAGACTGAAAAAAAAGTAACCATAAATATATGACGAAACCAGAATAAAGTGATGTCACATAAGTCAGGAGACTAGAATTTCAAGCCTCCTTTTCAAAAAGAAGGGAGTGGTCAAAATGTCTAAAGTGGCAGAAAAAGTCAAGTAGCTTGATACCAGAAAAATGTCCTTTGAATTTGTCATGATTGGTGACCTTGACAAGACTTATTTCAGAGGGACACTGGGGACAGATATTAGATGGATGTGCGTTAGTTTTTCAAACTATTTCTGACAACACCGTTGTTGGTTAAAGAAAACTTCACTACTGGGGGAGAGGGTTAAAGAATGCCCAAGTAAACTATAGACAAAAAAGTGCCTTGTTTTTTTTTTTGTTTGTTTGAAAAATACATCTCTTTGGCCTCTTACACATGGTTCTTTTAAAAAGTAAACTATTATTAATTACATGACTTTTAAGTAGGAAACTTCCAATGTCATCTCCTCTATCCAGGAAATGCATGGCACCGAAAGCCAGTTACTTTATGTATTTATCATTTTAAATTATAATTACACCTATTACAAACGAATACCTAAAATACTGTGGAAACAAAAAAGTATAGATTTGGTGGGGCATTGGAATTTTAATTTTGCAAACCATATATTCAAGTAACTGATAACAGAACGTTGTCCATAGAAAACCGGGACCCGGGCCAGGACGTCAAACTTCTTTTCCTAAATGCAACATCATGCACCACTCCCGAGAGCTAACAGCAAGTCTGTCCAGATGCTAAGCCCAGTGACTTCAAAATCTCCATCCTGCGCCTTACAGGACTCCAGGGCCTTTACAACTTCATCTTTCAGTGGTGGAGGGGCCTGGCAAAGGCTTTGAAACCTGCCGTACAACTCCTCCCAGGGCATATCTCGGGCCTCAGCTCCAACCCAGGCGCCCTGCTGAAGATCGTAACGCAGATGTCGACCCCACTCTAGGAGAAGACCCAGATAGGCCTGCAAAAGCTCTGGATGGCGACTTGCCACCGAAGTCAAAAGCGCGGCTGGGAGGGTGCGGCAAAAAGCAGCCACGACGTCCGACTTCCCCAGAAGCCAGTGCACCAGCTCGTGACCCCCCTCTCCCGGTGTTTTGGGGCTGCCCAGTTCCAACTCCTCTTCGGGGGGCCGGGGGGACGGCGGCAGCAGGAGCGCGGCCGCCAGCACCTGCAGGAAGTTGTTCTGCGGCGCGCGCTCCCACAGGCTGCTGAGCACCCTGGCGGGGCCCTCCGCCCCGGCCAGGCGCACCTCCTGCAGGCGCTCCAGCAGCAGCTCCGCCTGCGTCTTTACCAGGGAGGCACCCCAAGGGGTCGTGTAGTCGCCAAAACCGTCGGAGCGCAGCAGGTGGGCAGCGGCCCGGCGGCGGGCGAGGAGGACCAGGCTGCCTTGGATCGTCTCCTCTCCGGTGTCCGGGACACCAGGGCCGGGAAAGAGCTCCTGCAACAGGCAGTGAAAGGCGCCGTCCCCGAGGGCCCGGTTCTCCAGCAGGCGGTGGGACAGCAGCACGTCGCAGCGCCCCAAGTCCCGGATGTTGGTCAACCCGGGGACTGTGGTGGGCCCGGAGCTGGTCTCCAGTTTCCACTGGTTTTGCAGCCGCCGCTCCAGTGCCTTGCGGATGCGGACGTGGCGGCCAAAGCGCCGGTGGATGTGGCGCATGTAGCGAGCCCACTGCAAGGCCCTGCGCACGGTGGCGGGGTCCCAGCTGCTGACATGGGATGTGCGGGAGACAGCCAGAACCTCAGAGAAGCGATCTAGGTGCTGCAAGAGCGATTCCATGAGGGCTTGCAAAGAACTTACTTCCGCTTTCACCCTCGAGAAGAGGACTCTCTGCGAGCCCATTGGAGGGTCCGTGAAATGATACGCCTTCCTGCAATGCTATTGGGTGGAGTCTCTGTCAATCTGATAACTCAGCTTTGATCCGGGTACTCTGACTCTGAGAAATTTAAACTGGAGCAACTGCGGGGCACGTTTGCTGTGACCGCCAAACTCGTAGGTGGCGGGTGGTAAATGTAGGGGCTCTGAACCTGAATTCTGAGAGCTGCGTGAGAGATGCTGTTAGTCATGCAAGTCTCCGTGCTTCCTTCTGTTTCGAAAATAAGCCTTCAAAGAAGTTTTCTGCATTTGCCCGACAGAATCTTGTTGAGGTTTAACATAATTGGGACACGCCCGAGACCTGTGTTCCGTGTAAGAAAATGCTAGAAAATGAAATTCATAGTTCAGTTTAGTAGAAATGTACTGATTCAAGTTAAACGCCAGGCACTATGCAAAAGCCTGAGCCTTGACATTGTTCTTTCAGTATTAAAACTGAAGCCCAGATTACTTGAAACAAAAAGAAAACTTGAAAACTTTCTTAAAATTTTGAAAGAAATGAGTATTTTATTTCCAGATCACACTATTTTATTGTTGTTCGTTTTCAGAAATTCCAAGGCTTACTGGACTCATTTCACACAAATAACTAATGAAAAGAAATTGAGTTTAAAACCAAGTCACATAAAGGCTTGGCTTAAGTTTGTGGGAAGAGAGGAGAGAGGAAGAAGGATCCATTTCTGGACTGTCATCTGGATTATTTATTAGTTTATGTGTTCAACAAGTATTTGCCAACTCCTAGGAGTTTCATCGTCCAAAAGCCCACAACAATGACTAACTTACTGAAGTGGATGACACACACTCATCTGAGTTGAATTTCTTTCTTGTCCTGAGGACAACAACAAAAACTATTTTAGTAACTAGTTAGAACTAATGCTTTGTTTTGTTTTATTTAAACAAAAGACTTTAGAGGGGAAGAGTCTTTTCGTTTATTAAAAACAGCATTTCCATCCTTTTAAAAAAACAAAGCAAGAAACAGTGCTTATGTTGTTGATTTTAATTATTTGATATTTTAGTTAGCCCAAACTCTTACTTGGTGTTGAGGGAGTTACATGATTTTATCTTAAGGATACCATGAATCCTAAAATTCTTTTTCTTAGCTACTAAACACTTTGAGCCGAATGTGTGGTCTACCTTTAGCAAATATACAGGCCTCACTAATTCATTTATTTATTTATTTTTGAATTTATTTATTTTTGCATTGAGCAGTTATTATGTCACATAGTGTGGGATACTGGGAATTTAGTGGTAACTAAATAAGGACAAAGATAACCTTTGTCCTAGCACTGAAAAGAGAGGTTAAACAAGTAATCTCAAATGTGATAGGAGGCTATAAAGGAAGTGGACCTCTAAGACACGTGATAAGGAAAGCTGCTTTAAGAAATTGACTTTTCACCTAAAAATTCAAACATGAGTACTGAGAAGAGTTTTCAAGGCCAAGGAAACTGTATATGTATATGTAGGTGCCTGAGATGAGATAGCCCGATCCTTTTAAGAATCTGAACCAAGTTCAATAAAGGTGCCTTCAGCTCTGGATGGTGGTGAGATGTTATGGCAAGAATTGTGCAAATTAACTTTAGCTTTGTATTTTTTTCACTTTTAAAATATTTAAAATTTTTGCTTGAGCATTATAATGTATAAATTAGATATGCACAATATATTTCAAATTAGCCTGTTTTCATTAAGCAAGTCTATGGAATTTTTCTCTCCTTTAGAAGAAAGAGAAGCCTAGGGTTTGGAGCTTCTCCTCAATGTTCCATTTAGTTCAACAAAATCCAATCATCATTTGTTCAGCCTTTACTCTATGTAGAGTATTAGGGATTGAAAGATGATTATGACAAGGTCCTTTAAGGAAGCAGGGGTATGGGGGAGCACAAAAACAACTGTAATGCAAATCAGATTTTAAGTTTTCTAAAATTATAAGAATGACAAACAAAAAATCATGGACACTGACAAACAGTATGGTGGTTACCAGAGGGAACAGGGATTGGGGCAAGGTAGTAAAGGGCAAAGAGAGTCAAACATATGGTGACAGAAGGAGATTTGACTTTGAGTGGTAAACACACAATGCCATATGCAGATGATGTATTATAGAATTGTACTACATTTAAAACCTATATGATCTGATTAAACAATGCCACCCCAATAAATTTAATTTAAAAATATAAGGACAGTGGGTGGGGAGGGGGACAGAGGGGAGAAAAAAAGGGATGGATGTAATACAACAACAATAAAATTTAAAAAATATATATATATATAAGGACAATACTATGATAGGCCAGATATGAAGTGGTAGGAAAGTTCTAGAAAGGCTTCACAGAGGAGTAATACTTCATGTAGGTCTTAAACTGTTTGAATAATTAAGGAATAGAGAAAAATTCAAGTGGAAGAAATAATATAAAATGAAACATACCATGGTTCCTGCCCTACCTGTAGTTTTGCTTTCCTTGGTTTCAGTTACCTGCAGTGAAATGCAGTCTGAAAATATTAAATGGGAAATTTCAAAAATAGACAATTCATACACTTCATGTTTTTCTTTTTAAAAAATATTTTATTAATTTTTTTAGAGAGAAGGGAAAGGAGGAAGGAAAAAAGAGAAAGGAGAAAGAAACATCAATGTGTGGTTGCCTCTCCCACACCCCCAACTGTGGACCCAGCCCACAACCCAGGCATGCATCCTGCTGGGAATTGAACCAGTGACCCTTTGGTTTGCAGGCTGGTGCTCAATCCATTGAGCCACACCAGCCAGGGCCAATTTGTACATTTTAAATTGCATGCCATCTAAGTAGTATGATGAAATCTCTCAGTCCTGGTTTAACATGCCTGGGATGTGAATCATCCCTTTGTCCAAGTTGTATACCCTTCATTCCTGTTAGTCGCTGTAGCTTTCTTGGTTATCAGGCCCATGGCTGAAGTATCACAGTGCTTGTGTTCCAGTCATCCTTATTTTACTTAAAAATGGTCCCAAACATAAGGTAGTGATGCTGGCAATTTGGGTATGTCAAAGAGAAGCTGCAAAGTACTTCCTTTAAGTGAAAGGTGAAAGTTCTCAATAAGGTAATAAAAAATTATATGTTGAGGTAGCTACATCATTCACCTCACTTCATCCTATTGTATAAGCATTCAATCATGAAAAATCATCCCAAAAAGGAAGGTGAGTGCAGTAAAATAATATATTTTAAAGGAGAAACCATCTTAACATAACTTTTATTACAGTATAGTGTTGCTCTTTTCCAGAGCAACAAAAGCTCAGAATCACAAAGAACGTATTACATGAAAACAACCCTCAGCCCTGGCTGAGTAGCTCAGTTGGTTAGAAAATTGTCCTGATATGCCCAGGTTTTGGCTTGAATCCCTAATAGGGCACATACAAGCACCAACCAGTGAAGGCAAGGATAGGTGGAGCAGCAAGGTAATGCTTCTCTCTCCCTTCCTTTTACTGTATAAAAGCAATAAATTGAAGGGGAAAAAAAAAAAGCTTTAAAACCATCTCAAATTAGCCCTGTTTTATATTATAACCTTACCTTGTTTCAACTGTGTGTTTTTTAGGGGGACCAGTTTCAACTTTATTTTCTGTTCCTTTCAGCTAAATGCACCCAATTATTAAAAGCCCTTTAGAACCCTGTGTGCCACATTTAAACACTTTGGTGAAGATTGGCTAGTGTTGTTGTTGCTAATATTATATCAGCCTCTGAAGTACACATTGTTTTGTGTCTTCTCCATATCCCACTGCTTCCAAATATAAGAGAGCAATAATGAACAGCATTATGGACACTGGTTGAGAAACCTTTATCAAAGAAAAATGCAGCTTGCTACTTGATATTTACTTTTGGTCTTCAGAGGTTTCAAATACAACCTTATTCAATGGACTATTAAAACTTGAAAAATGAAATTAATTCCACATTCTAGGTTAGATCTAAATGGTTGGCTATTTTAAGATATAAAATAAGCTGAATATTATAGGATACTATGCTGGAGAGACCAATGGAAACAGTGGTCTGATGTCTTTTTATTGTACTCTGAATAACACATATTCATTGTATTTATTTATTTTATTTATTAATTCATTTCAGCCCTCTGCTTGTTAAAATAATATTTGTCTATATGAACAAGAAGACCTGGACTCCACATATTGAGGCAAGGCAGATATAAAGTGTTTTTCCCTTATTCCAGGGTCTGTTTCATGGAGGGAAAGTGTTTCGACCTTTTTAAAATTACTTTGAGGACAAATACTATAGGCAATAATTCCATGCAATTCTGGTTCCATTACCACATTCAAAACAGAGGTTATGTTACTGAGCAAAGAAGGAGTTTGCCACTTGCCACAGTACACAAGCATAATACAAGAATGTAAACTTTGCCTCTTTGGGGTGAAAGGTTCTTTATATATCAATTAAGTCCATTTGATCTAGGGTGTTGTTTAATGCCACAATTTCCTTGTTATTTCTTTGCTTCAAAGATCTGGCCATTGTTGACAATGGGGTGTTAAAATCCCCTACTATTAGTGTATTGCTGTCGATATCTTTCTTGAGGTCCTCTAAGATTTTCCTTATATATTTGGGTGCTCCTATGTTGGGTTGCATATATGTTTACAAGAGTTATGTCTTTTTGATGAATTGTTTCCTTAAGTATTATGAAGTGTCCTTGTTTGTCTCTTTTTATATCCTTTGTTGTGAAGTCTATTTTATCCAATATAAGTATTGCTACCCCAAGTTTTTATTTGTGTCCATTTGCTTGAAATATATTTTTCTATTCCTTTATTTTCTGTGTAGATACTTTGTTCTGAGATGGGTCTCTTATAGATAGTATATACTATATGGATCATGTTTTCTTATCCATTCAGCTACCCTATGTCTTTTGATTGGTACATTTAATCAATTTACATTTAAGGTTATTACTGATAAGTACTTATTCATTGTCAGTTTCCCTCTTTGTATCAATGTTCCTCTTTGTCTCTCTCTATTTCTTCATCTTTTTTTTTAAATATTTTATTTATTATTCCTAGAGAGAGGGGATAGGAGAGAGGCAGAGAGGGAGAGAGACATCCATGTATGGTAGCCTTTCACCTGCCTCCAGCTATGGACCTGGCTGGAGACCTGGCTTGCAACCTGGTTATGTTCCCTGGCTGGGGAATTGAACCAGCGACCTTTGAGTTTGCAGGCCAGGGCCTTATCCACTGTGCCACCAGCCAGGGCCTGTTTCTTCATCTTCTTAAAGATGAAGACCTTTACCATCTCTTGCAATGCTGGTTTGGTGATGCTGTGTTCTTTTAGCCTTCTTTTATCTGGGAAATTCCTCATTTTACCATCCATTTTGAGTGAGAGCCTTGCTGGATAGAGTAGTCTTGGTTGCAGGCCTTTGTTTTCCATTGGTTGGAATATTTTTTTGCCATTCTCTTCTGGATTGTATTATTCTTGTTGAAAAATTTGCTGTTATCCTTATTGGAGCCCCCTTGTATGTTATTAGCTGTTCTCTCTTGCTGCTTTTAGGACTCTCTTTCTGTCTTTGAAAACTGCCATTTTAATTATGATGTGTCTTGGAATGAGCCTCTTTGGGTTCATCTTCATTGGGACCCTCTGTGCTTCCTGGGCTTGTGTGATTATTTCTCTCATCAAGTTTTCTGTCATTACTTTTCCAAACAGGTTGTCTATTCCTTGTTCCTCTTTTTCCTCTATGATACTGATAGGATATTATTATGTTTCATGTTTTCCTGCAGCTCTCTTAAAACCTCTTCATTCTTTTTCAGTATTTTTTCATTTTGTTGCACTGTATGGGAAATTTTTTCTACCTTGTCCTCCACCTTGCTAATTTGATCCTCTGTTTCATATAGCCTGCTTTTGATTCCTTCTACGGTGTTCAATTCAGAAATTGTATCCTTCATTTCCTCCTGGCTCTTATTGATAATTTCTATGTCCTTTTTAATGCTGGTATAGTTCTCAATAAGCTCATTATAGCTTCCCTGGAGTTCTTCATAGTTTTCTTTGAATTTGCTGAATTCATTGAGCTTCTGTATAATCATTATTTT
The DNA here is from genome assembly GCA_004026585.1 of Noctilio leporinus. Classification (NCBI taxonomy): domain Eukaryota; kingdom Metazoa; phylum Chordata; class Mammalia; order Chiroptera; family Noctilionidae; genus Noctilio; species Noctilio leporinus. The sequence continues at coordinate 341,098 of PVIW01000776.1, read as the reverse complement.
GAATTTTATATCTGATAGTTTGCTTGCCTCTATTTCATTTAGCAGTTTTTCTGGGGATTCCTCCTTTTCTTTCTATAGGGAGGGTGGTTTCTTTGTCTTCCCACTTTAGGTGACTCTTCTTGTTTGTTTCCACTTTTCAGATTGATCTGCTTTGCCTTCCTGTCTTTGTGGTCTTTGTGGTGTGACCTTCTGTGTTAGGAGAACTGTGGGATTCAGTGGTTCAGTCTCCTTAACTTGGTACTCTTGGGATGCCCTTCATGCCATTTATTTGGGCAGTCTGGATATACTTGGGTTTTGGTTGTTGTGTTGCTCTTTGGTAGCACCTTCCCTCTGGCTGGCTGACTGGGAGTCACTACACTTGTTTTTGATAAGACAGTAGAATGCCATACCAAATCTTAAAAAATATTCTTTATATACATATAGGAAAAACAGGCTATGTTTACCTTTCCTACCATTACAATTGATTTAGGAAAACTGACTGTAACTAAGTAAATACTTCTCTGGGTCTTGAACTTCCCAGTCATCTTATAGCAGAGTGGGCTACAATTGTATGCCTGAGATATTGATTGCCTTTGGCCTTGGGGCATATGAGCCAGACCCCAGAGGCTGGAGTCATTGCAGAGAAAAAGGGAGATCTGACCATCCACTCTTTGGTCCTTCTTTGAACATGCTCTACCACCTGGACATCTATTCAATGTCTCGAGTGAGTATACTGTACATTACAATGTATCATGGACAGGAAGCCCTAAAAATTAATGAAAGAATACCAGATGTCTGAGACAGACAGGACATAGCCCTAGTAAGTTCAGAGAAAGGTATTGGGGAAAGATGAAAACATTGGGTCTCCTTATGAGCACAGGTCTAGATGATGGCTCCCAATCTCAGTTTTCACAAATTTGAGATCCTCTTTTTCACTTGCAGCGGATGTGACTTTAAGTGGCATTAAAGCTAGAGCAGAAACACTGCTCTAACAATGCATGTGTATTCTGAAAATTAGAACTTTATAAAAACTTATAAATGCTTGATATGAAAATTTTTTTTGAAATTAATTTGCATCATCATAGAAATGTTTAACATTATATTGCCTTTATAAGGAAACAAAAGAAGAGTTTTTAAAATTATAATCTTACTTCTTGTAAGTTTTAAGTGTCTATAAAATGGTTTTAAATATCTCATTAATAACATTTCCACTCCATAGTTAGTGACTCTCAATAATATAAACTTTGTTAAAGTCTTGATCAGAAATTGTGACCTGTCGTTTCTGACATAATTTTTTGAAAATTCATGGATGTAAGTTTAATTTTTCTTTTAAAAATTTTAGTTTTCAATGTTGAGAATTTCATGTAAATTTAACATGAAGAGTGACAGCTATTCATATTATCATACAAACAGAGTGCAAAACCTTTTTTTTAGGAAATCTTTTTTAAAATTTTATCTTTCAATTACACTTTACACTCAATATTATTTTGTATTAGTTTCAGGTGCACAGCATAGTGGTTAAACAATCACATACTTTACCATATGTTCCCTCCAATATTTTCAGAACCAACCTGGCATCATATATAATTGCTGCAATATTATGAACTATAAAAAAGTGGATTAAAAAACTGCAGTATGTATATATAATGGTACATTATTCAGCCATTCAAATAATAAAAGCTTACCATTTGCAACAACATGGATCGACCTAGAAAGTATTATGCTAAGTGAAATAAGTCGAAGGAAGCCAAATACTATATGATTTCATTTATATATGAAATCTAAAGAAGAAAATAAATGAACAAACCATATAGAAACAAACTCAAATCGAGATCAGATTGATGGGTAACAGAAGGAGGAGGAGCTGGGGGGACTAGATGGAAAGAGTAAAGGGATTAAGAAGTAAGTACACTAGTTCCAAGTCTTTTTTACAATATATGCCTCTCAAATTCTCTTTGGGTGACTGGCTTAATGTCAAAAAGGTTGGAAAGCACTGCTCTAACATAAACATTTTAACACAATTAGCTAAGGAAAGGGGGCAAAAGAAAGGGAAATGTGATTTACAATAGGACAGGGAGAAAGTTAGTTGTCTAGTTATTCTGCGTTTGTCCTTCCCCTCTTGTTGGTTTCCTCTTTCTCCCCCACTGACTAGAGGTCTGGCCTGAGCCTTGTTGATGGGGTCAGCCTTTTCCCTTGCCTTTTGGCTTGCTACTGAATGGACCAACAAGAGGTACTGGTGAGCAATCTTAAGCAGAAGCGAGATGTAGGATTTTTGTCTCCCTGCCAAGGCATCACTTGTGTGGTTTCTTCCTCTCAAAGTTGTAAGAGGTCTTGCTGAGCTCCCTAAATGGGTGACTCCCTGCAGCCCTAGGTAATTGCTGCTGTTGCTAATCCCTGGAAGTCCTGACCTACCTTGACTCTGGCCAAGCTTCTGTCACTAAAGCTCTGTTAAATTTTCTAAAGCTCTGCTGACTGTGCCAGTTTCCTGCCATGACCTTGATTAAAAAGGTGGCCTGAGTTTTCAGCCATTCTTATAATTAATATAAATCTGTGAATCCTTATATCAATCAGTATGTGTCTAGAGAATGCTGAGCAGTCTTGGGCAGTGATTACCAAATATCTGTCCTGCCAATCTATGACAAAGTCATCAGTGTTAGTGATATGCAATATATATATATATAGATATAGATATAGATATAGATATAGATATCAATAGATAGATAGATAGATAGATAGATATAAAAGAACAATGTAAAATGTTTCCACAAATGTAAGTAAAGGTGAAAAACATAAAGTAATGTTGATATTAAGTGGTCATGTTGTATTTTCTTAACCTGGAAAAATGAAAAGTTTGCAATTATTTTAGATACTTTAGAATATACTATATGTGTGAGCCCTGGCTGGTATGGTTCGGTGGATTAAGCACCGGCCTGCAAACCCAAGTGTCGCTGGTTCAATTCCCAGTCACGGCACATAACCAGGTTGTAAGCCAGGTCTCTGGCCAGCTCCTTTGCTGGAGGCAGGTGAAAGGCAACCATACACTGATGTTTCTCCTCCTTTCTTCTTGCCTCCTTTCCCCTTTCTCTAAAAATATTGAATAAAATCTTTTAAAAAAAGAATATATGTATTTTATATATATATATATATATATATATATATATATATATATATATAGTGTGTGTGTGTGTGTGTGTGTGTGTGTGTGCATTTGTATAATACATATGTATGTATACGAGGTCTGTCCAGAAAGTATCGGTCATGCAAACTTTTAATTATATTGACATTGGCTTGATAATTTACTTTCTGGACAGACGTCTTGTATCTAGAGATAGATAAGATAATTAAGTTGGTGAAACCCATAGTTAGGACAATCTCCTGTTTAGCATGGGAAATGGTGGGAGTATTTGTAGATGGCCTGGATCCTGAAGACTTTGGAATCCTGCACTAGGGGAAGTGCTTGTGTTCAGTTGGCACTCAGGTGCTACAGACAGTTTTGGAGCACAAGAATGACATGATAATATGTTATAAAGTAGTGTTGAAAATTGGTTGCAGCCAATTGGGACAAATGGCTAGAAACAGAGTTTCACTAGAAAAATATTGCCATCGTCCAGGTGCACAAAATGACAGTTCTACTAAGGAAATGGCAGAGGAAATATTAGAAAGGGTTAAGAGAGAGTGGTACTTGGATTCAGAATTCCTTCTGAGGAAGAATCTTTAGATCATGGAGAGGAGATTCAAAATAATTGCAAATTCTAATTCAACTGATAAAAGTATCTTGGGATAGAACAGGAGTTGGTATTGACTGACCGATGCCAGTAATTGGGAAAAAGTATTAAAAACTCATAGCAAAACAGCGCAGTGGAAATTCTTATGAACTTGTTCCTTAAATTCCAGACTACTCTCATTCTTCACACTTTTTAGGATTCCCTAGATTAGCATATTACATCATAAAACACATAATAGTGAATACCGTAGTAACTCCAGAAGACATATTGACTGCATAAAAGTTGAGTTATTAAAAACACAGATTGAGTTATGTAAAAGAAATTATTTAAATAAGAATTTCTCCCCTTTCTTAAATAATATATATTCAACTTCCTAAACCTGAGTATTTAATTTATAGCTCTTAGATGGCTAATATTCAGAAACTACTTCAATACTTGAATTGATCCAATTGTAAGAAGTTCCCATGAGTTTTATCATTTATATATGTTTCCACTGCTTGGACACCTGTTTTGAGAAGAAAATGCTAAATAATAGACAATGATGAAATTCAAATCAACATAAGTTGAATAAATAATATATACTTTTGAAGCTATATATCAATATAGCAGATTATACACCCTCCTCAGTGTACAGTATATGTGTATATTTGTATAGAAGTAATGAAATGATACTCCTAAGAAGATACTTGAATTAAGTAATCAAACTACATGTATGTTTAAGATTTCATTTTTCTTTTACAACTGGTGATTTTTTTCTAATGTCAAAACCAGAAAGAAAAAACATGAACCAGGATCTCTATTTCCCTTTGAATTAGAAGTTAGATTTCATGAAGGAGAACTTTATAATAATGTCTGGATGCCTTTGTTTTTATTCCACAGTTATCAGTATATTGCTCTATAAGTACCTGCCAGCAAAGGCTTTTCTCTGGTTCAATAACATTTTAAGTGTCTGTTGTTCCCATTTTCAAGTCTCCAAAACTTTTATGTGAATTCTTTCAGCACATTTTTTTCATTATTTCTTCTTCTTCTTCTTTTTTTTTTTTTTTTCTGGATGGCTGAAGTTTCCAGACATATAATCAGAACTGTCCTAAGAGGATTAATATAAAAAATGAAAACTAAGGAAATGGAAAGCAAAGCAAACTAGGCATGTATGATACACAAAGAGACATGTAAGCTTATTTTAAGTTTTCCTTCAAAAGATAATACATGAATCTAATTTTCCTTATTAATATACTCTCATGGAGTAGCAAACATGGTGGAAAAGTTATCAAGGAACTCTAGTTTTAATAACTTCCAGACCTAATCTTAGTTGTTAGATTGGGCTAGTCTGTTAATGCCATTAATGTCAAATGCCATTAATGTTATTCCCAAAGATTCCTAGCATTTCAAAATAAACTGGCTAAAATAAGCTAAAGAAGTGATTAAAACAAAATTCACAGTATCATAGAGACATTTTATTTGAATGTAAAATTCTTTTTGCTGATTTTTTTATCAGTTAGTTACAAAACCTTTAAGTATAAAGAAGGCTTTAAAGGGAATATTCCTTCAGATTTGAGAGAAACACTCTATTTGAGGGGAGAGAGATGTTTGAAGCAAAAGTGCCAGAAACTAATATTTCTTCCCCTTTAATTTTTTTGAGTGGAATAATGACTTATAATTGTCTAATAGCTTGCATAATCTTACTTAAACCCATCTAAAATGAATAAAAGCCCTATTTTATGTTATTTTAGCATATAGCGTATCTCCACCTTTCCCTTAGTTTATATAATTCTGCTACTCATTTGTTTTATTCATGCTGTACATAGAGGAGGAAATGTATGCACCAAGCCATGACTCTGTTACCAGTATGTTAGGTACGTGGATTCATTTGAAGATTTTTCAATATTCTATGGCCAAGTCAGCATGTTAGAAAATGCTCAGAGTACTGGACATTACAAAATTACTGAGTAGTTTAGAAGGAGGGAAGTAGTGATGAAAATAAAGGCAAGAATTTAAAAATATATATGTAGCAGTAAATCTGACTAGTGTAAAATACTGAAAAACTTTTCAGAGAAATATTTTCGTAAATAATAATGTTATTGAAATATTATAAAATTAAGAGTTGCAATCAACAATATAGTTATAAGCAAATAATATCAAATTTCATAGTAAATATTTTAATTATAATTTTTAAAGTATAATATTCTTAACTTTTTCTAGTTAAAATAAAGTTTCTCTTCTAGGTGACCTTGGTTGTAAAAGATAACATTCACTTTATTTTATTTATTTAGTAGTGAACAATTTGTTTTCTTTTCTGCCCAACCATGTTGATACCAATTTATGACTACAATCCTGCATAACAAGAAATGATTAAAGTTCCTCCATACCTTTTCAATGTGATGGCTTTAATTAGTTTGTTTACAGATTTTAGTTTAAAAAAAAAAGGTTAATTTTCACAGGATGACCGATATCTCTATAGTGTGGTTTAAAATCAATTTACCTTTTATTGCTTATACCAGCTGCAAAATTTTCCCTTATTCTTCTCTGCTTTTGAGACCCTAGGGTACACTAAATGTAGCTCTCAGGTTCTAGCAATCTAGCAGTCCAAGTATTTTCAACTTTTAAATGTGTATGTTCTTGAATTTTGTAGTCTCATTACGCATATGGTTGAAGAACATAAACTATGAATATTAATCTGATGCCCAGATGGTAGGAAATTGGAAGAACTTCCAACATAGCATTAAGGGAAATAGGCAATGGAAACTGCCAGAAGAAAAATCTGTTTTGAGAAAGGTGGGGTATTTGGAAACAAGACATTTGACTATGTTAAATTGTTTGTGTATGGTGCCACTTTTAATTTGGAAATAAAACGGATTTATGCATCATTCATGGGAGGTGGCTTACTTAGGTAGTATTTGCCCACTGCCAAATTTGTTTTTTAATTCTAGCATTTCTTTCCTCCCTTCTTTTCTTTTTTCATCCCTTCCTTCCTTCTTTCCTTTCCTTCCTTCTGTCTTTCTGTGTTTTTATCTTCTTTCTGTTCACTCACTTGTGTCTATGTATGGTCAGAATAAGAATCACCAGCTTTGAAGAATACAAAACACTCAGAAAAAAATGGAGCTAATATTTGTGTGGTGTAGGAACTCAAAAGTACTCAGAAATGCATACAGGTTTTATTTTATGTTTCCTTAAAAATGCACTTTACCTTTAATTTGACTAGATTAGTCTTATTTCTATCCCAGGACAACCTTGTTCTTTCCTTTCTCAACTATTTTGTGCCTAATTTTCATGCGTCTGGAGCCACTATCTTCTCTTTTGCTTCACATGAAACCCTTCCTTCTATGCTACAAAGCCCAAATTAGATTCTGCCTCTTTCATGAGCCTCTCCTAATAACTCCAGCAGAAGTAATCTGTTTCATTTCCAGAGTCCTAAAACTCTTGTGGTTGCATTGTTAATTTGTCACTTACTACTTACTGCCTTTTACAAGTTAGGTTCTCTTTATGACTCAAATGTTTAATGACACGAGCCTACTGAATTCGTCACCCAGCTAGGCATATGCTTCCGTAAGAATTCAATATACCAGTTTCATTGCTCAGGGCCTCTTCTCCACAAAAAGAGCAAGAACCCACAGGCCAATTACATTTTCAAGTGAATGTGTTTGTCTTAGCTCCAATTTAAGCTTTTTGAATGGGATGACTGTGTCTTATGGTATTTTTAATGTCAATAGTACTTTCTACAGTCATTTGCAGCATGCAGGAATGCAAGATGATGGAATAGAAAGAATATATCCTTTCTTAGATGGTGAAACTTCTTTTAAGTAGACTTCAGCTCCTAAAGGGTAGAGGCTAAGTCTTCGTACCTTTGGTGCCTAGCGTACCCGCTGATATGTGACTGGTGTTCACTAAGTGTTGAGCGCAATAAAATTTTGGACTCAGTCAGACCTGGGATTAATATCAGTGTAATTTTAAGTTTACCTCAGGTAAGTTACATAACTTTCCTGAGTCTCTTTCTTCATCCAAAAAAAGAAGGTAATATTTGTCATAAAGTTGTTATGAGGACTCAATGAAATCATGTTTGCAAGGTACTGAGCAGTTATTAGCACATCATCTATATACAATTGACATTAAAGGGTTCTTTTTTCTCTTTATAATTAAAGTATGTATATATATATGTATATATATATATATATATATATATATATATATACACATATATGTGCATGCGTGTGTGTGTGTTAACTGGTAGAAGAATGAAAAGGCTTTTCAAGCTTTGAGGACTGGAAAGGTGAAAAAATGAGGTGAGCAAGATGCATTTGGAAAATAGTTTATTCACTTTTTCAACAAACACTTTATGAACCTATAATATGTGCCATATCATGTTGGTGGAATATAATAATGAATAAAGTAGCGTCTGTATCAGCAAGGCCCAGTCTGTGAAAGAAGAGTTATCAACTGGGGATGGTCATTCTAAGCATGACCTCAGAAACATTTGACATTCCTTCAATTGACAGGAGATTTGTAACTGATTTAATCAATAATGCTTGGGAGAAGGGATGCTATGTGACCCCTGTAGCTAGATCCTAAAACCGTGTACAGTTTCTACTTAGCTCTCTTGGACAGCTCACTGTCAGAATAGTCTTGTAGCAACACTCCCTCTAGGCATCTGGATGTTGCTCTTTGAGAGGCCGATTCACAGAGGAGCTTTCAGTCATCCAAACCCAGGCACTGGACACATGTGTGGCAAAGTCTGCAGATCACCACAATCCTTCACTGTTTCACCTTTCCCTCCTGACAGCCCAGGCATTGTGGGACAGTGATAAGCCATTCTTCCAGCCTGATATTTTCCAAAGAGTTCGTTAGCAAAATTATGTGGTAGCTGTTTTTGTTTTGTTTTGTTTTTTAAAGACTTTATTCATTATTCTTTAGAGAAAAGAACAGGGAGGGAGGAAGAAAGGGAGAGAAGCATCCATGTATGGTTGCCTTTCACCTGCCTCCAGCTGGGGACCTGGCTTGCAACCTGGTTATGTGCCCTGGCTGGGAATCGAATCAGTGGCCCTTGGGTTCACAGGCTGGCACCAATCTGAGCCACCAGCCAGGGCTGGTAGCTGGTTTTCATCACTGAATTTAGGGTGGTTTGTTCCATGGCAGTAGTACCTAGAACATTAGGTGATATTGGAAGTTGCTTAATTCAAAACCAGGTTAAAAACTGTGAGGTCATGATCACTTTACAGTCCAATAACATTTTTAAACCCCTCTAGTTGAATATATTTAAATAAGTTTCTTTTAAAGAAAGTATAAAATTACTTCTAAGAAGTTATAGAGGTCCAAGTGATGAGAAATAATTATTAAATAATATAAAGTTACCTATTTTTTTTTCTGACAAAGGAGACATTTCTTTTCAAGATGGAGAGTCCCCCAGAATCTTTATTATGGCACTGAAATATAGACTGGAAAGAGTTATGGCTATCATAGAGCAGTATAACTATCTCTTATGGTTAGAAAATAAAAATTTTCATGATAAGAAATAATATGTAGCTATGTAATACCTTTACCCAAAACTAAAACCAATTGTATTGGAAAACTAATTGAATCTTGGGTTATACTGTTAAGAGTCCAAAGGTTTTCACTTGGTATTCAAGGCCATCTACAATCCTCACTACTACCCCCCATCATCTGAACCCCCCACATTCCAGACTGCCTCTCATTCCCTGAAGACTGAAGACTTTCACATCTCCAGGCCTGTGTTCAACTCTCCTACCTTATCTTGGAAGGGTCACCCCAGCATACCACCTACCCTGATTCACAGAGGCATGCTGGTCTTGCATCTCTTGGTCTTTCTGTAGACCATGGTTTATATCTATATTTAGCACTCTTTCATTCTGTGTTAGGTTAATTCTGTTTCCTTCACCAATGGAAAATTCTTTAAGGAAAATTGCATGTCTATTTCACCATTGTATTCTTCATTACCCATCATGAGTACTTAATGAATATGTTCTGAATGTCCAAAAAAAAAAAAGGAAACATTCAGAGGTAAGTTTGATATGGCAAGAAGCATTCCAAAACCATTAGCATCTCTGCTATTTACTTCCAAATGAAAAACAGGAAGGGATACAAAACTTACTGAACTTCACTGAAATCATAAAGTTCAAATTGTGAAAATCACCAATTTGTTTTTGAAAAAAATTAGCATTTCTATTCATGAAGACATCTTTATAATTCCCATACACAGTTGGGTTCCATTTATAAACTTTGCCTTAATGAAAAAAAATTAATATATGATCTGGCAGGCTTAATGAATGCTTCCTCTGCTTACTCAAAGAAATTGAGCCAAACCTTAAGATGTGAATCATATACTTTCTTGGTACGGAGCCTACCTTTATTTCCTTACTTTCTATGTGTCTAGCACAAATTATTAAGACTATATATATTACAATTTTGTTAGCAGAATTAGTACAATACTTAAGGCTGAGTATATGAGATTTTATAAATTATTTAATAATTTTGAGGAGGCATATTAAGTAAACATTTTGTCTACAGTATATTTTTGTACTTCCTGTGCTTCTTGGATCATACTCTCTCCCTGTTATTTCATAGAAATACTCTTGTTTGCTAAGCAATAAAAACTATCTCTATTTGGTGTTATGTTTGAATAAAACTGCAGGTCAAATTTGTTCATGAACAAGGAACTGCAAATGTTTTGAAACAAATGGTAAACTTTTTATTTCAATCACATCTATGGTTTCTACAAAGTGTAAAACAATAGCATGCACTAGCATTTAGTGTGTCTAATGATCCTTCTTTTATATGTTTAGGTCTTCAACTTGGCTATATTTTCTGAAACTTGAAACTTTTACTAGTCTCTTTATGAGTTGCAGCAACATATGTCATTAATGAAGGGAGCAGGGTAGCCTCCTTGTTTGTCTTAATTCAGTACATGACGGACAGTAACATCAATTAGGGAGCTCTGCCTAAGGCATGGAACATTGAAAATGTATATCTGTTGAAGCAAAGAGGAATGATGTAAGAGGAAAAACAGACAAACAAACAAACAGCCCAGAACAGAAGAGTATAAAGGAAAACTTAAGCAAATGCTAAGAGAATGTGCACATGTTGGAGGAGAAAAGAACAATGTATAATTCAGGTAAAGTATAAAGAATTACTAGAATTGAAAAACACCTAAAATGCATCTTGAAGTAAATTTTATGCTTTGTAAAATCCACAACCCAGTGATAAAGAAGTATTGACAATTGAAGATCATCATAAGGTATAAAATGTACGAGATGAGAAAATTGCTGATGGTGGAAAGAGTCAAAGCAGGTCACATTACAGAGGATTAATCATGAGTGTGTGTGTGTGTGTGTGTGTGTGTGTGCGTGTGTGCGCCCACGTGTGAGTATGCATGCATGTGTGTGATAGCACTTACATTTACTTTTATACTGTGTGCTGGACATTTTCATTATTCCTCTATTAAAGTTTTAATACCTTTACTCATATCTTTCTTTAGTTTTGACTTCTACAAAGTTTTTTGAAATAGCTTACAGAAATTCATGATCGCAGGAAAGTATGATTATGCCATTTCTGTAGAGAGGAGATAGTGAGAAGGAAGGAACATATTAAGAGAGGAGGACAATGAAGCAGGAAGATGCTAGTCATCATAGAAGAGGAGAATTCTGGAAGTGTGAATAAAGTGAAGAAAAAGTATAAACAGAGTTCTTCAACCCTTTGTTCCCGTTTTATGAAATTTAAAGAGGCTTTCTAGGGCAGGACAAATCACAGCACACTGAGACGTGGACAGATGAGAATAGGCGCCCTGCTATCGCTCCAGAGGGAGAAAGGCTCCCAGGCAGAGCAGCGCAAACATTGCATCCTGGGGCAGGCTGGCTGCAAGCTGCGCTTCTCGGTGGAAGGCGAGGTAGCTTCGTACTCAGTTCTGATCTCTCTGGGAAGTGACTAATTTCATCCCCGAACATTGGGCTCTCCCTAGTTGTCTGATACCTGACTCACAGTAGCTCAGAGCGTGTGAGAGCAATAAGAGAAGTGGTGGAGTATGAACTGAGTTTGCTACTGAAAAGGAAGAACTGAAAAGACTTTACCCAGGGTCTCAACTGGGTCAAGACAGTATAAGTATAAACAAATGAGCCTCAATGTATTACATTTTCCTGGACCAGAAAGAAAAATGTGTGTGTGTGTGTGCGCGCGCGCACGTGTGCGTGTGTGTATATATCAAACAATAAAAACTATATTTGGTGTTTTATATATATATATATGTATATATATAGACAAACCTATATATACATATATATACACATCTTGGTATACACACACATACATATATATGTATATATATACATATAATACACTATATTACATGTACATATATATAAGATATATAGGAAGAAAAGAGCATCTTAAACTCTAAATATAAAGAAGGTAAAGAAGAACAGAAATAAATAGTAGGGATGGAAAAACATTAGGTTATCTCTCAAACAGGAGATTCTTTACTTGGTAATTTTCTTTTCTTAACCTGCAGGATCACAACCACTGTTTCCTCCCACTCTTTCTCCCCAGGGCTATGTTGGTGACATGGGAGCCCAGAGATGTGAGCATTATGTCTTGGCCCCCAGTCAAATTTATCACTAATACATTTCATTAGGGCTTAAATTCATTTCACAATTTAGTAATGAACTGAGTCTCTCCCAGGGTTATGCAACTACTGGTAGTTAAACAATTAGAAATGATAATCAGTTCCTACTTTTATTCAGCACTTCCCCAATATTGGAGGTGAGAAACCTGAAACAATTTGGATAGTTTTGCAATGAGAGGAATAAAGACAACAGAATACTTGTATACACACACGCACACAGAATTTGCTTATAAAAGACTCAATTATCTTTAGTTCACCCTATTACTGCTTCCATTGAACATACAACAGCTTGCATTGGATATCAAGTTATCATTTCAGACTTCACTTTTCCACAACTAGAAACTCAATTCTCTCAAAACAAGTTATGGCAAAACAAAACAAAAAATCTTCCCTAGCCCTGGCTGGTGGCTCAGTGGATAGGTGCCAGCCTGAGAACCCAAAGGTCGCTGGTTCAAGTCCCAGCCAGGGCAAATAACCAGGTCGCAAGCCAGGTTTCCAGCCAGGTCTGTAGCTGGAGGCAGGTGAAAGGCAACCATATATGGATGTTCCTCTCCCTCTCTGCCTCCCTCCCTTCCCCTCTCTTGAAAGATAATAAATAAAATATTAAAATAAGGCAGAGTGACAGCTGTAAACTGTGAACTTGATCCTGTCTGCTCAAACTCCTAAAGCAAAGACTTACAGGTCCTATGAGATACAAAACCCCTCTTCTCAAACCCTAGTTTCTGATATTATCTCCTGCCCCCATAGGAGCCTACCTCTGCCATAGGAGCCTCCTGGATTCGCTGGAACATTTGATTTGTGAAATTGCCCTGCCGCAGTGACTTTGCAATAGCTATTTCCTTGTCTGAAATGGTCTTTAGGAATCTGTGGAGTGCACTTAATTCATTTGGATCCCTGCTCGGAGGTCACTTGGTTGGCTATTTTCTAACCCCACTTTACAGATGTGGAAATTGATTGTTGGAGAGGTTAACTAATTTCCCATAATTTTTAGCAAGTAAGTGAAGAAGTTAGAACTTGACCCTGATTTTTGTCTGTTTCCAAACCTGGACTTTCAATTATTCAACTAACTGCACTGATTCTTATTATTACAATTAAACATGTCTATTCCTTGACAGCCTTGGTGGAAATGATGGCTGGCGAGATCTTTTGATAAAAGACTCTGGAGTCCAAGCGGCTACTGTAAACAGTAGTAATGGCATTTCCTTCTGCAGAGAGAACTCCCACTAACCTCAACCCCACTTTGTGCAATTCTATCACTGCAAGCTAGGCATGCTCTCTCATAACCTGGTCTAGTGTTAGCTGCTAAAAAACTACTTTCATAGTATGATTGTAAGAGTTATTTCTCAAAATGCTTTGTGTAAATCACCAATTGTCAAAGATTCCATGTTTGTGAAATGTGTGATAGTTTCAATTATGGAGATTTCAGCAAGTGTTTTCACCCTTCAACAAACTAATCTTAAATTTGTCATTATTAGTATTCTTAGAATTAAATGGATGGTGCGAGAGAGTCCCGAGAAATGTGATGGTAAAATCTCATTTAAGTGTAAGTTGTTTTATCAACAAGAACGCAAAATCAATGGTATTGTCATCCCAGAGGGGTTACCATTCAGTTACCCTTTGACGAACACAGTCCTTCCTTCCTGCATCTGTCCCTTCACCCAATGACACCTGCTTTTTCTTTTTCAGGTAGTCAGTGGTTTTATGGTTCAGTTATTCATTCAATCATTCAATGATCTGCAGTTTGGTAATGTGCTGAGGACTTGATATGCAAAGATGGATAACTTAGTTCCTCCTCCCTGGGGACTCACAGTTTTAGTAGTGAGATAGATGTATGTGTAAGAAAATAACTGTGATACTTCATTACAAAGGAGATATAAAATAAATGAAGAGATTCTTAGAGCAAAACAGACAGACAGAGCAATATTTCTGCCAGGTAGATCAAGAAAACCACAAAGAAGATAACTACTGAGCAAGTCCTAGAAGAATGAATTGGGTTTATTCAGAGGGAGAAAGTAAAAGATCATTCTAAGCAGCATAAGCAAAGACATGGAGGTGTGAGGGTGTATAATATTTGGGATACTCTGATATTACATCATGGCAAGTCTACTGCTGACAATATATATGCACATCTGTTTTGTACTTTATTATGAAACCATCTGTTCATTGATATGCTACCTCAATTTTGATTGATTTTCTCCTTAGTATAGTTTTGAAGTCAGATTTTTTTTTCAAACTGTAGGTTCAAAATAAATTAAGCAGTTCTCCCACAGCGTACTTTCAACTGATTGGCATAGAGAAGACTAGAATAAAGCCAAACAGAAAAATATAGTGCATTAACTTAGGAAGGTAAATATCATTTTCTGACACATGTTTTGGTTGTGTGTATCGGAATGTTTCTATGTGACTCTTCCTTAAGGTATTTTATATTGTGGGTCATAATGAAAAATGGTTGAAAGCCACTAAAGTAGTAATATTTTCTATAGCTTTTCATTGTACTCCTATTATATTGGTTATGATTAGGCCTTGAGTCCAAGTCAACCTTGGTTTTTAATAAAGTGACAAGTGACACAGACTGACCTCATTTATAAGTTTGATATACAGGCAAGCATCTGTTTTACTCAACTCTAGTTACATTTTAGCAGATGAAATGATTCTAGCCTGGGAATTAAGTCATTACTCCTAATGTTATTTTAACATTATTTTTTCATTCTGAGTTCCAAACTACAAAATTGAAGACAATATATAAGAAATATAACCAATTAGTACTAAGCTTCCCAATAAACTGAAAATTTCTAATGTTCATTCATTATACAGATATTTATTGAGTGAGTACCTATTAGAAGCCCAATGGTGTTCTAGATGTTAGAGATAACAGTGGTTCAAAGAAAGACAGAGTTATTAAAATAAAAATATTTTATTTAAAACATTCATGTTAAATTTGACCTTCTTCCAATTAGAAAGGCACAGATATCTATAAAATGTTTAGAAAAAAAACACAAAAAATTAATGAAAGCCAGAATACACACAACAGGATGTATTACATAGGGTATTTAAAACTAGATGAGATAAATGGCATATTTCATGAAATGCTTATAATCACTCCTCTCTGTAAAAATTAGAAGACATATGCTCATATTTTTCAAAAAATATGAGTATTGCACAGTAGGAAATGGATAGCTATAATAGTGTTCTATGGTACTCATAAAGTTTAAAGTTTACCTTTGAGAGTAAAAAGTTTTTAAGTTGCATACCAAAATGAGAGTAAATCTCGAACTTTCATGTGAAATCTTTCTCATTTAATTTATTCTTTGTAGTGTTATATATGAATGGTGATGAAAAGTATTAACATTTACTTTTTACCCCTAACAGTATGTGCAATTTCCATCCTAGGACCTATAAAATTCTTCTTGTTTGGCATTTAAAAAGATATTTCAAGATATATCAATTCAAGGCCTATATGATGTCCCAATATGATAGGTAGAATAAGATAAACATATTTTATATCACTAATAAAGTATTTCAATAAAAAGTAAGTAAGTGTTTTCACTTATTACATTTCTTCATATTTATCCAGCATCAGGGCAGGTTTTTATACTGCTTTCCATATTGTTATTCTCACTTACTTCTAAGGCTATTACATACCATATTTAATAACCCTTTGGAAGCTCTTTGGGATTATAAGTATATGAGAAGATATTTTTTGAGAGAAAAGGCACAGCTTATATTCAAGACAATGTTGAAGTTACAGAATGCCCAAAACACAGAGTATCCTAGAAACTTTTGATATCAAAGTCCTCTAAATGTCAATATTTAAGTGATAAAAAGAAAAACTAAACTATGTTTTCTTTAAATCTGGCTTGGCTTTTCTATTTTATGCTGCCAAGTTTCAAGAATGTGTTTAGACATTTTTCACCCCAATAGGTGAGGCATTTGTTTCCATTACCTTCTGTTGGTTAAGGGAAGATAAGTTGGACCATGATTTCCTAGGAATAACATGTTTAGGTTGAGAGAGACCAAAGGAAGAACATTCTTGGACAAAAAGAGTAGCAGATAAGCTCTGGCTGGTGGCACAATGGATGAACTGCCAGCCTATGAACCTGAAGGTCGCTGGTTTGATTCCCCAGCTGGGGCACATAACCAGGTTGCAAGCCAGGCCTCCAGCCAGGTCCTTAGCTGGAAGCAGGTAAAAGGCAACCTTACACTGATGCTTCTCTCCCTCTCTGCCTCTCTCCCTTCCCCTCTCTCTAAAAATAATAAATACAATATTAAAAAAAAAGATTAGTATACAAATATATTAGTGACTGGTTGGAATGCATAAGTAGAAATTTTATGTTACACAATAAAATCAAGTGGGTATTGTTATGGATTCTGAAAAAAATTAAATTAAAACAATATTTTGATGCTGCTTCAGAATTCTTTTGTCTTATTTCTCTTTAGTTACCAAAAGATATTTGGCACAACTCTCAGATGCTAAGGGGGAAATTGCGTATTCTCCTAGCATCTTTTTGCCTTTGCTAAAAAGACAGAGGATCTGATGCATAATTCAAAACTAAAAATTCCTGGAAGGAAGGCGCATTGAAACAAATAACTTGAATGACTATGCTTTCCCAGCGCCTCTGTAAGCCTCCTTATTTTCCCCAAATTGATTTTGCATTGTCCTTGAACCAACAAAAACATTGATTTACACTTCACTTTTTGTAACATCAATATGGAACAATGTGCCAACAATATTTACATCTGGAGAGAATAGGATATAAGACTTTCAAAATAAAAGTTGTTAGATTTTTTTGAACTCTTATTCTATACCCTGAAGGTACTTAAATTAATGTTTATTGGCTGTGATATTGGATCATGAAAAAGGATCAAGAATGTTTGACTTTTTACTTAAATTATACAAGTTCGGAAACTCGAAGTACATTCCTAGGGCTCTAGGAATGCTCAAAGGTGGTTACTTTTTTTTTTTTTTGGTAAGGCTGCATCCTATTTTCTTTTTTTTTTTAAATTAACTTATTGTTGTTCTGTTACGTGTCCCATTTCCCCCCCTCACCCCTTCCTCATCGCTCTTCCCTGCCCTACCCATCCCATCCCAGCTCCCACAGTCAATCCCCACCCTGTTGTCCTTGTCCGTGGGTCATTTATACTAGTTGTTTGATTAAACCATTTTCCTTCTTCCCCACCTTCTTACTTTTTGATACATTTTGTCATTCAGAATCATTTCCTCAAATTCATCAGTAACCTGTTCTGTATGATTTGCTGATGTTTATGTATATCCAAACAGTGAATGTTTAGGAGCCAATAACCACTCCCAGGTGAAAGCAGTAATAAACACAACAGGGGTTCTTTAATTACATCTTAAATTATCCACATCACTTGGTTATTGTAGATCTATAGGTCATTTCTATTTGAGGCGGGGGAAGGGGCGAAGATAGGGGTGGGAGCAATTACTCATTACTTAAAAAACGGTACTCACGAGAGGATCAGAATACCTGTGAAAGGTCTGTCCCGAAGATATCTGGCCAATGTCAATATCATGAAAACCATAAGGTTCGATACTTTCGAAACAGCCCTCCTATGCATGGGCTGGAGATGCCTGTGAAACTGATGACCGTGAAAACAAAACCAAGTGTGGTACTTTTAGTCTCCCTTCTATGGGAAGTTGTAACCTGAGGCAATAAGGATGCTCAGCAAGCGGTCACCTTAATATTAGCGGGAACGCAGAGACAGGAACATCTGTCCAGTTCATGGCAGTTGGGGAAAATTGTCCGTGACATTCAACACGATGCTGAGCTGAGGCTGAGAGAAGGAAGAAGGGTGGAACTGTAATTCCTTTGGTAAAGTGAAAACAGCCCTACGTGTACCCTCTTCTAAAACACGATTTTTCTAAGAGAAGTGCAGGAAATCAAACTGTTCAATTGGGAACGGAAAGTGGCCGAAGTTACTGGAAGGCTCCTGCGTCTGAGTCTGCAAAATCACTGGCCAGGAAAGCGAAACTCTTCCAACACCCCATTTTAATATTGTGCTAAAGCCATTGACTCTGTTAAAACCCTGGAGTTAAATATGATCCCCTCCCCACCCCCGGCCCTTTCCCTCTTAGGTTAGTGTTTGGGGGGTCAAGGAGGGGACTGGAGCGGGGCCCTAACCTCGGAATCGCTGCCAAGGGCTTGTAATACAATCTCTCCCGGTTTGAAGGGTAAATCAGAGTCAACTGCGTTTGCCGTCCACCAGAAAAAGTAAGCATTTGACTTCCGCTCGGTCTATGTGGACTGCTGAAATGTAGGAAATCTGTTTCTGGCACGGGGAAAAATCGTTTTCCCAAACAGCACCGAGAGGAGCCATCGGAGAAGTATGAAGAGAGGCAGTGCGGCTGCCGCTGCTGCCGCTGTGTCCGTCTCCGGGGTGGTGGGGTGCAGACCGCGGCTGCGGCAGGACCTGCTCCGGGACGCGGCCCGGCCCGGGACGCTGCAGGAGCCGCGCCGCGAGCCCCGGCGCCCCTGAGAGCCGCCAGCAGCCAGCTCCGGACGCGGGGTGAGCAGGGCGGCCAGCCGGCCGCGGTTCTCCGCCTGCGCCGCCGCAGCGCGCGCTCTGCTGCGCCGGGGCGCGGGAGCTCCGGCCTGCGCCGGCACTGGGGGTGGCGGGGTAGGAGGAGGGCTTTAAAAATAACCCGGGGGTCCCAGCAGGGCAGGACGAAGAGCCACGGATTGCTGGACCGGCTCTGGCGCTGAGGGGCGGACACTGCAGCGGGTTCCTCTCGGATTCACTGGACACAACCATGTGTTCTTCCTCCCTATTGTGGAAGAAACCAAGTGACCTCCGCGCGCGAGAAGCCCGCTGGGGCGGCTCAGCCAACCAGGGACCTAAGTGAGGATTTCTAATTAGCACATCGATTATAAATGCACACTTACGCGTTTGTACCCAAGGGTCGTTGTCATGCATGCTGGTATTGGGGAGAGGGGAGCGGAGTGGGGATGGTCCTATGGATTGATTCTGAACGTTTTACTGGAGTCAGGAGGCCGGGGTGGGAGGGAGGAGGGGTGGCTAGGGATTTGGGGTGATACTGTTTATGGTTTGATGAGTTTGACAGCTGAGCTTTTTTTCCTTTTCCTTTTTTTTTTTTTTTTTTTAACGTGAACAAACATGCTAGCCTGTGATTCAACCCCCTTTGGGATTTTTTTTTTTTTTTTTTCTTTGCGAGGTATTTGTTCATTTTGTGTCCAAAGAGCAGGGTTTTGAAATCTGAAATTGTTCGGAGAGCAGAAGAGCCCAATGTTGCTTTGAAGGCATTACTTATTTTGGCAAAATTAAGTTTTATCAGCCCAGTAGAGGAAATTGCTATGAACTTAGTTCAGCCGTCTGATGTTTGCACTGTCTTGGAGGGAGACCCCGAGCAAAGGAAGGGCTGAATTGTGTTCCACCTTCTAGTCCAGTTGGAGGTGGGGGCGGGTCACTCAGTACTTGGCTCCAGTTACCCTTTTTGGAAATTAAACAATCGTGCTCACCACTTCATCTTCCTCCTCTCACCTTCCTCATCGTCATTCTCTTATAATCAAGATTTGTGAAACTTTTCTGCCCCTTCGGTAAACCCCGCCTTCTCTCCAAGAACCCTCTCCAAAGCTAGATCAATTGTGTATGGGAGAGCTCAGGCAGAGGAAATAAGATCTGCTTGTGCACAAGAACACCCATTGGGCCTCCTAGTGTTAAAATAAAGGCTCGGGCAGGTCGGATGTGCCAGGCAGGGGAAGTCCACCTTTCTTCCCCACCTATCCCCTGAGATTAACAGAGGCGAGGCTGAGAACGAGCCCTTGTGCTCATTGCTTCTTTCCCCCAACCTCTTCGCGGTGTGGACACTGATTAACTACAGCTGGGATCTAGTGCGCCCAGCCCGCCTTTGAAATCGATCAATGAGGTCCTTCTCGAGGAATGCTCCCCCTTAACTATGTAGGGGGAGGTGGTGGCTGTGGTGGTCCTCTCCAACATGGGCGTCCTGGTTCTGACTGCCTAAGAGAAGGTAAGGGACAGATGTCCAAGGCATGGGACATTGCAGCCTTCATACCAGACTCAGAATGGGCTGTGAAATGGAAAGGTCGCTTGGATTTCAGCCTGTATGCTACTAAACGTTGAGCTGCTTTCTTTTATGGCTCAACACCATACTTTTCTGATGTGATCTATGCTTTACCGGGAAAGAAATTCCCATGGCAAAATTTATTTCACCTGGTGCAAAAAGGTCATGTGGTTGGCACTGAGCTTTCTAGTGTCTTGCTAAGGAACCTTAGTTCAAACTTAAACTTGCAGGGATGATAATGCCAGGTCTTATATTAATCCTAAATACGTGATGCATGATTTTAAAGTTTTGCTTCAAGGCTGCAAGTCTGCTGTATAGATATTTGGAAATTTTGGACGGCCTAAGTTAACCTTGGTTGAAACCAGAAAAGGAGGCTCTAACAATGTATTTGCAGGGGGACTTTGTTAAATGTGTTAAAATAGCAGCAGATGTTAAGGCTATTTTGGTGTCTCTGTGGTTTTGATATGGAGGCATAAATAGGATCCCACTCTTTCTTTCTTTCTTTCTCCTAAGCAATTATCAAGGTTTTCTAGTCAGTGCTTTCTGCCTAGAGAAAATAACTGGTATGGAGGTAGAACATACTGCTTGTCAAAATGAGTAAAATGTTTGTATTAGACATTGTAATTTTTGTATTAGACATTTTCAGGGTCACTTCAATTGAGTTTTTGCTAATGCTCTCCTCTTACGTGAGACAGATACATATACCTGTATATGTGAGATATATATATATATATATATATATACACATATATATATAACATCTGTCAGCTACATTAAACAAAATCTTTGCATTACAAACAACATATTTTTAAAAACCCACAAAATCTCATGAAATTTTATCTTGTCAACTTAGACATTCTAGTAGATTTATGATTTTCAGGTGGTTTTCTATTCAAATTATGTTTCAAATTCATCTGGGAGGTGTCCAAACATCTGTACTAAATTGTTTGGAAGAGTGGTCTAGTACAATATAATTAAAAGAAAAAAAATTGCAATGCCATAAAAATATAAGAAGTCAGTTCTCACTCAGTCTTAATTTGTTGGTTATTATTTAAGAAATAATTATTATTGCAGGTATATCATTAATTTGATTTGAGACAACTCATCATAGGGTTCCAGGATAAGACTCTTAGGGAGAGAGTTAGTTACCTTTACTTGAGCCTGGGCACCAGGAGGGCTGAGTAGGATATTTGTAATGACTCTGTGGCTATATAGCTTTGTTACTTTGGACAAAATATTTTAGGCCTCCGGTGATTTATGAGGAACCAGGAATTTGGCTAAGTAAACCTTCTGTCCATTTGAATTGAAAGATTTTATTATATAATTAGGAAAACTAGTTTTGTGTGTTGTTTGGACTTCATGCTTGGTGCTTCTTTCATTTGTAGACATGTTGCTCCCCTTCATTAGAAGTTGAGTTCCATTTACAAGATCTAGAATTGGTTTTATGATTAAATTTTGAACTTTAATTTTCTGATTAGATCCTTAGGTTAAGATTTTGCATTCATGATGTTGGTTGAGACTATGTAGCAATGTAGAGATATTATTGTTAGCCAAGATGAATCCCATAGAAGTGAAGAACTCAGAGTGGTGAAAAGAGCCATCCTTGGTCATTAATTTGTTGAGTCTAGCTTGAAAGATACAATTTTCTCCTTCCAGATTGGGGAGGATGTTTGGCTTAGTGTATTCATTTTAAAATTTAAAAGATAGTGTTACTGGCCTATAAACTCTTTCTTCATTGTTTCACACCCAGAGCTCACAAATCTGACTAGGTAGTGGTGAGGTCAATGTGCAGAAGTGAGCAAAGGTCCCCTTTAGGATGAGACCCTTCCCTGTGGGTTAATTAGCTCTCATGTTTTAAATGGTCCCAGTTAAGGGGTCTGTGTGGGAGCATGGGGAAGGTGTGTAGTGACATCCTGTCACATTTATTTTGAGAGATATTGCATTCCCCGATCTTAATAGCTTATGATCTTTACCTGCTGTCAAAAACCAAGCATAATTTGTAAATAAAGTTGTTTTAAAAACACTTATAACCTATTTATTTTAGAGCAAAAACATTTCATTCATCATCCTATGAAGAAAACTTTGAGTTTTCCAATATTTTTTATTTTATTTCATTTCATCAATATTTGTTGTCATTTCTCTTCTTTAGCCTTTGTCATAGTGTTTTAGAAGTCTACAAAATAGTTTTATTTTGTTATAGGATTGCTTTTCTTTTTAAAATAGGTCAATGGAAATTTTATTTTGGCATATTTCCTATGGTGATCATTTAGATTTAGCTAGTACTTAATGAATATAAAATGTATGCCAAAACTGGCATAAATTTTTAATCTTCAAGATTATATTTGAAGTGTTAAGCCTCCATTGCACATACCAAAGAGCTTGGGTACAAAAAGAAAAAGTCATGGAACTGGAATAGAATGGCTATTAAGTGAGTAGGTAAGAGAGCTAGTATTTGACCACCCGACTTCTGGTTCCAATTCTAAAATTCCAACTAATATTCACTAATCAGGCTTTTTAGGGGAATCTCACAGAAGCCAGTAGTCATATAATGTTTATTATTTTATTCTTATTTTTCTTTCTTTCCACTTATTTTCTATGCCATGTTGCAATACATTTTTAAAAAATAACCTGTCAACAAAGTCTAGAGATAGACTGGAAACCATCTTGGTCATAATCAAAGCACACCTCTAGCACACTTACCAAAGAATACTCCTATCTTCAGAGTCAAAACTATGAGGTCTTCAACTGGATTCTGGAGCAACAGACTAAACAGTCTTTCAGCATATGATATTTTACTTATGGAGTCATTAATTTTTTTTCTTCTTCCCCTGGGCTGGTTAATTCATGTCTCATCATTTTCTTAATGGTTATTCCAGAATCACTTCTATGGAAAGAAAGGAAAAAAAAAAAACATATTCTTTGAAGAAATCTGTATTAAGTTTCTGCATGTTTTTTGCTTTAAGTTTTATTTTTCTGAATTCCAAATCCTGGGGGTTGAATTTTCCATTTTTAGATAGACCCATAAACCTTGGAGAAGCCATAGTTTAGAGGACTCAGAAGCATTTGAGTCCTTACTCCTCTTTCCAAAGTAATTTTGTCTTTGTTTAGTACTTACCAAAGTCACCTGTAAAGCTTTTTAAATATTTAGATGATATGAATTTTAATGATAACATCTTTCTGTGTTTTGATGCAGTATATAAAAAGTTTTTTGCTCTCCCAAATTTTAACTTTCCTCAACTCTGGTAAATCATTAATTATGTTATTTCCTATCTTTAAAAGCTGTCCCATCTCATCTCTTATGATTTTGGAAAACTTTTGAATGAATTCAAAAGATCAAGTATGATCTTCTGGTTATAGTTTGTTCTTGGTGATTTAATTCAACTCATCCATGTTGATTAAACATGTGCTGAAAATTACAAAAAGGTTATCATCCTATAGTGATTTTGGCAATACAAATTTGCTTGGCTTTTGTTCACCCCAGTTTCCCATTTCAATGAGAAATTACTTCGCTGTGGAGTAATTCTTCCACACTCCTGTTAAATGGGTCAATTTCCATGTTTTTATTCATGTCTGTACCATATTTAAATCAAATGCCTCCATGTAGTGACTGACTTTCAGCTAAACCACAGGTGGTGATTTAAAATATGAAAAAGGGACAAATTCGGATTAAAATCCTAATTTTTTTTCAAAAGGGATATAAGAGGAGTTCCTGTCTATGACAGTGACTCTAAGTATCAACATATTTGGCATATGTTTAATGGCTTATTTTCTTATTTTGTGCTAATTACCCACAAAGCCTTATTTCTCCCACTTTTATATTCTGGCAAAATAGAACTCTTTTTCTTGCCTTTTTTTTTTTTTTTTTTTTTCACTCCTTTGTATATAACTTTGATTAAATACAATGCAGCATAACAAAAATTGCTCACTCTTACTGTTTTCACTTAATGATCACTTGTAAATATTATAAGATAGTTTGAATAACATCTCTGGCAAAATACAGGACAGACTACATGAGAAATAAATGTGCCACTGTCAAGAAAATAAAAACTTCACTGTTTAGAGGTATTGAGGGGAAGGATTGTGTCCCTCTGGCTCATTGAAACTGTTACATGCCATTAGGCTTACTGTAAACTATCCCTTGATGAATTCTTTGCTGGACAATGAGCTTAAGAATCTGAGGTGTCTTCTGGCTTTTACTGAGCAGAATAGGGCTCTGATGTTTAAATGAAAGTTGCTGAACACATAATAGGATGTAGCTAAAGTTACTGACCTACCACATCTCACTTTCAGGAAAGTAGTGGGAGAGATTGTGTCTTGAGAAGAAAGGCACAATCTTTTAGAGGTAACCCTTTTAAGATTTCAATGAGTAATTTAAATGTATGAATCATGTGCTTAGATGTAATATTACTTAGATGTTTGTGTCTGAGGTTAGCTAGCCTATAGGAATCCTAACCAGTGACAAGGAGATGTTTTGTTTTCTTGGGACTAGACATTTTTAAAAGAACTGGGGCAAAAAAAGTTTTAGGTTTCTCATATTTAATGACAAGATTTGGAAAGAATTTGAGGACTTTGTCTGAATAATGTGATGATTAACTAGAAAAGAATAAGTGATGGTAATGTTCTGGTTCCTATAATGATAATTTAGTAACATATGATAAGGTGTTATTAAAAATGTTTGCACTGGCTCACAATGGATAATTAGATATAGAGAGATTTTAAGTCTTTTCAAAGAAAATTTGTGGTAATATGTTTGCAAAAACATTACTCAAAGCACAGGTGTTTAGAAATGCAATTAGCTATGCTTTTAAGTTACATATTTATGATACCTTTTAGGTGTTTACATTCTAGCTGTCTTTTCTAACACTACAGCAAAATGGTCACCTTTTGCATTCTTCTGAACACCAATATCTTTTTATGTTAAAAATCAGTCTTTGAAAGGCAAAAATTATCCTATGCTATGGGAATTAGACTTCGAGGTTAAATAAAATAAATAGTATGTTGAATTTCCAAGAATAGGACAGACAAGAGTTTATGTGCACTTATATTGATAAGTTAAAGATACCATAATTATTGAAATATAGCTGGAAATTCCATTATATCATATAAACTTTACTTCTTGTCAGCTGTATTTTCATTTTGTTCAGCACTAATAAAATGCATTTAGAATTTTATATGCACTATAGGTATAGGTTTGTTACTTTAGCTGCTTCAGTGTTATTTCTATAGCCTTAGGCCCTATAAATAATGCCAGGTATATGTTCAAACAACTTCTCTAAAACCTGCCTGGGGGAACATGATATTCATAAGATGATCAGGTTAATGAAATCAACTTTTTACTTTGTAGATGTAAGATCATGTTTTTTAAAAGCCTTACCCAAGGATTTGTTTCATTGATGAGAGAGAGAGAGAGAGAGAGAGAGAGAGAGAGAGAGAGACAGAGAGAGAGATTGGTTGCACCCAGCAAGCATCCTAAACCTGCAACCTAGGTATGTGTTCTGGCTGGGAATTGAACCCACAACCTTTTTGGTATATGAGATGATGCTTCATCTAGCTAAGCCACCCAGCCAGGGCTGTAGATGTAAGACATTGAATCACTTCTATGGGAAAGAGGATTGCAAACAAAACCTAGTATGAAAAACCCATAAAGTGGAAAGATACGTAGTGAGAGAAAGAAAAACTCAAGGCAGTATTTGTTAGAATGAATGGTGTTACTCATGGGTTATACTGTGGTTTCTTAATGAATCTATTTTGTCAAATGTGTGATTCTGGAAAAAGTGGGAAAACCTAGGTTCAAACCTGACTCGGCTGTGATCTAGCTGTACATCCTTGGTTAAGACACTGGTGCTTTCTAGTTTTTGTTGTCATTCACTGTAATGCAAGATAAACATAGTAGGGACTCTTTGAAACCACCTCCTACCCTGTCTGTCACCCAGTTCTTTAAATTTCGAACCCATGATTGCTCAGCCATCTGCAAAGATCCAAGTACTGCGCTTAATCCTGTAGGTAATGATCTTAAGGGTAGTGACCATATGTTTGTAATGAACTGTGTAAATACTGTCACTACTGGCACCTGAGTCCTAAAGTTCTGCGGTAATCTATGGTTTCAAAAATTAACCCAAACAATTTGAACTTACAATTTGCATACTAATATTTTAACCAACAACTTAACTGCTTTTGAATAAGTGAACTTTCT
The DNA here is from genome assembly GCA_004026585.1 of Noctilio leporinus. Lineage (NCBI taxonomy): Eukaryota > Metazoa > Chordata > Mammalia > Chiroptera > Noctilionidae > Noctilio > Noctilio leporinus. The sequence goes on along the minus strand of PVIW01000776.1, from coordinate 314,519 downwards.
TGTCTTCGAAATGGATTCTTTTCAAGTAAGATGTTTTATGCAAGCTTAGCACTCACTGTTTAATTTTTCTATGTGAGCTTTAATTGCTGCTCTTTTCTACTAAGTAAACAGTGGTAGGGCCAGGAAAGATAAAGGAGTGTTTCCTGGGGTTTAATAATTAATCACCTGACCTATCATCCAAATTTCCATGGATCTGGTTCCTTACTTTGTCACTGGCACCAAGCTTTTAATAAGAGAAGTTTGAATAAAAGGCAATGACTCTTTTTGTTCCCCAAACAGGTATTACAAGTGGATAAATGATGTGCACTGCTCTGAGCCCCAAGGTACGCAGTGGACCCGGCCTCTCTGATATGCATCAGTATAGCCAGTGGCTGGCCAGCAGACATGAAGCTAATTTGCTACCGATGAAAGAAGATCTGGCCTTGTGGCTAACCAATCTATTAGGTAAGGTTATAAGATCTCATTTTGTGAGCAAAGATAACAGTTGTTTTTTCCCCTCATATAGTGTCCTTCACCTAAGCATGTGACAGTATCTTGGAAAGAAAGATTTCATTATTTGGGCATTGCATCTGGGAAACCTGAAGCACATGGGACACCTAAATGCATTTCTCAGTGTCTCTCATATGAACAGTGCTTAGTAATTGCAATATCATGCATTTCATGTGGGAATATGGGGTCAAATTGCTTATTTTGTTTATATACTGATTTGATTTATTTTTTACTTTTCTTTTATGCAACTTATCAATCTGACCTGTTCTTTGGACATTGCACACAGACCATAGCCTGTGACATCTGACTTCTAAAACAAAACTGCTCTGCCCTACTTTTATAGCAAACCTTCTGAAACTGCTGAACACCCAAACTTCGGAATAAACATAGCTTTCCTTTGTCCAAATGAGCTGACTAGAACCACCCAACCTTGAACTAAAAATGTTCTTTTCATTTCACTTTTGTTTATAGGTATTCTTCCAAAAGTACCATCTCTGAAAAAAGTGCTACCTCATGCTAAAACTGACTCTTTTTAAATTTCTACAGTGCTGGTGTAGTCATAGGATAAAATTTTAAGCATGTGCATTTAAAAGATCATTATATATAGAAACACTATTTTCACCAATAGGTTTTTTACAGAGAATAAAATTGACTTAAAACCCAAGGGAATGACCCTTGTGGATACACTGATAATAGGTTTGAATATAGAGTAAACATGTAATTTATATGGCACTTTTATCATTTGCAGAAGAAACTTCATCAACATTATTTTATTAGTAAAAGGATCTTTCAAGGTCTGTGTTTTTATTCTCACTTTCTAGGTGAGGAAACTTAAGTGAGAAATCTCAGCAAGGTTTGGGAAGATTTTGGCATGTTTTAGCAAGACTATGCTTTCATTCACCGTGGCCTTGGATGTTTCATGGGTTTTAACTTTTTTTTTCTTTCAGTTTTGTGCTTATGTTAGGGGTAAGATGTTTTCTTTTCCTTTCTGTCTGCCCAACATTTTGACAATTCTATGCAGTCTAACTAGGGCTACCGCATGTAAGCATGCAGCTTGGTATACCTTTCAGAAGGGCACCCAGCCAAAGGGTGAGGGCAGGTAGAAGTTCAAAGGCATCTCAGGAAGACCCTTCAGGTGCTGTGGAACCATATCCACCAGAAGGAAGAGGCTGACCCCTTTTGTAATTCATCCATTCAGAGGAGGAACTTTTTATCTCCATCCCATACAGGGAGTTGAGTTAACCTAAGCAAGTGGATTTCCTCCCTTTATTACTGTCCTTCCGAGGTTCACTAATGATTGAACCTAGTAATTTATTATTGACTTTGAGCTGTCTTTAAAAATGGACCGTCACAAGGGCAGCGGTTAGAAGAGAAGAAAACAGAGTTGAACACACCTGCCTGTGTTTGAACCTCTGAACTGCGACTCACTGGCAATGTGATAATTGGGAAAAATATGTAACCTCTCTGTGCCTCAGTTTTCTTATTTGAGAAGTGTCAATAATAATGTAGTCTACTGAGTAGGGTTGCAGTGGGATTAAGTGACTAAAATATGTGTACTACCTAGTGCCTGACATACTGTAAACACTACGTGTTGTTATTTTAATTATGCAGTTCAGTGATATTGTTAATTCAATTTTGTGGATAAATTTATTTATTTATTGAACAAATATTTGAGAGTGGAGAAGTGTAAAATATTAGTTTAAAAAATGGACACTGGAACCAGAATACCTGAATTCAGATCTTAGTTCTATCATTTACTAGCTCTGTGATACTGGGCAAGTGTCTAAATGCACTATGCCTCTATTTTTATCCATAATTAAGTATAATGCTAATACCAACCTCCTAGGATTTTTGGCAATTTGAATGGGATGATCACATTTAGCACAAGGACTGTTGCATAGTAATCAACTAGCTGTAGTAAATATGAACTACTGTATTTTTGTGTGTCAGACACAGTCTAAGTACTGGAGGGGAGATTAGTGATGAAATACAGACATAGTGCCTATTCTTAAAGATGGTGAGAAGGAAGCATGAAATAAGTAGTTGAATAAATGATTCATTAATTAGGCTTGTTACAAACACTAAAAGATACAGATTGAAATAAGAGTGTAAAAATGAGGAGGTGGTAGTGGGGCAAAGGATTGTAGGACTTGGGGAAATCTTCTCTAGGTGGCCTTATATATATTTCACCTGAGGACTGAAGAATAATTAATAGACAAAGCATGAGAGAAGAGTCTGGGTGGAGGAAATGGCATGTGCTGAGATAGAAAGGAGTCTGGTACATTGGAAGAACTGAATGAAGGCTAGTGCCAGAAGCACAGATCAAGAGGAGAATTTCGTGACACTTGTAGGCACTAAATTGTATACTGCTTTGAAGGCCATATTCAGGAACTTTATAATCTATTGTATGATCAGTGAGGAGCCCTGAGGTTTTCAACAGGGTGAGATGGTGATTAATTAAAATACAGCCTGATTATGCAGGGATGTTCCAAGGTCCCATGACTTGTCATCAAAGGCGTTTCGTTTGGTGAATGTGATCATTTATAAAGCAGCTTGACCAGTGTGAGCAGCCCAAGCCGACCTCAAAGAATAGAGAGTCAGTGTGTGTGTAATGGAAAGATCCTTGGAATAAAAGCCAGGAGACCTGGCTCCTGACAGGACGTCAGGAGACCTGGCTTCTGATTCTGGCTCTACCATGCGGTAGGAAACTTGCCCAAAGTCAGTCAGCTATCTTTTCTGGGCTCAGTGTCCTCAGCCATAAAATGAAGGGGTTTGAGCAGATGATCTCTAATGTCCTTTCCAGTTCCAAAAGTCTTAAGTTTCCAAGAAATCCATCTCTTGAAACCCAGATTGAGGTCATCAATATGCATAAATAAGGAGAAAATCATTTATATAAATGAATAATCATTTTTTTAAGGAATACACTAATATTTTTTTAATGCAAGCAGCTGATAACACAAGTGCAACTGATGACTTATGAGATTTTTCTCAGGAAAGGAACCTCAAAGGAATTTCAATATTCATTGACTTAAATTCATACAAGTAGATAGATAATATACTTCAGGTGAATAATCTTATGCTAACTTGAAGAGTTGAAAAATAACTTGACATTATTTTAAAATGATAAAATATTTGGAGATAGGAAACTATGTTATAGAAATAATGTATGGCTATGTTAGAAGGTATTTTTATTACATACATTAGGTGTACTTAGAATTCAGTAAAGTACACTTTAAAATTATTTATTACTGGGCATTTTATCAACTCAGAAATATTTTCAAATTCATATTATGTAGCTCTCTTTTAATTCTTGCTTTGTATCTACTTGAAAGTTGGAGCAACCATGAAAGTAGTTCCAAAGTGGATGCTGTCTTTATATAAAGTGTCTGATTTTCCTGTTTTTGTTGGCGAGTTTGAAATGCACATTCTACATTAAATCTTTTAATTAGATTTTACCACTATGATGTGGACTTTACTTGTGAAAAGGATGTCTACTTCTTTTTAGTAATACTTGATTAAAATATAACATTTTTCTTTCTATGTCTTTCAAAAGGGGTGTTAACGATAGTCTAAATTCAGATATTTCTGGTCTGACATATAAAATATCAACTGAAAGATGTAGTTACTTAAAGAACAGTCATGATCTCACCTAACACAGGAAACTAATGAACAGAACAAACAGACAAGCAGAATGCAACCAGAGACATGGAAACAAGGAGCAGAATGACAGTAATTAGAGGGATGGGGAGATGGGAAGAGGAAGAGGAAGAAGGGGAAGGGTTTAGTCAAGGAGCTAACACGAGCTAACATGGACATGGACAACAAGATGGGGATTGAATGTGGGAGAAGTGATAGGGTGGGTGGGGTAGGGGAGAGCAATCTGGGGAAAATGAAACAATGAAATACAACAATAATAAAAACAACAGTCAATTTGGATTCAGAATTTTTTGTGGATAAAAATGATTTGATAGAAAAGAAAATTACTTCATTGGTTCATAGACCAATATTTGCATTCATGCCATATATGGAGGGTATAATACTGGAATTTTCAGGTACATGAAACTTAGTTACATGAATAAATACCACTTTAGATTCTTATTAGAATTAAAGCAGCAATAGAAGTTTTTAGACTATCTAAAATCTATGCATAAAAGTATAAAACACCAGCTATCTTGTGAAAAGTTAAGATGAATAAATAGTTATGGTAGTTCAGATTTGTTTATGGGGTAGCATACCAATAATGTGATTCATAAGGAGATCATGCAATCTTGTCTACTCACATGTCTTTGGAAATATCAACTGGTCTATTTGAAAATACTTTGTGGAACATGTATTATGTTTTTTCACAGCTGGCACCATGAAGCAGTTTTATGACCAACATTAAGAAATACAGCAAAGGAATCCTGACTAGCACTTCATTCTTCCCTATAAAACATTTATTTGGCCATTGTCCCATATTATACATTAAATATGCATATTTCATTTTTATTTTAGACCTTCCATTTTGTTATTTTTGTTCATGAACAAAAATTTGTTATAGATTTGTGTCCTTAGGACAATTTCACCATCAAATGATTATACAATAAATCTTGGGGAAAACTTAATTATCACTTTGAGTAAACAACATGTTTAAAAATTGACAGTCCCAGATTATAGCAAAAACCTACCATTCAAATAGATAAGCCACATTCTACAAATTTAATAATTATTGGACTATTGAAAATTGTTGGCTTAGCTTTGAAATGTCTCATGTTGTTTATTTCACTTGTGTTTCTTAAATCATTTGAAAATGATGGTCTACCTTTATCTTTAATTAGTACTTGTTTAATAACTATATGAAATCACTTGGGAATATGTTTTTGAACAAAGGTTATATTTAAGTAGTAAAGAAACTGACATTGTTATAGATTATAGATATTTAGATATAGGCATATGTGCTTGAATACATGCAGAGACTTTGAGTAAGTCATAAGATATATTATAAATCAAGTTTTGCTGAGTTGATTTTACTTCCATTTAGAAATGCATTATGAAAATTGATGTTATGATGATTTTTCCTTTCTCTGACTTTCCATTAAAAATTAAGTTATTATATGTTTAATATGACCAATAAATAATTTTATCAGTTACTTATCAAATAATCTATTTTCAGCATTAAAAAGTTAACCATCTACTATTTGGAGTTGATGTTGTCTAATAAGTTCTGGACAGCTTTCTGTTCTTTTTCCTTAAAGCCCTTTTACAAGACCCATATTCTGCTGAGCTCTTCTGTTCTTGATACAGAGGATAAAAATTCCTTAGGAAATGTAGTATCTTTTGCTAGTTCAAAAGTTTAAAGAATTAAGTTCATGTTCACAAGTTGACACCTTTCAGAAAAATTACTGCCCACTTTTTCCCCACCCTTTCCAACAGAACCAGCTTTGTCTTGTCTTGATATAAACACAGGGTAGAGAGCCGGAATCACTGTGGTACAGATGATAATCTAAGGTTTCTAAATGGAATGAATCATTTCCTGCCTCACAACCTTCACATCTCAGTCTCAAACCACTGAATAATTCAAGTCAAGGTAGCAGATGAGTTCGCTAATTAAAGCAACAAACCAGGATTGAGAAGTGCAGTGGCGTTTCAAGTAGAAATTGATCCCATCTGATTCCCCTGTAGAGATAAAATATGGCCATTTTCCTCTGCAGTAAATCAAGTCACCTATCAACCTGAATGCCATTCCCAGCCATTCTTTCATTTCCAAGGTGAACTGCTATTCATTTTTCAGCCCTGCTATCCTTACCTTCAGCTTTATGCTGTTTTTTGTTTGTTTGTTTGTTTTTTGCCTGAAGGGAGGGCTTTCTGTAGAGTTTCTACAGAGAAAAAGACAACTGAATTAGGGAGAGTGCATTATAATGGAAAATAGTCATTTCTATGTTCAGCAAATGCTTATTTAAGTAGGTAAGCAGGGTGACTAGGAGCATAAATTCTAAACCTAGTTGTCATTGGTTGAAGAGTCAGATTCACAGTGTGACTTTAGGCAAATTGCTTAATCTAAATGCCTTAGTTTTATCAACTGTAAAATGGAGAACATGGTTGCATCCAACATCTTCGTTTTGTGAGAATATTAAAAACACGGACACATACTGTAAAGTACCTGGCCTACAGTAGGAACTCAAATGTTAAATATCCTTATTAAGTGCTCTGGAACTTAGGAATCTGAGTTTAGTACCACTAACTTACTGGGAAGAAAACATTCTCAGCAAAGTACTAGAAGATGAAAGGGCTTTGTTTTTTTCCCAGGGTGGCTCTATTCTATAACACTGTAGGTTGATACTAAATGGAAATTATGCCAAGCACATATTTCTGGGAGAAATACACTACTGTGTACAAGCACGTGTTTTGATTTTTAGTTCCCTGACAGATGTTTATTTCATATCATTGAGCCCTAATATTTTAATAGGAAGTGACCAACCACAATTTTTAACCAAACTCCTTGATCTTTGTCTACTGGGAAGCTGTCGATCATGACTAAATTCATGGTGTGAAAATTCAAGTCTATAATTATACATGAAGAAGTAGAGAAATTACCCCTAGACCAGGCTATTTTAAGTTAACCTTCAGGGCAATAGTCTGCACAACTCAGTTTGGGTCAGTACTTCAATCAGATTTAATTATCTGTTCATCTCTGTCTTTCCCCAAGCATACCAATAACATGGAAAGACGTGGCTGGAGAAGAAATGAGTCTATGTTACAAGAATCCTACTGCTTCTAGTATTTATAACCTAATGTCTCAAACCTCCTACACAAGTTAAATATCTGCTTCTGCCTAACAAAGATATTTAACTTTGTATGTTTAATTGAGAAATTGTAATTAGTTCATCACAGCCTGTTCTAGTGAATATGTCATAGTTAAATTCAGCTAACTTTATATTCATTTTTTATATCTTTGGTCATATTAATGCAATAAGAATGAGATAATATATCATGCCATATGAGGATTATATCTGATTTCTTACAATTATATAGTGCATTTAAAATATGTATTTTATGATTCTTAATCTTTGGATGGAAAATACATTACATGTGAAGGTTTTAAAATACTTCTCCATCTTGCATTTTTCCTTCACTTGAGGCAGCACACTTCAGCTATAAAGTATGTAATGGTGTCTGTTTTAGCCAAAAGGAAAAAAAAAATCTCACCTTTTGGAGCTATAAAATATACAGAATTGAAAACTGACACCTAATATATTTTTCATTAGATACAGATGTTCAATGTAAATTCTTTCTTCCAGGATTCATGAAAATCAGGATAACTCAAAAATTTCAGGTATAATGCATAAGAGCAAAAACCATACCTTTTGGTAAATGAATAACTTTTCAATGAGAGACATTTTCTTTTTATAATTTATAAATGCTTGTATGTATTATAATTATGTTATCACTTAAATTATGAATAGAATCTTTAAATTGTCATGGAGCTTAATGAAATAAGAATACCTGAAAACCACATGCAAGGTGGAAAATCTTAAAACTAAGATATATATATATATATATATATATATATATATATATATATTCAACAGTTTTGTAAAGTATCTGTTTTTTAATTAAAAAAAAAAAATTTAAGAGAGAGGGAAGAGGAGAGAGGCAGAGAAGGAGAGAAATGTCAATGTATGGTTGCCTTTCACCTGCCTCCAGCTACAGAGCTGGCTGGAGACCTGGTTTTCAACCTGGTTATGTGCCCTGGCTAGGAATTGAACCAGCGACTTTTGGGTTCACAGACTGGTGCCTATCCACTGAGCCATCAGCCAGGGCCCTAAAGTTTATCTTTTTTACCCTGAAATTTAATTGTTAATTTTGAAAATATTTCTAATAGTTATTTTTCATTCTTGTTTGCAAAACAACATTCATGTTGTTAGAAAATGCATGCTGGTATGGTGAATGCATGATGCAGATTTGCTTGTGCATGCTGGCTCTTTGTATTTTGAGACTATGACTTTCATTCCTGAACTGAGTTGAGCTGCATACAATTTTGAAATAATAGTCCTGAATAGGCTATGTCTGTGCTGAGTATTTAGAGCTACTGATGTTTTGCCACCTGCAGAAGTCATTATCCTAACTGGGGGCTGAAATGTGAACTATCCAGTAGGGAAAAAAAGAACAGTTTTTTTAATTCTCTTTTCTTTTTTTACCTACCCTTCCCCCAAAATAGAAAAGAAAAATATTTTTCAAACAGATATTTCTCAAAACCCAAATATATTAGGTACTGTGAATTTAACTTTAAGCCGGTAGCTCATCTATTGTTCCATGGGTATAAGCTGCTTGTATTTTTTCAAAAGACAAAAGTTAATCTTATGAAAGTCTCATTAGAAAATTTTAAACTACCTCATTTTATTTTGCCTTAGCCATTTTTCACATAAATCATTTTCCTAGACATTTTCCTAAAGTTTTCCAGTAGCTTATTTCTTCATTTGTTAATTCATGTGCTCCCTGAACACATTAGTAGGTGCTTACTAAGTGAATCACATTATGCTTACCTTTAGGCATGCATAAACCTAAATACACCTTAAGAGGTTTACAGTATATTTGAGCATCAAGAACTTGATACAAAACATGTTACTACCTATAGCAGTGTGGTAATGCAAATGTGAGTGATACCCATGATTATAACTATACAGAAAAGAAATCAGTTTGCACTGGGAAAATCTTTTCCTGGATTTCTGATTAAAGGACAGCTGGAACTTGACCAGACAGAAAGAAGGTAAGACATTATAGGCAGGGGCTATGCCTGAAACAACAGCATGATGGTAGGCCCTGGCAGGTCTGCCAATGGAATTGTGAAGGCAGGGTGCAGACCAGGGGGCAGAGTGTTAGGATGTTAGATTAGAAAGCTAGATTAGTGGATTTAGGGAGATGTTTGAATATTGCGGTAAAGTAGATATATTTCATCTTTTAAATAGAAGAGAAAGAGAAGATTAGGGACTATTCATGAAGATAAATGACCCTGTGAGAGTATTGTTTAGCTATAGTAATTTTAACAATGAGTGTGATATATATTGGTCAATCAAGTTGAAGATACAAGGAAAAGCCATTGCTCTTGTGGCTAGAGGTTTAGGTAACAGATGAGGAAATTTTTTGTTAAGATTATGGTACAAGAAACAGAAGAAGCACAAGTCTACAGGACTTGTCACTAATAAGTTAAAGGAAATTAAGACAGAAAAAGAAAATATTCTGAAACTTAGAGAATCACAGAACTGAGAGCAGGAGAGAGCTTTGGCGGAGATGAGTTTGGGGGTATATTTAAGAAGAAGTTTAGGGAGGAGGAGGCAAAGAAGGGAGCAGTTTAGTCAAGGAACTAGCATAGGAGAACCATGGACATGGACAACAAGTGGAATTGACTTTGAGGGGTAGTGGGTGGATGAGGAAGGGGACAGAGGGGAGTGAAATGGGGATGGATATAATACAACAACAATAAAAATAAATGTAAAAAAATTAAAAAAGTTGTTTAGTGATTTTATAGAGGTTGGGGAATGGAGCCACTAGAAGTGACAGTCAAAAGGTGCAGAGTTTCTTTAGCGTGTTATAAAAATGTTCTAAAGATGGCTGTGGTGTTGATTACACAACTTCATGGGTACAGTGTACTAAAAGCTATTGAATTTTTCACTTTAAATGAGTGAATTTTAAGTTACGCAAACTACATCACAATGAAGCTATTCTAAAAGAAAAAGAAGGAGGAAAATATGCTTTGGGGGCTATGAAAAATAAGAAAAATCATGATTAGTCAGTTACATGTCAGGGATGAACAACTGTGGATCATGTTCATAAGAGCAGCAGAGGAAGCTGGGAGCAGTTGTTAGGAGAGAGAAAAAAGCAGAGGTCTGAATCTGGTAATTCCGCAGTTCAAGGACTGTGGCAGGAACAGAGATGGTCAGGGAGATTTTTTCCTTACAGAGAGTTTATCAACGGTGTTGATTCTACCTGTATTATCTTAATCAGGGAAACAAATTCAATGGAACTTAGAAATGTGGCTTTAAGCATTGCCCACACTATTAAACTTGCCAATGATGGTTGATTTTTGATACACTGCGGCTCTATTTCAAATTGAAGAATAGAGCTATGGCATTCTTATTATCAAAGACATAGGTGTAACACACAAGACCAGTTCTGCTTTGGGCTTTTGCCTTGCGGACTGAAGTAGCTGAATGGGCTACAGAGGATGAGAACTGAGCAACTCTCAGACTCCAAATTGTGCAATCATGGGTGAAACTGGTTCTTTGAATTTCATTGACTACTCAACTATGAAATGGTGGGACTCTTTCACCCAGAATATCATTTTGTCACTTTTAATGTGAAATAGCATATTTATTCCATTGAAACTATATTATAAAAATGTAAAATGTTGAGGTTCTTGCTACCAACAGAAAACATAAAAATTTCAAAGAAATGATTCTTTCCAGTGAGTTCCTGTCCGAGACACACAACTCAGTTGGAGTAGAAGTTTTGATGGTAGAATGTCACATTTATGTTGAGGAATGGTTATGCTTTTATAATGCTTCTTTTTCTTATTTTAGGGAAGGAGATTACGGCAGAAACATTTATGGAGAAGTTGGACAATGGTGCCTTGCTCTGCCAACTTGCAGAAACTGTTCAGGAGAAATTCAAAGAGAGCATGGACACTAATAAGCCCACCAAGGTAAAAGATCCCAAGGCAAAGTAACCATTAGGAAGTGGATTACATTGGGTATAAATAACCTTAAGGTTACAACATTAAGTCTGTATATATGTATGTGCAATTATCTTCCTTCTTGGCATTTAGGGATAGTTGTGGTGAAGATAGATGAGCTGGTCAGTATCTTCACTGAACTAGTGAAACTATGTTGTATGTAGGAAGATGTTAAAACAGTACTTTTTAGAAATCAACCATAAACTTGGTCCCATCTGAATTCATGTCACAAGAAGCCTTGAGTCTTTTTCTTTTAGCAGGTTAAACCTCATGTTGCCATTCTTATAGCAGTGCTTTTAGTTTTTTGATTGATAGTTAATTTAGGGAGTTTACTACTGTGTAAACACATTTGAGTGAGTAAGTTATGCTTGGTATGTGTGAAGTGTGTCTGTGTTAAGAAATATTTAAACCTTTTAATATTCAAAAGAATTTAATGTATGTGTGAGATAGTTTACATATTTAATATTTTGGTTATAAATTCATGACTGTGATATTCCATTCTAGCTTGCTACAATACCCTACATGAGAATAAATTATATTCTATGATTTTTTCTTCTTTTCAGGCATCAATAAATCAACAGCAAAAAATTGCCTATGTTAGCTATAAATATTAATCTTAACTTTTGAATTTTCTGACTGCATGGAAACATTGCAGGGATATTACAGAAATAAGCAATAGTGGGATAGAAGCATTTAAGTTACTTTGCAGCAACTTAATTTTAATTAATTTAATGTAAGTTAATTTATGTATCATTATATGACCAATTCACTATCATAAATGTTAGTATTTGGGGGGCTGAAGATCATTAAAAGCAAAAATCTGAAAAAGCTCATCTTTCTAATATCCTATCAGGATTAGAAGTCCAAAACTAGTGATAAGTCCAAGGTTAGGTTTTATGCTTTATGCCTCTTAATTATATAACTCAAAGTTGACATCTCTCATCAAAACAGAATAATTGTGATATTCCCATTTGAACTTTCAATACCTAGTCTAGATAGAGTTAAAATTTCAAATGTGTGAATGCCTTCATAATGTATATTCTACCCTGTTGTTTTTCTATCAGTCATGACTTGTTGGTTTTTGTGCAAGAATCTCTCAACCACTAAGGCATCAACATGGTGCAGGATACCCAAGTGTTGAACCCCTCTTTTTCTTTGAGCATTCCTTTCTCTTTTATCTTGAGAGCCTCTGCCCCAGACATCAGAGTTTCTCTGGGTTCAGAGCTTGCTTTGACTTCAAAGAGCCCTGGGTAGTTAGAGCAGGGGTTGAAGTGCATGAAGGGGAAAGGAAAAAAAATAGTTCTGTTACCTAGTAGAATGACACATTATGCTCCAAGGAAGGAACTGAACAGTCACTAAATGTAGAATCCGGTCCTTGTTTGGCTGAAAGAACATCCTAGTCAGATAGAATGACCATAGTACATTCACTCATCAGGAATACCTAGTTCTCAGAGCTGTAAGATAACAATACCTCAGGATGTAGTACCATCCAGGAATTAAATTAAAGACATAGTTTTGAGTGTTTCCCTTCAAAAATCAATAGCATGTTTGTTCAGAGAACATCTTGTCAAGATTGAATTGAGAGGAATCTAGAAATTTGTGTTTATTGCTGATATCTCAGACAGAATAAGAAAGTATGGTAAAGAGATAAAAATTTTTACTTGAAATGATTTCAACTGCAATTAATTTAAAATTATCTGTATCTGGCTATACAATGAATATAATTATATATTCCTCAAGAAGTTCATGGTTTTGAGATGCAAATATAATGCTAGGATTAAATCATCAGAGTGAATTAGGATAAGATGGAGCAAATATAGGTATAATGAGGTGGAAATAAATCATCATTTTTTGGTGTGTTATTTTTCTGCCTGGAACTTAGGGGAAAAGCAAAAAATAGAAGTTAATGATAAAGTTCAATTTCTTAGGACTTAAATAAATATATCTTTCAGTTTTAAATATATTAAATTATTTCCTGGTATAAAATTAAATTCCCTTGTCACCATTCTTTTAAAATTCCCTAACAACATGGAAAATTTTTCATCTCTAGATCAGAGATAATGAAATGCCTTGCTTAATGTTTTTCTCATCGAGAGTGTTCTATACCATTACACTTAAAAAAATTATTTCTTGATTTTAGAATGGTGGAAGGAAAGAAGGAAGCAAGGAAAGAAGGAAGGGAGAGGGAGGGAGGGAGGGAGGGAGGGAGAGAAAAGGGAATAGAAGGGAAGAGAAAAGAAAAGCAACATTGCTATGTTGTTCCACTTATTATGCATTCATTGGTCTTGTATGTGCCCTGACCAGGGATTGAACCCACAAACTTGGTTTATCTGGATGGTGTCTAACTAACTGAGCTACTTGGAAGGGTATTCTAACATCTAAAAAGGATATGCCTAGCTGGACTCAGTGCTATAGTAATAAATGTTAGCAGATCATGTAGAAAGATATGAAAAGAAGCTTGACAGTTTCTTCCCTACCTATAGTCTACTAGTAATATGGGACAATATGAGCTAAATGTACAGGCTAAGATAGGAAAGGAGCAGTGTAAAAAAGTAGATCCAATAAGGAGGGCATGATGCACTTGCTGAATTTACCTGGATATTCAGCCCAAATTGAACTAATCCATATTTAACACTTCTACTTGATGACAGAGTATTGCTGGATCCAACTAAAAATATGGGCAAATTGATAGTCTAGCACTTAGTTCATGATGCACAGCTCAAGTTTCATGGTAACTGGTCTCCCGAGGTGGAGATGTAGTCCCCCTCAAACAACAGCAAGCCGGGAATGTTTTCACAATGTCCTTTACAAAGAAGGCAGTGTTCCCACATAGCACCTACTATGAGGCCCAGAAACTTCATGTAGTTAGCAAAAACCCCACCTGGGATTCTTATGGGATTCATTTTCTACCCTCTGGAATGCTTGTGTTTTATAGAGCTACCTAGTTTGTCTACTATTCCCATTGTTCAATATCAAATCAGCAACATACTGTGATATGGAAGAGTTTGAAGTCTTGTGTGATGTTGAAATGCCCATTGTCTCTGTGTTTATGTCACAGAGCAGGAGCTAATAGGCAAGACAGTAATAGAGCTCTGTTATTTTTTGTCAAGTGAATGCAAACTGCTTCTGGAGCTTTCTATTGATCTGGATTGGAAAACTACATTTTTTTCCAGATGGATAGATGCATGCCAGTTTACTAATACACTTCACTGAAAAGACCTCATCTGGAACAGCGTGTCTTATTGAAGCTGTCACTACATTTTAATTTTTCTGCTGTTCTCCATATCCTCTCCATCTTTTATGTTAGCTTAAGTTGAGTAGGGATGTGATAGAAATTATTTTCCTTGCAATGTTTGGATCATTGGTAGTAGCATGAGTCTATGTTTCTTTTACAAAGTTCTAGTATTTTATTTCATCCTTCTGCCACATAAAATGTTATTCCATATGTCAAGCAATAAAAATTCTGACAGCTGCTTTTCTCATATCCATGACAATTAGTCATTCAGGAAAAAGTATAAAAATAACTTCTGATGTGTTCAAAAGGAGGGTAGTCCTAGGGTGAGGGAGGTTAAAAATCCATCTATCACCTCATCCCCACATGGCATTTTCTCTCTCTAATGCAGAGAGTACAGGTCAAGTCCCTTTGAAGATCAGTAGGAAACTGTCCAGTGAAGACTTGAGATCGTGACCCTTTTTGTTTACTGGGTCCTGAGTCTATACATTGGCATTAGTATGGGAACTGAGTTATCGGAAAAATTATCTCATTTTGTTGTTGTTGCTGTTTTGATTGTACAAGTCAAGAATTTAAGGAGTTGCCTTTCAGTTTTCACCTAAAGGCCTCATGATTAATAAGTCTGTCAGAGCTCGTATAGGACAGATCATTTTAGGAGAATTTTAGGAGAAGAGATTTGGTTAGCCTACTTTGTGTTCTGTTGACCATATCCATTTTGCCTGTGGAAGTTAAATGTCACCATGTATTTCTGCCACCCTGAGAATTTCTATTCTCTCTTTTTTTTAAATTATACTTTATAGCAATTGTCATGATTAGAGAAGTAAATAGCACATTTAAAAACCTCCCCAGGCCCTCGCTGGTGGCACAGTGAATAAGGCGCCAGCCTGTGAACCCAAAGGTTGCTGTTTCAATTCCCAGCCAGGGCAACATAACCAGATTGCAAGCCAGGTCCGTGGCTGGAGGCAGGTGAAAGGCAATCATATGTTGAAGTCTCTGTCCCTCTCTGCCTCTCTCCCTTCCCCTCTCTCTAAGAAGTAATAAATAAAATCTTAAAAACAAAACAAAACAAACACCTCCTCAGGGCCAAAGGATGCCAGAGTATGTACAAACACATGGTGGGGGGCGGGGCAGTGTTAACACATGATGGCCTGGGGCTTAGGGGTTGGGATCCCACCTAGGCCCTAAGCCAGCTAAGATGCTGATGGCAACCATCACAACTGTCCTATCAGTGACAGCGTGAAGGAGCAGCCGAAGGAGCAGTGGTGGCCTTGAGACTTTGCTCAGAGAGACCCAGTGGGAGACCCTCTAGCTACTTTCGGTCCTGCCTCCTGCCCAAGGGGCTCCTTACACCCCAAGGCCAACTCAGAAGGGTGTCTGAGAAGCACAGTGCAATGTGGGGGAAATACGGACTGGGACAGAGGTCCCCGCCTGCCCAGGGTGGGACAGAGAGAATCTCTATTCTTATTTGAATGAGAGAGCTTCTATCATCAGCATTCTAAGTCTGGAGAGAAAAGTCACATAAAAAAACTCTGCAACTTTCCTTCCCAACCTGTTCACATCTTAGTGAAAAATAAAGCCACTTTGGATTGCACTGAGCGACACAGCCAGCAATAAGCTTACATGGGACGTACATTATCAATTGCATGTGATATTTCTTCTCCAACTTTTAAATTCCTTTCTCTATATTCAGTCAAATGACTTCTGGCCTTTTAGTGTCATTTAGTGTGGGCTAACATTGCCAATCTCCTGGATTTTGCAGGATCCTCTGTGGCTGTCTATGCTAGCACACCAAATTTTAGTGCAGTTAGGAGTACATCAGCTCTGCCAAATCTAAAGCTACAGCCTGTTCTTTTCAGACTAACACCCTCAAAGTTTATTACATAAATATAAAAAGAAACCCTGCCATAATATACTTAGTGGCACTCAAGTGTTTAAATGTGTGTTGAGGCTCTGTAACTGGTTGGCCCAGAATTCCTGTGTTGGCCAAGAGTCTTGTGGTGAGATGGATCTAAATTCATCCTGATCCAAGCTGCAGTATTTGGGTACCTGGGAGAGGCTGTCAGCTATGGCTATGGTTAGCTGACATTTTAAGGACAGAACAGTGGTTTCAGGAGTGTCCAGGTTAATTGATACTCTTTTCTTTGCCTGGTCCAGGAGAATACCAGTGTGTGTGGGGTGGGGTGGGGGGGTGGGGGATCCATCATGTCCCTTCCCTACTTCCTGAGGAAGAGCTTACCTGTCCTCTTCACAACTCTGCCACTCCTCCAAGATTCAAAGTTTAGCTTTTTCCTGTTTGAAAACAGGAACAGGTCTGGGAGGGCAATTAAACAAAGGACAGGAACCAATACCAAATGCAAATCATATTATTTAAATTCCTTATATCACAGCTATTTTGTGAAATATTCTTCCATATTTAAAGGCTCACATATGAAAGGAATTTGACAGATTTCTCCAAATTTGACTATGGAACCTTTGTAAATTGCAAAATTTACAAAAATGTTAAAAACGTTTGTTCTGAATAATTATCCTAAAAGAAAAATTGGGTAATCTTTTGATTCTCCCTACAAAAATATTTCTAAATTATTGTTTATGAAGAGGCAATAAAAAAGTATAAGGACAAAACCTACAAAGAAAAACAAATTAGGGTCCTGCCAGACAGTTAATTAATAAAAATATTGTGTTACATTTCTGTACTTTGTGACAGTTCAAGTGTTTATCATCTTTAAATGTTATTGACTCTTTTAATTGATATAATTCTGTTGTTATCCTAAATAAGTATCTAAATTTATATTCACAATCCTGTATTTTTTTCAAAAAAATGACCCTTAAATAGTATAAGCTTAAAATCCCACAAAAATGGATTATTCTTCAACCCCAATATAAAACGCAGGCTTTCCGTTCCATGCTTTTTTCCCACATCTGCCTGATCACCAAATCTAAATATACAATATTTTTCTGAGGGTTGATGCCTGAACTTTATTGTCTGGTACTAAAATAACAAACAAAGGCCTTGGAGGGCCTAGGATTTATACTATTCCTAAAGCTATAAAACATGAATACATGGACAGTCACTTCAGAGTACTACTGTCAGAAACAATTCTTTTAAACATGCAGCTATTAATTGATACTCTTTTCTTTGCAGCTAAACAAATATGGTTAATAGTGTGGACACAGCAACCAGACCTCCTGGTTTAAATCCTGACGTCATTTATTACCTTGGGAAAATTACTTAACTTTTCTGTGCCCTAATTTCTTCATTGGTAATGTAATAGTATGTATCTACATTATCTGCATGAAGACTACAAGGTTTGTCCCGAAAATATCGGCCTCGCAAACTGTTTTACTTATATTGACATTGACTCCATACTTTCGGGACAGACCTTGTGAATAAATTGCTATATCTAAGCACTAAGTAGTACCTGCAACATATAAATGCTCATTAACATTAAGCTATTAAGCTTCTTTTATTATTCATCTCAAGATTCTAATTTTAACAAGAGAGAATCTGATTAGTGTGATTAATAGCCAACTCTCTGACCAGACCATGGCCTCACCTTGATTGACATTTGCTTAGACTGAAAACGATGAGATAGGGCTTATTTTCTATAGAAAGGGAAAAGGGATCCTGGAAGAGGAGAGATATCTTTTATGATCCCCTTCATAGTTATGGTTTCCCCATCTGTCAGAGTACCTGCACCATATTGTTATGCTTAGCTGATGACTTGTCTTTATCCTTTTACTAGAATATAAGATATTCGAAAGCATGCTTTATGCTTTATTTATATATAGGTCTATCATAATATCTAGTATAAAGGTACACATAGATATGTTTTTGGATGAATAATGAATGGATGGCTCAATGTAGCCGTACACTTGTAGATCCAAAATGTTGTTGTCAGTGGGTTTTAGTAATCCTTAGTTTTTAATCTGAAAGACTTTTATTCTCACCAACTTTGAAATTCCTCCCTTGTCTGGTTTTGCTTAACTCAGTAGTCCTTGATGCTTAAAATCATAAGGAACAAAGTTAACTTTTAAGTCATTGAAAAGACAGAGGACTGGCTGGTGGCTCAGTGTATAGTCTCTGGCCTGTGAACCCAAAGATCGCTGGTTCGATTCCCAGTCAGGACACATAACCAGGTTGTAAGCCAGGTCTCCAGCCAGGTCCGTAGCTGGAGACAGGTGAAAGGCAATCATACACTGATGTTTCTCTCCCATTTTTCCTCTCTCCCTGCTCTTCTCTCTAAAAATAATGAATAAAATATTTTTAAAGAAAAGAGGACTGGAGAATTTTCAGGATGCTGAGAGAAGGAAAAATCTGAGGACATCAAAAGTGCTGACAAGATGATAAAGATTGACTGATGTAACAGGCTCTGGAGTTTTGAATTTAGTAAAAGAATTCTGGGAGAGAATGGTCATTTAATTAATTGTAGATGTTATTATATAGTCATGTGATATGTTATTAGTTGAGTTCAGAGCATTATATAAAGATAAAAATAATGGCAAAAATGAGCATATTTATATCCAAATGTTTTATTCAACTTGAGGATTATTTTTTAAGCCTATGGTCCCTATAAAATAAGAATCAGATGAGTGATAACTGGTTCTATGAATTTGCTTACCCTTGAGGATTAGGAAAAAGAATAATTGCAAGGTCTTTCATGTAACAGATTCTCAAGAGATATTTTTGAACTTAAATGAGGTGTTGTTACAGTAATTAAGAGTTGTAGCTTTCAATTACTATAAAGATGAATCACCATGAGTTATTTTTGCATCTTTTCCTCAATAACTGATTCTTTTGTCCAATAAAAATAGTTGTTGAGTGAAATGGGAATATAAGAACTATTGTTTCTTCTCAGAGTCCCTAATTATCCATCTACTAAAATACTATTTAACCACCAAGATAAAAATATACTGTAGAAGTATCAGAGAGAATCAGAGAATTTCAGTGTTTAGGAACAATAAGCCAGAAATGCTACTATTGACTTTCCAAAAGTGTGTTATTTGATTAGTCAATGGATAACTCAAAAAGGAGATAAAAATAACATGGAGTACAATAAGTTCATCATTTTGTTAACCTTAAATAATATAGAATATTATGAGCTACTAAGATTTATGATAAGTCCTACTTATTTATGTTATTTTACAATTTTATGGATGACTGATGAGTATATGTTAGGAATAAGATATGATATTTACTGTGATGTTAATGTTTATATGTGCTGATCATGAGAAAGGGTGTGACAAAGATATAGAGAGTCTACTCAAGAAATACACTCTGTGTTATGGAGAGATAAGTATGTGTTAATACATAGGTTTTTAAATCAAGCCTATAAAGTGATTTGAAAAAATATTTTTTAGCAGTCATAGATTAACGAAGAGAAAGGCAATATTTTATTGCGTGGTTGACTTCAAAATAGAACTGAAAACATAAAGTGTACACTAAAATGTTTTTATAAATGTAGTTTTATTAAAATTTTAGTTTTAGTGTGTCTCATCTACTTCCTTAATCAAAAGTTATATCAGTTAAGAATAATAGCTGCTTTATAAAATGTATGTACTCAGCAATTCCCAATATGTTTGTATTCTTTATTTATGGGTCTATTGCAGTCATTTTAAGTGAATTTCAATACATTAATTTGACCATTCCTACTACATTAGTACATTCTTGTAATCTTACTTTTATAAAGTAGGATTATACTTTATTATAAAGTCAATGTCTATTATTCTTTTTGGTTGTCCTCAATGAAACATAGAGGAGTTGCCACCACCACCCCTTTTATCATATAATTCCTTTGGTGTGGAAGAGAAATCCAGTGTATATCTAAAATGGTGGGCTGCGTTCTTTGGAAAAATTACGTAAAATTGTATGCAGTTTGTTGAATTATCTATAGACAGAATCAGATGTTAAACTATATTTTGACTTCATATACTCACTGTTGTTTGTACAAGTATTTAGGTCCAAGACAAATGGAAAATAACCATGTGCAAAACTTGGAATTAACCTTTGCAGCAAGCACTCATGTCTGAGACAGCTTCCTTTTTCTGAACTTGAAACAAATGAAATGAATCATAATTATTCCAGAATTCCCCTCCCATTACAGGAAGTGTAACCTACTATTCTCATGTTTACTCCTTTTTTACCTGTTGTCAACAAACAGTTGCCAACTTTAAAATTTTTTATTTATTTATATTTTTATTGAATTTATTTGGGGTGGCACATTGGCACTAAAATTATATAGGTTTCCAGTGTATGATTCTACAATATATCATTTGTATATTGTATGGTGTGTTCACAACCTCAAGTCAAGTCTCCCTCCTTCACTATTGATTGTCCTTTACCCTCTCCTACCTCCCCTACCCCTTTCCCCTGGAAATCACCATACTATAGTTGGTGTCCTTGAGTCTTTCTTTTTTTCTTGGCTTATACTAACATTTTGAAATAAGCTAGAGCAAGTTGCTATTTTCCCAACATCTAATGCTGTTGTATTGGAGCTTGCTTGTGATGAGCTTTTTCAGCTGAGACGTGAGAGAGGCTGTTTCTAGCCCCATCCGGTGCTTGGCTCAGAATCTCCGCATTCCAGATTGAGAGAAAGAGGCAGACCTGGTGGCCATAGTTAGAAATTTGCTAAATTGCAGAGGCTACAAGTTTATGTGACTCTGCTGAATAAAAGACCCTCCTTTCAAAACCATCCAGGAATTCCTTGCTTTTCAAAGTTCAAACTATATGTTAGTGTTTGGGATAGCAAATAACACTTCCATTAAAGGCACATGTAGCATAAGATTAAAAATAAGACATGTTGAATTGAACTTTCAGAAAGCACGAAGACAAGTAACAAATTCTGGATTAGAAGAAGGAGGTAACACACATGTACACACACACACACACACACACACACACACACACTGTTTCATATACATAATTTCACAGAACCAGCAGAATGTTGCCCCCTGAGCATTAAAGTAAACCTGATCAAATTTTTCCATGACAACATCATCTCTTCCACTTACAGGCTCACATCCTGCTCTTAACCGCACGCAGGCACAGGGCAGGACAAGATTGTAAAAGGAGTGTAGCTGGGGACCCGTTTTCATGATACTTGATAGCACTAATTGTGGTCCCTGCTGTTTCCAAACGCTGCGGATATAGAATACTGTGCTATGAAAAGTCACTCTCACCATATGGAAAATAGAAAATTAATTATTTTTAAATGAGCTGTTACTAAATGCTTTGGAGAAATCGAGGTCCCTTGAACAAATCAATAATGACCACGCATGCCATTTCTTTTAATTATTTTTAAAATGAGCTGTTACTAAATGTTTTGGAGAAATTGGGGTCGCTCGAGCAGATCAATAATGAATATGCATGCCATTTCTTAAAGGGGAATGTTTACAGAGTTCATAACAAGAGCCTTTTTCAGGGACTGAAAATTAAGGGGACAGGTTTCCTTTGGCACTTCAAAATGTCCGAAGATTGCTGGATGATTTAAAATGTAAGCACACACCTTATATATGTGTGTGTGGGCCAAGCTATATGGTACTTGTACATTACAGAGTAGTGGCATAATGTTTTTTAGATGAGGTAATTCAGTTTACAGTCAGTCCATAGAACTGTTCAACTGGATCTTAAGCTTTCAGAGGCTGACTACATGAATACCTTCTATTGTTTTACTTAGCGGCTTGAAAATGCATTACATCTCATGCATGAAGCTGTCTAGTATGCATGTTGAGTTTATGCTACTTTACTAGTCATGTCTAATTTCACACCAGCTTGGTCTACGTGTCTAATGGGCACCCTGCTGGCATCTCTGCTCCATATAAGAAATAAACAATGGAATGATTTGTGTATCTTGAAGCCAAAATGAAAATAAAAGCCTACCTCAGTAAAAATTGTTAAAAAGAATATACTGCTGAAGTAAAAAAATAAAGATAGGAATCTTAAAATGGGAATGAACCAACTAAATTCTGAATAAATTCAGAAAAATTTCTTGAATCCATTTTGTTCTAAAAGTTATGAAAAATAGACTCTTCTTTCAAAATCATGGCCACTGGTTTTTCTGTCATGCCTTCAGGAGCTAGTGTATGGCTATGGGACACAGTGAGGGCCAGCATGCTAGGTCTGCACAAAGGAGCCAAGCTAATTCACATCATGGGAACCATAATATAAGGCTTATTAAAAGTCAGTTATGATTAGAATGTAGAGAAGAGACACAAATGCACAGCATGATGAAAAACATTAGAAGATAGGGCACATAGTCAGTCAATTGATAGGTACTTATGGTATCTCAATGCCAAAAATCTGCAGTGCAGATTGTTTTGCTCAAAAAATGTTTAGATATCTGTAAGCCTCTAAAATAAATTGGGTTTCCTGGACTCCACCTATGAAACCACCTTTAGGCTTCTGAGAGTGCTTTTCTTTGTTGGATACGTTACAGATGGGTGCCATAAAAGTAGATCAGACTAAAATATTAGAATCAGTGACTTTGTGAACTCAAAAGTTGCTGTTAATAATTATAGAGTATCACATATTTAAATATACAAAATGTTTGTTGGAAAGGAAAAACATCAAGATATCTTCTTTTAAAGATTTTATATATTTATTTTCAGAGAAAGGGAAAGGGAGGGAGAAAAAGGGAGAGAATCATCAATGTGAGGGGAAAACATTGGTTGCCTTTCATACGTGCCTCAACTAGGGACTGACCTGAAACCCTAGGCATGTGCCTTGACCGGAAATCACAGGTGAGCTTTCAGTTTATGTGATGATCCCCAAACAACTGAGTCACACTGATCAGGGCTCAAGATACATTTTAAAAGAATTTTCCTGCCTCTTTCCTTAGGGTTGTTCCTTGATTATAGGGTACAGGAAACTGACATGCCTCCTCAAAATGCATCTTTAAAACTATCATAAATTTGTTTTATTTCTTATAATTATTCAATAATAGGCTATCAGTTTTAATTTTGTTGAGAATCTGAGGGACTGTCATACCTCGTATCCAACAATCTTTTTTTTTTCTGAGAAACATTTCATATTCAGGGAAGTTTCTCTTCTTTCTACATCTTGCTGCTCAAGCTGTGATATAGAGGTGTTCTGAGCTGGAAATAGACAAAGAAAGAATTCACTGTTTTGTTGCTTCTGTAGAATTATCTGTTTTTCTTTATTCTCTTAATCCATCTTTGACAGCAAATGACATAATTATTTTTCCAAAACACACACATAATTTGGTTACTTCATAGTTTAAAATGTTAAAATCATTTTACAACCTCCCTCCCATTATGAACACTGAGATTATAATTTATCAAACCACATGCATCTGCCTGGAGATCCAATTGTTCAAAATCAGGGAATATTCATAATAAAATATCCATATTTCCAAATTTTTCTGGAACTTTGGAAATCAAACATCATTGGAATTGCATCTCTTTATAGTAACGATGAGTTAGAACTAAACAAATATGGCTGCCCCTCCTGAACATGGAATGAACTCTTCAGTTTTCCACACTCCCAGCTACTCCATAGAATCCCCTAGAGATAACCACCTCATTCTGTTATTTAATCTGCCTGGCCCCTTCTGGGCCTTTAGGATTATAGTATTCGTAATTCTTGTTAGGCACAAAATGCCTTTTGGGATCCTGGCCCAGTTGACTTTTCTGGACTCATTTTCTCCTCTACATGTGTCTGTACTCATCCGTAACATGCACGCTTAATGCTTGTTCAAGCCTCCGTCAGATGTTTCACTTTATGCAATACATTGCCATTCTCTCTCTTCTCTCTTTTTACGCCTGGTGAGCACTTGAGATCTTTCCATTTTGTAAATTGCTTTTCCTTTGTCAAGTTTTTCTATAATAATGCCCAGTCAACTTCTCC
Organism: Noctilio leporinus; assembly: GCA_004026585.1. Lineage (NCBI taxonomy): Eukaryota > Metazoa > Chordata > Mammalia > Chiroptera > Noctilionidae > Noctilio > Noctilio leporinus. The sequence goes on along the minus strand of PVIW01000776.1, from coordinate 290,228 downwards.
CCAAAGTTAAGTGCATACTCTTAAGTTCCCCAAAGAACTACATTTAAGCTTCTATTTAAATAAATGTCTAGGGTAATTCTTAGTATATGCTAACAGGATTTTAAAATCTGTTCTCAAAAACACTGAGGGTCTTCAGTAATACACCTTGGCTTTGTATTTCTTGCATTTCAGTCCCTGGTACCTAGTGTTAAAAATGGTACAGAGCTCTGCTTTAATCATGATTGGTTAAATTGAAGCAGATAAAATTTCTACAAAAATTTTCAGGCAGCCCCACTAGTTAAGTGAATTTAAAGTGTGGGCTAGACTTCTGGAGTTTTTAAGAAGCCAATCTCTTTCAAGTCGTATGTAAATAATTAAAAGGGAGAACAGAAGCTTTGCATAGTAGCAGAGAATTTAGCTAATTATTCCCATGTGGAATGTGTATATGTAAAATTAGGCGCAATACATATAAAAATGGAAAGACTGCATTTGTTATTGAACTGCCTACATTTTCTCCTTGGTACGGCCTTTGATACATCTTAAACAACTGTCAGTGATGTAATTACTTCTTTATAGATTTTAATTTTTAGAGCAGTTTTAGGGTCATAGCAAATGAGCAGAAAATACCTGCATGGTTACATTTGTTGCAATTAGTGAACCTATACTGACACATCCTTGTCATCCAAATTCCGAAGTTACATGAGGATTCACTCTTGCATATTCTCCGGGTTTTGACAAATGTGTAATGACATGTATTTACTATTGTAGTATCATTCAGAATAGTTTCACTTCCCTAAAAATCTCATGCGGTAAATGAATCTCATGAATTTATCACCCCTCCTCCCAAACCCCTAAAATTTTTTATTGTCCCTCCAGTTTTGCCTTTTTCAGAATGTCATATAGTTCGAATCATAATACTTAGCCTTTTATATGTGCTTCTTTCACTTAGTAACATGTATTTAAGGTTGCACCATGTCTTCTAGTACTTAATAGCTCATTTCTTTTTAATGCTGAATAAGATTCCACTATTTGGGTGTACCGCAGCTTCTTTATCCATTCACCTACAGAAGGACATCTTAGTTGCTTTCAAGTTCAGACAATTATGAATAAAGCTGTTATAAATATATATATATGTGCAGGCTTTTATGTGAACATAAGCTTTCAACCTATTATCTTAACTTTTTATTGTCCACTTCATCTTTTAAGCCTGAAATTTGAGTATTAGGTTTGACCATCATTTCCAACATCATCTCATATTATGCCACAGATAATTGCAGATAATTCAAAATATTTAAACTATTTTCTATATTTGTTTAAGGGATTTCCCTTCATTTCCATTCAGGATATATCAGAATTCTGCTATGAGAAACCTTTTTTTTTTTCATATTTATTTATGTGGATATTCTTACAGCATTATAACAAAGGTTACACCAAGTTTTTCTGTAAGACCTGTTCTTTATAAAGTGAAATATATTGTGGGGAAGGAAATATAATTTTTCTTCTAATCTTATAAGTTCTTCTGGCTGGTCTAATAATTCAGTTGACAGAAGGCAGATTATCACCAGGAAAGAACCAAACTTATTTTATATTTACATACAGGGGTTGTATAAGAATATGAAATACAAGGACAAATTAGGCCATTGAGGATTGTAAACCACTTTGAGCTAAGGAGAAAATGGTGTGTGTGTTTTGGGACTTCAGAGGGCAGAAAGGTAATTCATCTGGACATAGAAAAGCAAACATTTGGTCAATAAATGTTCACTGAGCCATCTTTAACATGGGACACAGAGAGGACTTGGATCAAAAGAGCCATATAGGTTCCACCCTCTTACACTTGCTTCATTTTAAACCACAGTTATCTATAAGGATAGCTCACTTCCTGGTGTTGGTCCTCTATCTAACTCTTTCAGGCAGTAGGAAGGAAGGTCAAAGCTTTTTCTTGAGTCTTTTGTTTCTTAAAAAAATAGTTAATATCCCCAAAGGCATATTTTGAGTTGGCAAATTCTGTTTCCCCTTCAATATAAAGGAGAGTGAAAGGAGCAGAAAGGTCCATTTTGAATTCAGTTGTACTGAGAGAGATTACTTCTGTACTAAATTGTAAATTGTAGTTTGTCTGAAGCACGAAGTCCTATTTCAGAGTCTCCAGCTAAAGTTAATAGTACCAGAAAGAATTTCCCGCCTATTTTTAATTCTAACAATTTTGATCTTAAAGAATATAGTTTTATCTTTTCTAAAGTCACTCTGAAGTTATACTTAGATATCTTGATGCTGTGATTGTCCAATGAAATAATTTTATTGAATATTTTTTCAATAAAACTAAAAGTAGTAAGGGAATGGAAACATTTATTCTCTCATGGAAAATGTGACTTTATTGACTGCGTATTTGAACAGTACATTCTGTATACTCTTTGGAAAAGGAAATATATTAGTTCTTGGCATTTTCCATGTCTTTTTTAAAAAATATCTCTTCTGTTTTATATCAAAAATTATAAAATTAAGGGGAGTACTTTGCTTCAAACTTTTGTGAATGTTTTGTAAGTGACTAGTATTACATTTTCAGTTCACCGCAATATAGAGAAGTAAATATGCTATTCTCTTCATTTTTGTTTGAGTTTGAATAGATGAGGCATCATACGTAATTCTTTATTTTTAATGTTACTCTTAGGCATAAGACCTGGGTACTGGGAATCCAGGTCTGGTTTTAGCAAAGCCCTCAAATAAATGCTGGTGTCAGGGCTTGCCTGACCCCCAATCAATCTGTTCCCCCTGGCACCAGTGACTGCCCAAGTCCTCTACAGGTATCCTAATCTACATATAAGAATTTAGCAACCTCTCTCTTCTCAGAATCAACTCCAAGTTCCCCTGCCCTAGACTCAGGTGACCATCAGCAGATGGCAAATATCCAGCTGGCTGTACAAGGGGGCAACTTAGTTATCCTGTACTGCTTACCTGTTCCAAGCCTCAGAACTCCTTAAAAACTCACTGCACCCTGACCCTAGCTGCTGGTATCTGTTCCTCCCCTAGCCTGCCCTGTCACATACTTAATAAACTATCTTGTTCAGGATTTGGCTGCTGGGCCTTCTCTACCTAAACCTGACAGTTACCTGGACAAAAAATGGGAACAGACCTGGCTGGTGTGACTCAGTGGATAGGCACCAGCCTGCAAACTCAAAGTTTGCTGGTTCGATTCCCAGCCAGGGCACATAACCAAGTTGCAAACCAGGTCTCCAGCCAGGTCTGTAGCTGGAGGCAGATGAAAGGCAACCATACATTGATGTTTCTCTCCCTCTCTGCCCCTTTCTCTTCCTATATCTCTAAAAATAATAAATAAAATCTTTTAAACAATGGGAACAAATCAAATGCTGAAATACATTAAATTTCAAGCATTGGGGAGCTCCCCGGAGCAATTAGAATTGTGTGAGTATAGGACACTGAATAATTTGATTTTAACTGTGAATTCATTATTTTCATGGAGAATTTGGAGGTATTATTGGAAAATGGAGATCCTATAACTACCTAATTAATGGTATGTGATTCATGACACCATTTTTTTGAGAATTAAACAGAGTAATGTGTATGAAAGTAAGTTTTGTGAGCCTAGACTATGGTAGACCTCCACGGTGGTAATTCCTTTTCTCCCCACCCACCATATGATTCAAGAAACAATGTCAGTAGTGCTTATGTGTAAAGCACTATCTTTAGTACTGTGGCCATATAATGGTAAATGAGATCCTGGTTCTCTAGGAGTAGATTTCTTGTTAGTATTATAAATAGAATTAGTCACTCCTGCCCTTTTGAAGCTATAATACCCATAACACCATAACTAAGACACACACATTGGACTCTGCAGTTCATAAGTAAGCTCTTTCTAAATGATCAACAAAGATGTGTATCTTAGTAACTATTATATAAAGGAAAACTATTGGGATTTGAGGAGAGTTAAAGTCCTGGGGATGATACTAGTTAGAGGAAAACTAGTGAAGTGGTCAAATACTGAACTCTCTTAACCTTCAATAATGGTTTTACTTTCTGTATTATGAATATGCTATCTAATATAGTAGCCACAAAGCCACATGTGTCTATAAGTTGAATAAAATTAAATAAAATTGAAAAATTAGTCTGTAGCCACACTCACCACAGTTCAAGTGCTCAGTAGTCATATGTCAATATAATGGGTAGTATGGATACAGAACATTTCTATTGTTACAGAAAGTTCTATTGGAAACCTATTCTAAGGGTGAGATTCAAGTTTAGCATGAAGTTAGAAGTTGTTTGCCAATCATTTTATGAGTTCTTGTACCCATAAGAAAAAATTGAAATGTTTGCTAGAAAATATGAGAAAAGGAAAGTATATGCAATTTAGCATACTTTCATTTGCATCGATGATAATAATAAAGAACCTTTACTGAATACTTCTACACTTGATTTATATTATACTATTTAACCCACATTCATATATGCATGGCCAACAAAACGCAGTATTTGCTATGTTCATTGAATAGAAGAGGAGACTGAGACACAGAAACATTAAGTAATTTGCCCAAAAGTATAATTGCAAGAAGGTGACATAGTTGAGTTTGAACTCAGGTAATTGGACTCCAAAGCCCTAGCAGGTGCCTAAATGGTAATGTACTGAATTAAAGGCCTTTAGAATTTGTTTTATTGCAACTAACTTGATTGCTGTCTGAGGGAATGGGGAGGCCAGTTTTGGAATTCAGACCATTCTCTTGTATGTTATTTGTCCAATCTGTAATTATTTCAAGGGCCATGAGTACATCTCTTGGGTTTCCATTGAGAGATAAAGGATAAACTTAAGACTCTTGATATTAAAAATGTTATTGTGCATCCTCTTGACTACTTGCACATGATCCCAATACTTTATTGGTAATCATTTCTCATTTTGCTATTATAAATATTGAATTCCATATCATGGAGGCTAGAGTAGAGTAGCATGGTCCTTGCTAGTGTATAAATGAGCCTAACTTTCTACCCAGTTTCAGTTTAGCTAGACAACTATTCTCTACTCATCATTCCATGTTCAGTAAATTTCAAAAATAGTTGGACAGTATTACTTGCATTTTTCAGTTATGTATTCCTTAATTTATGGGAGGCATTGTACATATAATTATACTAAGAATTTAGGGAATTTTGAAGGCCCTACAAATATATCCCCTGAGAATGTTAAAAAAAAAAAATCTAATACAGTCTTTGCTTCTGTTGTCATGTTGATTATGATATAGTTTGAGGGGTTCAGTCTAACCATGCATTCATGCATTCATCAATCAGGTTTGGAGGATACATACTATATAATAGCATTGTCTGGAAAAACTAATGTAGTGAATGATTAAAGATAGTATATGTTTAAACACTAGGAATTCTTTGGAAAACTGAGCAGTAAAGGGAAAGCTATTATGGAAGATATATCAGATAAGCTATATGTGGAACTTCTCTATTGAATCCCCAGTTCTTTAGATCTTCCTCTCCATATTTGTGGCCAATTTTCATCTATTCAAGTGCATACTTCCATAATTACTCAGGGCAGGTCTCTGCTCTAAACCTCTTCTTCCATATTTTCTTGGCAAGGTGAAAGTTGATTTTATTCAATGTTTTAGTTTGTTTTTATTTTATTTACTCATATTAAAGAAGAGATTCAGAACTGGCTTTTTCCAGGTTTTTTATGAGAACCTAGAGAAATTAACATTTAAAAAATTATAGAACTGGAAGAGGTATAATTGCCAAAGTTTTCAGAAATTCTTAAATAATTTTGTGTCAAATGTGTCAAAATATTTTTAAGTTTCAAAGGTATTGGGTGCTGGTATTATTGGATTTAATTCAGGTGAAATCAAACTTCTGCCCGAAGACTCTTAGTTATAAATGGCACATCAACCCTGGGAGGACCCTTGACCCTTTACTTTTTTGGTAAATGTGTAATCAGAGAGAATATTGAATCCTATAAGCTGTGTGCTACTGCTCTCAGCCAATGAGCAGAGACTGTTCCTCCCAGTTACATGTGATGGCCTTTAGAGGCACTGCATGTAAAGGGTTCATTTGTCATTTGAACTAATGAAGCTGACTTTTAGAAAATTTTACCAACTAAAAAATTTCATCTGGATGATAATTAGAAGCTTTCTTTCACACTGTTTGCAGTTTCTGCTCTTCAGCTGAATGGAAGCGCTAAATCTAATAGCTCCAAAACAGAACCAAATACTCCATAAGTCACTTAAAGGTTGTTAGTGTTACCGATGTATTTCTTTATACTGAGAATTTTCAACTATCAATAGCTAGCTTTCATTTTATTTTTCCCAAAATAACTTTCATATCTTTCAATATGACTGAATTTAAATAAATACTTACATTCTTGTATATGATATGTAGATGACTTTGTAAGGACCAGAGGCTTGTATATAGGGAAAAATGCTATTTTCATTATATACTCACTGCTTATCCTTGTAACTTCTTAAAGAATTGTCTGAACAATTTGGGTGGAGGAGCTTGTTGCTGATGGGTATTCTCTTAATAGTGTCTGTTGGTGGATTAAGTGTCAAGTCAATCTGTAGCTTCCTTTATGCAATATGGATATTATACTCCTTGACATACAAAGCATGCTCCTCATATCCTTTAGCATGCTCTTAGCTTTTGTCAAATATTTTATAGTTCCCAGCCTATACTTCCTTTATGCAAATTCATTTATCCTTTTGTAGTGGTTTCACATGTTCTTTTTTTACCCACCCAGGGAGAGAGGTAGTAGATCTTAAAATGGCTTAGTGTTTGGATCTATTTATGTTCTTAAAGATAATCTTTGCCTTATTCTCATGTTTTGAAAATAAAAAAATAACCCTGGCTGGTAGCACAGTGGATAGATAGCCTGCGAACCCAAAGGTCGCAGGTTCGATTCCCCAGCCAGGGCACATGACCAGGTTGCAAACCAGGTCTCCAGTCAGGTCTGTGGCTGGAAACCATACATTGATGTCTCTCTCCCTCTCTGCCTCTTTCCCTTCCCCTCTTTCTAAAAATAATGAAATAAAATCTTAAAAAAAAAAAAAGTTAAAAAACACACTTTATAGTCACGTCTTGGAGATTTTGTTTCAAAAAATACTTTTTATGTTTTGGTTGATGTAATTTATTTATTTTGCCTATTTAATCTGAAAATATTGAAAGTCACTCAAAATCCTATAATTTATTTTGCATGATGTAAAATAAGAAGTAAATGATCCTCTATGTATTAGTCGCCTTCCTCAAATATAACTACTGTTGTTGTGATGCATGTTCTTCTTGACTTTTTCTAAATTAACATTATATAAACATAATGTTTATAATGCAACATATCTATATGCAATTTAACTTTATATATGGTCATCAATATTGTGTATATATGTACACATATATACATATAATAGTATGTATATATACATATATCGCAAAATAAAGTGGTGAGATATCTGTGTGTGTGTGTGTGTGTGTATCTGTTGGCATATTATTGTTTCTGCTTTAGAGTATATAATGAACATCTTTATGGTTCAATAGAGTTTTGTTGTATTTTTACACTGTTTTTTATTCCACCAGCCCTCTTTTGACATATTTCAGTTTTTATCTTGTTCAGTCAGTATAGCAACAAGTACCCTAGCAGTAATGCTATTACATCTGCAGGATATATTTTTGAAAGTGAATTGCTAGATTTAATTTAATTATTAAAATTATATGCATTACAATTTTAATAAATACTAAATGGTATTAGTGAATATTTTATAAAGGAGAGATTATACTGTTATTTCTGATTGGTTTTTATAATTGATATAGGAAAGTATTTCTCTGAAAACCATTACTTAAAGTGGTTGAAGGGGTAAAACCCACTTTTTATTTATATACATATCTATAGTACCTAAAATACATATCTATATAGATATTTATGTATTCATGCAAAAATGCTTATTATGTGTACCCTAAATAAAATTTAGTCAGCAACAAAGAGATGGGAGATGTATCAGCACAACCTTTAAATGATATAATAACCAAATGTTCTAGTTTCTAGCCATAAAATCTTTGCTCGTGAAGAAGTCTAGTAGCAGTTTGATGTTAGCAGAACTTCATCAGTCCTCTAATGGACCAATATTTCATTTTTATAACCATCCTTATATATGGACTCAACAATCAACATTTGGTTACATTTGCTGGTTTACAGTGAAAAGAGGAAACAGCCTATCTATGAATTTAAATCATGAAGTACTTCTCTCTTGATCTTTTTTTTCCTCTTTCAGGCAAAGCTGGGTGTTGCCTAGATCATACAAATTCATGGCTGAGTCTTTCATGTAGAATTGAATTGTATGGCTTCAGGGAATGCCATGGAAACGGGTTATATTCTCTTTCTAAAAAAAAAAAAACTCCACACAATTCTTATAACACTTGGTATGGTGCCAAAGGTGATTTCCTGGCTAAAATTATGAGAAACTGTTAATAAAGTCTGTAGAGGTTCACATTCTCCCTATCTTAAGCATTTTCTTATTCCAGGAGAGAAATTATGTAGAACGTAAGCATGTTTCAAGGTCAGATAGCAGAAATCCAATCGGAATGATTTTATATCATATAAAAATATCCTATGGTTTAAAAGAAAATAGTCTAGAAGAAAAATGATAGAATATTATTATTAAAAGATTTTTAATATTTTTTTCAGTATTGGTGATGGAGGCTTGTGATGTTATATAATTCTGCTGCTTTCTTTTTGACTTTATGACAGTAATTTTTAGAGTGGGTGTGTATGCCCATAAGAATGCAGAAATGTGTTACATATTCAGTATATTCATATATCATACTTATGTTTCATTTTCTTTCATAAAAGAAACATACATTTACACATACTTTGTTAGAAATACTGATGGACTACTTAGAAGGAAGAGAGAGAAAAGAGGCCATCTGCGCCAGGGAAGGGCTCTCTAGATACGAAAGTCTGTTTACAGGCACAGATTTTTATAGTCTCTAATGCCAGCTAGGTTGTATTTATATTTCCCTTCCTTTTCCATTGTTCTTCACTAACCTTCTTACTTACATGAGGTCATCCCGAAGCATTTTGTTGGAAACAAAAATGTACATTTAATGTGTCTCTGTAATGGCTTTGCCAGAATTCCTCCAGGATGAGATTTCTTTTTCTGTTTTTCAGAATCTGCCCTTGAAGAAGATACCATGCAAAGCCAGTGCACCCTCAGGCTCCTTTTTCGCCCGGGACAATACAGCCAATTTCTTATCCTGGTGCCGAGATTTAGGGGTTGATGAAACGTGTCTATTTGAATCGGAAGGTTTGGGTATGTATTTTCTTCAGAATTTTAACTGATAAACTTACAGTTAGTGCCTTTGTCGGTATAGCTATCAAAACCAACTTTTTTGTGTGATATCATTTCACAGATTTAAAGTGTAAACATTTGTAGTTGGTTGCAAATGAGTTTTTGAATGTAAAAAATTGCATGTTCTATTACTATTGTTATCTTGTGGGTAAAGAATAGGAACATAAGTAGCACAATTATTTCTAATAAAAACTAAGTAAATACAATAAAAAATAGGGAGATATTTGGAAAGCACAGGGTTCAATTTTACCGTCAGGCTCTCACTTGAACTAGAAAACAGCATTGTCCTTTTACTTGTCCAAAGGTACAAAAACATCATTTCCTATATGTGCTCTTTGTTGAAACTTAAGTTTGTTAATTAATTAGTCAATTTTTTAGTGAGTTAAAAATCAGTCAAGCAAACATGAGATTGGAGTAATTAAAGATGATGAAATAAAAGACAGAAATACCTTAGTGCCCAGGCCTGCTCACATAATTTCTGTTTGTTTTCTTTTGTTTTGTGATTGTATTTTTCCAAATCCACTTTCAGACCATAGAATGACCTTTTGCTTTTCTTTGGGAAAAAACATACATAATGGTGTTTCCCATTATTCACAAAATAAAGCTGAGTGAAGAAAGGAGGCACGTAGGGGGTAAAAAGCTTTTGTTTTTTGCCCAAGGCCTTAAAAAGTTTATTCATAAAATCATATACCCCCAAATATTAAGATCAAAGTAAGCTGAGCATCCCTTTAGAGAGAAAAGTGCAGTGGTACTTTGGTACTTGTTGATTCCTTCTGAATCTCCTGATAAGTGTCAAAACTGATGAGTACTGAACTACCATGAGACTGACATGTTGACCTCTATTTTATCATGAGAAAGGGACACTAAGTGGCAAGCAAGTGATAAGTGATGAACCATTTAAAAATTTCTTTTTGCCCTGGCTGGTGGCTCAGTGGACAGGCACTGGCCTGCAAACCCAAAGATCACTGGTTTGATTCCCAGCCAGGGCACATAGCCAGGTTGCAAGCCAGGTCTCAAGCCAGGTCCATGGCTAGAGGCAGGTGAAAGGTGACCACACATGGATGTTTCTCTCCTTCTCTGCCACTCTCTTTTCCCCTCTCTCTCTGGAAATAATAAATAAAACCTTAAATTTTTATTATTATTATTATGGTATTACAGTTACCCCAATTTTTTTTGCCCTTTGCCCTCCTCTGCCCAGCCCACTCCCTCACCCCACTATTACAGTCAATCCGCACACCATTGTCCATGTCCATGGGTCATTCATAATGCTCTTTGATTAGTCCTTTCCCCTACTTTCCACCATTATGCCCTCCCTCCTCCCCTCTGACCACTGTCAGTCTGTTCTGATGAAATGTTTTTTCTCATCATAATGTGACAAGTATAGGGTTTGATAAATTCTGAACCCTACAAGTACCAAGGTAAGACTATACAAATTGCCTTCCAAGCAGTCAGTTTCCCTATGCCCCTGGGCCCACAAAGTAGTATTTCTCTGTGAAACCTAGGAAATTGATGGTAACAGCTAAAATCTTGATAGTCATCAAGTTTCTGAGAATTACCTCAGCAGAGAAGAAAATATACATGAATTTTGACTAGGAGAACTTTTTATACCTGAAAGAAAAATTAAAGCAGAGTAAGTGCGTAATAGCATACTATTTTGAATAGCATCCTCCTTAAATGTTAATTATACAAATGGACTTTGACTGTTCTCACCATTTCCTTCCATTAAAGTAAAACAAATTCTGTGGAAGATGTGCATGTGTATGAGGTCTGTCCTGAAAGTATCAGCCGTGCAAACTGTTTTAATTATATTGACACTGGCTCATTGCTTTCAGGACAGGTCTTGTATGCCTCTTTATAAGTCCACTGTTAACTTTACAGATAGGTTTTAACTACCTTTAGGTGGACAGGAAACTGTGAATGGAGGATTATAAGAAGGAAGTGTGATTCCATTGTGTGAATGTACCACAGTTTGCAACAACATGGATGGAGATGGAGAGTATTATGCTTAGTGAAATAAGCTAGGCAGTGAAAGACAAATACCATATGATTTCACCCAACACAGTAAACTAATGAGCAAAACAGAACCAGAGGCATGGAAATGAGGAACAGACTGACACGGGGAAAAGAGGCAAAGAAGGGGAAGGGTTTAGTCATGGAACTAGGATAAATGACCCAGGGACATGGACAACATGTGGGGATTGACTGTGGGAGAGGCAGGTGGTGGGCAGGGCAGGGGAGAGCAGTGGGGGAAAAATGGGACAACTGTAAAAGAACAACAATAAATTATTAAGAATAGAAGGGAGTGTGAAAAATATTCTTGAAAGATCTAGTATATATTCACTTATATATATATGTATAGCTACATAATCAAGCGTTAGGAGTACATTCTTCATGTATGGAAAATAACATCCGGATTTAAAGTTCTGAAGTGCTACTCCATTACCAAAAACTGCCACATGGGGAAACTGCTATATCGTTTATTAATTTGTTCATTGTACAGATTTTCATGGAAGAAGCATTTTTCATTGACTGTAGGCCAAGTGGATTACTTACCTTGAATGGAAATGTGATCCTGTCTCAATTTTTTCACCGTCCATGAACTCTTTTGTTACTTGAATTAATAAAACTTTTAGTTGGAATCAAAGAAGAGTCAATCTAGTAATAAATTTTCTCTGCAGTAAATATCATTATAGCCCAAGGTCCTAATGAGAATTAAAAGCATATTATTTGCCTTGATGGTTTTTAAAGTCCCATTTGATAATAAGTAACATGCTTTGTCTCGAAACAATAAAGCCTAAAGCAATGTATGTATTAATGATTGTGATATATAAACACATATTCTGCACCATATAAAATTATGCCAAGAAGGATTTTGAGATGGCCTAGTTCTTCACTCTGTTTTGGAAAAAAAAAGTAACCTGATTTTTTAAAAAGGAAGTCAATGAGAATTTAGCTATAATAACTATGGAGTATTTTGTTAAAATATCTTTGACTTTGATTGCCTTCTGTATTATTGCTTAGCTTATACCTTGCAATTAAAATGCAATTACATACCCGTGAAAGTGTAATAAGACCCAAGTTTTCAAAACTCTGCACATTTAAATATAATTTTTAATCTTCTATGAACCAGATGAAAGCAAATATGCATTCTAGTTGGCTGCTTAATCAAAAGATAAATTTGAAATTTATGTTTCTCAGACTAGGACCTGCGATGATGTGTAATAGGCCCTGGGGAGTTGGAGAAAGGGAGCCAATATTGTAGCATTGACTTTAGGATTATTCAGAGAAAGGGAACAGCTGTGCCTGGAGATGTTAATGATAATCAAGAGGAAGGACAATGAGAAATTCCATTTTCCCAGGGGAATCCTTTCTCCTTGGATTTTTCTTATTATTCAAGGTAGGTGAGGAAGTGACTGAGCCCTTGGACTCCTTGCAGAATTGACTTCCTTGCAACAATAACACTGTGTACTCTGCTTGATGTCTTTTCACACCTCACCTTTGAAAGGGAATTTAGGGCAAGGTTTTTTTTTCCCCCTTTCTTCTACCTCAAGATTTCATTTCAGTAGCACACAAGATGAAGAGCCTCCTTTGTATTCTGGTGTTCTGAGTAACAAATCAAATGAAAAGATGCCCTGATGAAGGGGGAAATCTGTTTGAATGGATGATAAAGTAGATCACTGTACTGAGTGTGTATCAAGAGCCTTCTGTCTTGAGCTGTTCAAAGGTCTCTGCCTGCATAAAGCTTTCTTATCTCTGTGGCAACTGATACGCTACCCTCAGTGGCAGGGCTTTTTGTGTCATTATTTGTAAGAGGATCTTGATTCACAGCTCACTCAATCTGTTCTATTTCCACAACAGCTACTGACAAGAAATCTCAGCAGGTAGGGAAGGTATGCCCCAGATGACCTGGGGAGTAGGCAAAGCAGCTTTTTCCATAGCTTCTCTCCTGCTTCTTGTCTTTTTGGTTCTTGGCAGATAACTTTCTATGCCACGAGACACAATCACATACAGAGAGTAACCTGCACTTTATCGTCTATGGCATTCTTGATAATTTTTTTTCTGTGTAATGTCAGTTTTTAGATCATATGTTCACTACTATAGTGAAGTAGTTCCAAAATGAGCTAATAGAAAAATGGACAAAAGTCATAAACAGTCTGCTCATAAAATACTTATAAAATATATAAAAGTATTAGACACATTAGTTATAAGTAAATGTAATTAAAGCTATGAAAAATTAGCAAAGATTAAGCAAAATTGTTTAGTGTCAATTAGGAAAATAAGATATTCTGTACATTACTGAAGAAAATTGGAAATTGGCATGTTTCCTTTGAAGGGCAATTTGATGTTATGAATCAGAGACTTTAAAAGTGTTCAAATCCTCTTATTAACTTTTTCTACTTCTAAAAGTTTATCCAAAGGAAATAAGCAGAGATAGGCAACAGACTGTTCGCTGAAGTATTTTTTTATAATAATAAAACCTGGTGGCACAGTGGATAAGGCACCAGCCTGTGAACCCAAAGGTCTCTGGTTCGATTCCCAGCCAGGGCACATAACCAGGTTGCAGGCCAAGTCTCCAGCCAGGTCCATAGCTGGAGGCAGGTGAAAGGCAACCATATATTGATGTCTCTCTCCCTCTCTGCCTCTCTCCTTACCCCTTTCTTTAAAAATAATAATAAATAAAATATTTAAAAATATATGAAAATTAACAACCTATGACCTTTGGTGATAGTGTAAATGAACTACAGTGATTCAGAGATGCCAACCAAAGATAATATCCTTGAGACATTAAGGATATGGGAAACTTACTCTGAAACATTATGTCATACATTTACAAGTAAATAACAAGAAAATATACTTAGAATGTGAAAGAAAAACAGTAGTTGGGTTATAAATGATATCATCTTCATCAATTATCTGTTAACACAGCCTGGACAGGAAACAGGTATGGCCTATACTCTGAAACATGAGCAATTAATTTTATGTTAAGATACAATTTAAACCAGTTTGCATAGAAAACTATTTGTGAACATAAATATTTGTATACCAGTATTATAAGGACTGTTTTGCATTATTGGAGGTTAAAGGGACATGTCAAGTGGTTATAGAGTTGTATACTGCTGTGGGAACAGAGGATGTAAATCTCTGTGTGTTTGTGCTCTCTGTTTGCTCTGTGGAGCATTCTGTACCTTTAAGATTTTACATTTAATGCTCACCTACGACTCCAGCTGTTCAAATCCTGCTGATGTATAAGTGACTGGAGGAAGATTTATTTTTGTCTCTGATTTATAAATAATTGGGTTTCTTTGATTCCTTTAAAATATTTAGGATTATGCTTTAGGTTAAAAAAGATGAATGTGAATGCTTTCTTGAATTTAAAAATATGTAGTCAATCAGTCTAAAACTAATATATCCCCCCAATACTTATTTTAAAATAAATGAACTTTACTTTTCATTGTAAAGAAAAAAAGTGTTTAACCATACATGGATGTTTCTGTCCCTTTCTTCCTCCCTCCCTGCCCTTCTCTCTGAAAATAATGAATAAAATCTAAAAAAAAAAGAAAAAAAAAGTGTTTAGAAGGCTCTAGGTGTGAAAGTGATTTCTGGTTTTTCAGTCAGGCAGAGATGTAAAAGTTCTTAAACTGTATGAATCATTATTCTTCCTATAAGGTAGTAATTTTTCAAACATTAAATGCATCAACTATCTTTTCTAAAATAATGCTGAATATTTTTACATGGCTCATTTTATTATTGAAATGAAGATCAGAAATGTATGATTTATTTTCAATCTTAATAAGTTTTAAATCCTAAAATTGATGCTCTTATATGAATTTATGTTTTATAACTTCCCTTAGCATACTAATTAGAAATTGTCATGTTAGTTTAATCTCTTTCCCCAGGAACTTGTTTGTTTTATATTATTTCTATGCATTTTGGTGAGCTGGGAGATGGGGGTGGGGGGAGGAAGGGAGGACATTCTTTAAAATGCACAGTTTTTTGCCTTCTGCAATTGTGTCAATATCATTATGTTATTGGATGATTATAGGACTTGGAGGCCAGTGACTATCCTTCATCTATTTCTCTGAGAAAGAATCTACTCAGCAAGAAAAGGGTTTGCTATCTGCTGTGCAAGCATGCTAATGTGTGTGATTTGCCTTTATTTTTCTTTGCTGTGTTTATGTTTGCTGTGTGGCACTGTCTTCTTTTTGATGCATGACTATGATGTGCAGTTTTACAAACTCCTTTGTCCTACTGAACATTGGTCAACACCAATCTACCTGCAATAACAGTATAATTTCTATACAAGAATAAAAATGATTGTGTATGGATTTTAAAACACTGTTATCCACTTTATATTTCTATGTCACTTGTTGCATCAGGAAAAGAATCTATGCCTGCCTTTCAGTGTTTGAGGATCATCTTTTGTTGTTATTGTCCATATTGAGGACTATACGAGTATGTCTGCATAAAAAGCTACATTGCTTTCATTAGTATTAATGTGGGCTAACAATTTTAGGATACCCATTCCTCTCCGGGTTATTTATATTCACTTTGTTTTATTCCCAAGAACAACTTATTTTAAACTTTTTTTACACCTGTTTTTATGAAATACTAATTAGTATCTCAAATTCACTTTCTACTTTTGAACTCAAAAACTCTTTCCAAGTGTAGCCGTTTGTCCTCTGCCAGAGAAAATCTTAAGGAATACAGCACAGAATCTGATTGAGGACATTAAATGTCTCCTTGAAATTGTAGGTGTGTCAGGACTTGATGGAGTCAGGGTGGAATTAGGAATGTAGAAAGCTTTTCTAATAAAAGTTATATGCTCAATAATGAGAGCTACACCGTGTGCACGTGCTGCCATTTTTCACTCTCCTCCAAACCATCATTTATAAATGGAAAGCCGGGACCTAGAGAAATAAATAACTTACCCAATGTAACACAGTGGCCCAGCTAGGATTTTAACTCAGCACCATTTCCCATCATAGATCATGCCCCTCTGTTACAGAAGGTTATGCTTTGAGGTACTCTTACAAGTCATATGATTATTTCAAGTAAAAGGAAGTATAAAATAGAAATCCAATTAGAAAAAACTGCTTTTCTGAATGAGAGTGACTTGGTCTGTTAAATTAGCATGAGGTCTCGGTGCTAGGGAAAAACTGGTCACTACCTGTGCAGAAACACTTTCAATTCAGTAGCGAAGGCAATTAACTGCATTTTATTCTATGTATCTTCCATTATTGAGGAAATTATGAATGAACCCTATACTGTGTGTAATATGTATAAATGTTATTCTGTTTTCAACATGAGTAGTTATTTGGATACACACACGCTGGACGTGAGTGAGCTTCCATGATTCTTTCTTGTTGGCCTTTCCTTCTGTTCTTTAACCTCCCTCAGGTCAGGTTGGAAGGCACCTACCCTGCTCTGCCCTGCCTAGCTGCCTCCTACCTTTAAACTCAAAGGTTTCTGTGTCTTTTTACTGAGAGTCCCATTTTGGCTGAGAGCAATTTGTTACCATCCCTTCACTTTCTAGGGTGACGTTTTTTTGCACCTTATAGATCCAGGCAAGAGAGAGATATGCCCATAAAACCCGTGAAAGGCTAATTGAGTTAATGAGTTACTTTCCTTTGTCCATCATCCTAACCTCACCATCACCTCAGTTATCTTCAACATTGTGGAGCCTATTTCATATGCCAAAGCCCTTTTGAGTAGTGTTAACAGAATACAGGCTGAGGGCAAAAGTAGGCTTACAGTTGTTTCTTTGGAAAATTAGAGAATACAAGAACCACCTTGGTGTTTCGGATATTCATGACTGTAGACCTACTTCTGCCCACAGGGTGGGCAGACACAGGAAGTAGAACTGACATTTATCAAATAATCATAGCATGGTTTAATATAGTGCTTCTTACACTGTGATGTGCACACTCATCACCTACAGAGCTTGTTTAAATGTAGGCTCTGATCAATAAGTCTGGCCTGGGACCCAACAATTTACAGTTCTGTCTAGCTCCCAGCTGATGCCAAGGCTGTTGGACCACACTTAAGTAGCAAGGGAGTAACATTAATTGAGTGCTTACTGAATGCCAAGTGCTGTTAACCACAAAATCACTTCAAGAGGAAGGCAAGATACCTGTTTGAGAGATGAGAAAATTATACAGTCTAAATTAGAACATGCTACCCTGACTTGTGGCTTACTTACCTTCAACCACACTACTAAGTATTAAAAATGTTCCCTACTCTGGGAAGGTGAGGAGCCATTAATTTATGATATTTTCACAATTAAACAAGTCAGCCTCAAAATATAATCTTTATGCTTTCCTCTTAAATATAAATCTTAAAACCAATTTCCTTCAAGACCAATATGTGTGTTGTAGTTCTAATGTATAGATACTAAATGGATGACAATTTTTCATTCTTGCATTTCTTTGCTCCTCTGTTAAAACTTAATATATTTTGCTTAACTATGCATTTATGGTTCAATGCATTTTATCCTTGCAGATTCTGTGAAATTGAAACTCTACCCTTTGCTTTTAGTGGAAAACCTCATTTGCTATTCCTGGAGCTAGCAGCATTCTGTTTGACATTTGATGCCCAAGAGATTTTTATAGAATCTAGGTTATAAGATTGAGTCTCTTGCCACATATTTTTGAATAGGGATCTGTGTTACCTCTCCCAGAGGTGTTCTGCATTATTATACTTTTCTTTGAAATGGTTTTATTTAAAAAGAAGCCTCCAGTGATAAAAACAAAAACAAAAACAAAACAAAAAACTTTTGCAAAAATAATCACCCTTGGTTATAGAGGTTTTTATTTGTTTTAAAGAGAATTTGTTCAGAGGGAGGAAAGCAGTAGTGGTCTCTCTTCTACCCTTAACTCTAAGTGAAAGACCATGTTGATGTTACAATGATAAAGGGAAAAAATGTTTCCTACTGCAAACTTCAGTAAAAATAGGAGATTCTTTTTATTTTTGAAAAGATGAATCAGTTATGTGTTTAAAATGAGTAGCCTATATCATTCAATACACAGGCTTTAGATCAATTGCAACATATTAAAAGTTACCTTTCTGACAAAGATATACATTTAGTTATTTAATCTTCTAAAATATAATATAACCCATTTTGGTAATTTATTGAAAGCACTATAGACTCATCCAAATTATTTTATTTTCAGAGACTGAAGGAAATTAATAGTAAGATGTTTGGTGTTTCCCAAAATGTGGTATCCTAATATAATTGCCACTTCAACTTTACTCTTAGCACAAAATCGTAATAACTATAGGTATATACTGACCAAAATGACTTATGTAACTTGAAATTTGATTATACTTAACAAAAAATCATTATAGCTATAGGATACTTGCTTAATATTAGTCTATATACTAGCCAAATTGACTTAACTTGAAATGTGATTAAATTTAAAACTTACTGTCTCTGCTATAATATAAATGATAAAAATATTCAAATAAAATAGGACCACTCTAAATTATACAAGTGTATCAATAGTATTTAATGCTTTTTAATTCCAAAGTCTCTTCCATTGCTTAGTATAGTGACTAACACATGATGGGTGTTTCACAAAAAATGCCTATAGGAAAAAAAAGTGAATTAATTTTGACTAAGCCACATGAAGATAGCCTTCAAGTAAGTGATTTAAAACAATGAATATAAAAAAATAAAGAAAAGTAACCTTGGACAGATCTTTTCTATGTGCTGCACACTGTGCCAATAATAGCAATAAATGTTACTTTGTATAATTTTCATAATAATTTTCCCTCAGAAACAGATTTTATAGAATGACATCCCCAACTAGCAAAACTAGTAAGTGTTAGAACTTGGAGTCTCCCACATGCTGTCCGTCTTTCAGCTTTAGACTTTGCCTTGGTCACTCACTTCTTAAATTTAGTTTTCTCACAAGAAGGTAAGAGTGTTTACTTTTACAATTAAATAAACATTTACATAACTTATACTTTGATTTTCTACACATGCTAGGTAAGATTTTACACTTTATTCTGTTTATTCGCTGTCACCATCACTATCATCACTTCATAATTTTTATCATCCTCAATATTATGAGATATCACACTTAGTGTATAATTACTGTGTTGTAGACAATGTGTTAAGTTATGCATCTGTAGAGGTTTATCTCATTCATTGCTCAGTTGTCACCAAACATTGATTTTTTTTTACTGTTATGGGCCAGGCATATATGCCTAATATTTAAAAAGTTATTAACATTTGAGACACTAATATAGGGGTGTTTTGAAGCAGTTTTATTGCTTTATAAAGCATAATATTACTAAAAATACTGGAAAGTAAAATCTTATCTTTCTGTTGGCACTTTCCTAAGGAATGAGATTGAGGAATAGGTTTATTTGTCCTAAATTTTATGGACTGGTTCTGTTAAGGATATAAATGAATGTTTAAGCAATTACTTTTCAGTTTGCCAAATTAAACTTGTAGTGCATCCATGGCATATTAGGTATTTGAGTTTGGACACACATTCATTTGTTTTAAATGAATAATTTTATTAACTTAGGAAACAAATCAGTACACAATAGTGATACATCCTATGTGTAACATGGTTTTTCATACATCACCCACATTATTGTTCTTCTTCAGAATGATTTTTATTTTCCATAAAATTTATCTGTCTATTTCCAATGCTTATATAGTCCTCAGAATATGTACAACAAAATGGCTAAGGAATTATTATAGTTGGATCAGGCATTACTTTTTATAGTTGGCTGTTGACTACACAATTGACCAAATTTGGTTGCTTCACCATTTTCACATTTTGACACTGTTTTCATCAAGAAATGCATGAGATTGTATCCAAAGCTCCTGGTACTTTAACCACTTGCTTTACACAGCTTTCTTTCTCTGAAGATGAGGGTGTTAGCCAGGACCTTAAAACTGTTCTTCTCCTCAGGTTTTATTATTCTTTTTTCTCATTCAAAACTCTTATTTGTTGTTTGGTACAGGGGGCAGAGTTTTGTTTAAAGGTTCGAATCCAAAGATTAATTAGACAGGAAGATTGATTTTCATTTGTTTGCTTCTGTTTTGTGATGTTTGTTATTGTTCTGTCTGCAATGTAGACCTATGTGATATGACAGTCCATGAGTTACACTGTGCTAAATTTAATGTAGCAAAAGTCGTGACAACTACTGGTGCAATCGGCATTGGAGGTATTAAGTATCTTTAGGTTAAGCCCCTTTAATTAAAAGTAATTTTAGGCATTCCCAATTAGGGTTTTGTGACAATTTACTCAGAATCAGCTGAAACTAAAATTTATATGACCAGGATTGGAAATATTTTATAATTCAGAAATCCCATCATCAATTTTGCTTTAATGAGCATTGCTGATGGTTTTAGAATTTATTTTAAAAGCTTTGAAGATGACATTTTATAACAAGATAAAATTTTGTCTATTTAAACCTAAATGAAATCATGCACTTAAAATCCAAGTAAGAGTATTTTTCTAATCACCACACAATCCCCTGAATTTCCATTCTGGTGACCATGGACCAAATATTGCCACTACCTTAATCTGTGTAAAGAAGAAATTAGATGTTTAAGTTAGAAGTGGAATAATGCTGGGATATTGAATTATACATAAAACTCTGTATTTTAGAATTAAAGCAATTTTTCTTGAAGTTTATCAATAAGCTAATATATATTTTTAAAAATCATGATATTAACTGAGTCTATGTAAAGACCAGTCTCAATGTAATTTTTTCAATATGTGTTGTATTAATTAGATGTTGTATAAAATACTATTTAAAAATTCTCCAGTCATGGTTTAAAACGAAATATAAGCAGTACATACTCCTCTGGTAGGCTCAACAAATGCAAGTCTGATTTGTCAACATTACTATATGTGTCCAAAGCCATTGGTAAAGATTTATTAAGTAATCATATTATATTCAAATAAAGCCTTAATGCAAATAATATTTGTAATTTGCTCATATTTTTAGCAAAGCTGGCTGATGATACTTATTATGTATATTTACAAAATCCAGCCAATGTTTCTCTCTAAATTATCACTTAATTAGATTTGATTAAGAGAGAACATTAAATTTCAGGGTATCACTTAACATCTTTGCTTAAAGGATAAAGAACTGTGGCGTAATTTTTATTCTTATTCATTACATTATTTCTGCTTAAATTACGAGTGAAAGTAAAGCTAAGGTTTTTAAAAGGCCTGTCTTTATTCCATAGTCTTTCTGTGTGCTCTATGTTTTAAAATGCCTATCAAGTACTTATGTCATAATTATAGCCACATGTGTTTCCAATATTGACTTACTAAAGTTAACTAATTAAAGAAAATTATTTTAGAGTGAGATTTATGCAGGTTAAGATTTCCTGAAATTAATGGTTTTGGGGAGAGGGGTTGGCCAAAGAGTTTTAAAAACTACTTTGAGACTTTAATAAGGTTAAGTCTTCAGTGGGGTAGGCTGGTTTTTGTGAATGTCAGAATGAAGACTAGTTGTTTTCCTGGGAGCAGGAGGGGTGAAGGGGTCAATAGCAAGCCCATTCACTGGTGAACTGCTTTCCAGTCCCTTCCATTGTAAACGATCCACTCTCTGTCTTGTCTTCCAGTCCTCCACAAGCAGCCCAGAGAGGTGTGTCTGTGTCTGCTAGAGCTGGGCCGGATTGCAGCCAGGTAGGTGTGACTTCTGCTACTATGTTCAGACATGGACCCTCTCAGCACCCAAGCATGTGAGAAGCTTGATGACATTTTGTTGGTGGTGTGAACCCGCTGAGAAAGCTCTTCCTTCAAATATCATCAGTAGTAGCACCTCAAGAGCAGTCATTTCAACTGAAAGCATGCCACTGATATTTTTCACATCGTGATCCTGTCATCAAAGCTGCTCTTTCTTGGGGGGTAGGAGAGAGTCCTGTCCATAAAGTTGTATGTGACAGTCACTCTTTTGTTATTGGGAAGTCTATTCTCATTATGTTCTTTCTTTAATCCTTCTTCCCATCTCTTCCTCTTTACTTTTTATTTTTAATGTTGAGCTTCCTCTTTTGTTCATTTTTCCTCATTTTCCCCCATTCAACATCTCATCTCTCAGCTTTCTTAGTTTCTAATTCTGAGTGGGAGAATAGTTTTTAAAATTATTCTCTATATTTTGATTAGAGAAAGACAGAATATTATAATTCCTATGTAGAGACATCTTTAGGATCTATCTTCTGGCAAAAGGTAAACCAGAAGCAATTGTGGAAATTGCAATTATATTTAAAGAAGTAGAGGAAGGGATTTTGTTAGCCAAGCTAACAAACCATGGTGTTCTTGCAAACCATCTAGCAGGGCTTCTGACAGTTCTATAAAGCCAAAATAAATTAGAAATGAAGTTTTAAATCTTTGAAGAAGTCTTAATGCAAAATTAAAATCAGAATAATTTAGAAAATGTGTTCAAATCCAGCTCTGGGTATACTTTTAGAGTTGAAATCAGATTAACCAATAAGATGAAATGAGAGCTGGCTCTGGGTGTAACTTCACAGAGAAATTTATCAAGAAAATCAAGGAAAAGAAAATGCAGGTGTGCACATTAGCAAATTACAGCAACTGATAGAAAATATTCTGCCAATAGCCCTTTATTTGATCTAATTAAAATTAACCTGTAATCAAAAGAAGTAACCCCAAGTTCTTTAAAACATCATAGTCAACATTATTTTAACAAGTTGTATACCAGATATGAATTTTACTTTACCACAATAATTGGGTGAGAGAAAGATTTCTCTAATTAACTTTTTTTTCAAATTAAATATGAATGATGTTTGATTCATCAATTTGAGACATTCAGAAGTTTCTCTGTGCTCTCCTACACCATTCCCGGATGTAGTTGGGAAGGCCTTTGGAGAGCGTTCGCTAGTCTGTAGTCCACTCAGATCTTGACTCCTCAGGCATAGTTCAAGCTTGCAGAGCCTGCGTATTGCTTGGCACTCCCTGCTCTTCCTGCATCGCCTCCTTCTTGGGTTCTGTGAGGGAGCAAGACGAAGGTATCTGTTGCTTCTAGGACTCTGCCAAGCCACCGTCCTGCCAGTCTTGGAGCTTCTGGCCTATAGGACAAATAGGTTTGGGTCAAAGGAATACCATGGACTCAGCAGATAGCCCCTAAAAGGGAGGGGGAGTTCAAAATATGGGGATAGGGGAAGGAAAACACAAATAATAAAAGTTCAATAAATGACTTGCTGCCAGTGAAATGCTAGAGTAAAAGAAACATGGATGGTCTAGCATTCCTATGTAACAGGTTAGGCAGTAAGCTTTTAATTTAGCTGCTTGCTTGGATTTTACTGTCAGAATATTCTGAAGTGCCAGATTGTATATTGTTGCTTTAATATTTTAACTATGAATCTAATAAGCATCATGAATCTGGAAGTTGTGATGTAGAGGCAAAGAGAAGGAGTTGCATTATCTACAAAATTAGTTGGGAATTGTCATTTTCCTTTATATAGTTTATATTATTTGCCTATTTTATGAACTTATTTATTTTTTTTTGTAATTTTTTTTACCTGAACACTTTGATTAGAAATCTTGCTGAACTGAATATTTTAACTATGGTCAAGTCATCAAAGGAGAAGACAGAATACCCAATGACAAATCCCTTTAGAAATGATCTTCCCTCCAACTCTATAACTGGCATAAATTGGCCCATGCTATAGTATGTAAAGCAAATTAAAGTATTGGTTAATGAAAGGGAATCATAATGGTTTGGTCAATTTCAAGGTGAAGCATTGTATGAAGAGTTATATATTTTTCCCAAAAGATATTTTTAAATTGAGATTCTGGGTTGCTCCTTTAAAAAAATAAACACTGTATTTAGGTATATAATTGACCTACATAAAGATGTTTATATTTAATGCATACAACTTGATGAGTTTGAAGACAGTATACAACCATGAAAAGATTACCACAATGTATGTCATAAACATATAACCACCTCCAAAGTTTCCTCCTGCCACCTATTATTATTATTATTATTATTATTATTTGTGATAAGGGATTGCTCCATTTTCCTTTATGTTTATGATCATGCAAGCTGACAAAAGCAGTATTTATTCATGTTACAAAGAAAATATTACTAATTTCATAAAGGAGTGATCTATGGAGTTAGATAACCTTTACATTGCAATACTCAGTTTGAAAGTTTTGCTTTTCATTTTCTTCACTACATGAGTGGTGTGAAGTATGGCACACTAAAAAAGAGAAAATATGCTAAGAGATTATTCAGGGTGTTACTTTGGTCATATGCAGCATAAGATTAAACTGTTGAATGTGAATTGGATAGATTGAACATTTAAGTACCAGTGTCTATTGAAGTTTCTTTCTGTACACATTTGAAGATTTCTGTTTTGATTGAAGTTCAGTTGTGCTTCATAAATAGCAAACTAATAAACCCAACTCTTACTACTTTGGCACTGTGTTGAGCCTATTAGTTAAAGAAGAGAAAAGGAAAAATTCATCTCCTAATCTCATTTTTTCCATATATACATATAATTAATATTAATAATATTAAACTTATATCTAGGTCCTGATTTTGTGCTGCCTCCTCCCCCAACATTAATTATTAAGACAGTTTTAGCAAAAACTAAAAGTGATTTTAGGAGATCTCTTGCAAATCACAGCATTCATTTGTACACACAGGAGATGAATTTTTGGGCATAACAAAGTTCCCAATAGAATCTTGTGAGCTTTTATTTTATCACTGGTAGATAATTGTATTTAATTCTAAACATTTCCTTCTCGGATAATATAAATGTCATCCTAAAAGCGTCAACATCAATTCCGGTATGATTGGCAAAATGATTCTGATTCCCTACGCTGTTCTCCTGCATGGGAACACATGGGGAAGCCCTTCCCTTGCAGAGTCACAGGCTTCTCTGAGTTCTGAGAGGGGAGAAGGAGACCACGTAGTTTTGTTCTCAGGGGTAAAACCTCCTTTTATTTTCAACCAAAGAAAGCTATCATCACTGGAGAGTGAAATCCCTCCATTAATATTTCAGGGACCATGTCAGTTTCTGGGTGTAAGTAAGGTATGCAGGCTTGCCTTCAAAGTAAAACCCCTAGCAGGTCAATAAAACCTCAACAAGTCTTTTTAAAGACAGCGCTTTGATATTGGTTCCTCAGTAAAAATTACTTTGAATTCAACTTTTATACAGACGACATAATTAAAATTAGTTTACAATAAAAGTCAAACACTTGATATTTGGGCTTGTGGCCATAGTCAATAATCAACACCATAGTGGAGCTTTTTACATGTTCATTTCCAAGAACTTTCTTGATTTGGAACAGAATTAATGACTCAAAAGAAATCTACTTTACAAATAATTTTGTTAGTCTCCTATTTTAACCCATAGCCCCATGAAATATTACTTAAAAGAATATTTTTATACAAGGCCTTATCAATTAATTCATCTTAGTTAAAGCACTTGACTCTGACTACTGAGAATATCACATGTTTTCACATGGGTGAAATTTTCTTCCAAATCTCTAAGTTATGTTAAGACAGAATGAAAATGGAGCAAACACTGCCTTGCAAGAATCTGTAACCTATTTTTTTACATGCTTTAAAAAGGAGTTTCTAAAATTTGTTACTCTAATAAAACCATCCCTCGATGTTTTTTGTTTGAAAACTATAGTCCCTGAAAAAACTTGAGTTGATTTTCTCATGTGGGGCTCAGTTTGGGGCTCAATTATTTCATCTAGAACAATCTCAAAAGTGTGTCACATGCCAGAAAAATGAGAAGTCCATTTCTAGAATTGCATCATAAAGTCAATGACCGTAAGACCCTTCCCTAGCAATTTGTAATATTTTTAATGAGACAAAAATAATCCATTGCCCTTTCAGTATTCATCCTGCTTTCCTGTCAGTAGGATATACACAGATGTGAGGATTTCATTTTAGGGGATTCAAGCTTCCTGCTTCAGACATTTGTTTAGTTTGAAAGCTACAGCAGCTCCTTTGCCCCCCCAAAACTCTAACGCCTTGTAGTTGGAACGAAGTAGAAAACAGTATAAATTCAAGAAAAATCTCAGAACCAAAATAGAAACGTGAAGTGGCGTAGAGTTAATCACAGAAACCATAATGAAGCAGCCTTTGGGGAGCAGAACTAAGAGACCTACTTGGTGGCTTGCAGGTGTGGCCCCCAATCCAGGGGGATTTCGTGATTTACAGCCTGTTGACGTCTCCAGACAGACAGGAAGCCAATGAATCGTATTTAAGTGTGCATTTCTGGACCGGCTGACTGTTCCTTAGGCAGCCTGAAGTATTCAAACGCCAATATAAGCAGAGATTTGGGGCTTAGTGCTGATTTTCTGTGTTCAGTGGCATAGCTAATTTTTGGCATTCCCAGATAATGAAAAATCTTCAGGGCAAGTTTTCATGCGTGACTGTGTTACCAACATCATCCAAACTTAATCTATTTTGTATCAGACATTGAGTGAAACCTATTGTCACTCTAATAATGTATTTCTTATTTCACTTTGAAAAGAAAAGAGAACAAGGAAAATAAATTATGTAACCTGTTCCTGTAAGGTGGCATGAATCCACCTACAATTACAAGTGAAATCATATTTTCCAATTGACCTACTTTGTATTTTCAGATATGATGTTTGCATTTAGGATTGACATTTAATTGGCTGTGACTTTTAGTGTTTTAAATTCCTCTACTTTCACTGCCCAGTTTATGTTATTCTCTTAAGAACATTAAATGTAAAATTTTATACCTTGATAGAATTAAGCATTCAGAAGTCTAAGGAAACTAAGAAAGAGTTGCCTGCTGAAGTTCATCCAGTAGGTTAGTAGTAAAGCTGAAATTATAACTCAGTCCTATCGCAGTGCTGAGATGTTTCTGCTATTCTATAGTTATAGGAAAATTGATTTAAAGAAAGTCAAGAGTAAGTTTTATTTTTTGTGAAGGATACAAACAATAGTAGAATAAACAATACTACTACTCTAAATCTTAACTTTGATGCTGCCGTATTATTTAATCATGAATATAACATATTACTTAATATGTTATAACTATACTTTGAAAGTAAAAGCTTGGTCAAAAGTGCCTTAGTGCTGCAGTTTTCTGGTTGTGCAACATTTGAAACATTGATTAATAGCTATCTAAGAGGTTGTGACATGTGTCAGAGGCTGTGATGGGTGTAGAATCGATACTGTTTTAATTCCTTCCAACAGTATTAAAATACAAGACTTAGAATTTCCATTGTACAGCAAAATAAAAATGAGGCTCAGAAGTAACATGAAGATACCCCAGTGTGCCAGGTAATGCAGATATTCAATCTCCACTCCACTGCTCCATCAGGCCTCTTGGCTTTCCTAATGGAAAGCAGACCCCTTGAGGTTAAGTTATTTACTAAACTTAAAGAGTAGGCTAGTGACACAGTTACTTCAAGGCTATCTCAGGGAAGAATGATGCACAGATCTTCATGTGAATATGGTTGGTACTTATCATTGGTAACAAAATGCTGGGTTGATCGAGTTCAGTGTAATTAATAAGTATGAGAAAGTAAAAAGAGTATATTCTAGTTTTGTATAGGGTTTAAGGTCATCTAGACCATTTTCTTTGGTAAAGCATTTATGTACATTTAATACTGACATATTTTATTAAAGTGATATGCATTTAAAGAAACCAAATACATATTTGAAACCCAAAATTATTGTTTAATGAGACTACAGGAGTTATTATTATTATTATTTTACATTTAAACAATAATAAGTATCTACTGTGTTCCAGGATCCGTGTGAACTGCTGGGGATGCTGTGACTCTGATAGTGATCCCCACTGTTAGAGTAAATTCTCTATCAGTAAAGAATTAGCATGTTTCAACTCATGACTCATACTAAATGTGTAAAAGGTTAATATGCAATATGATAAATGGTGTCTTCACCTTTTAGCCAACGATTTGTGCAACTAAAGATTACTCCATTCAGTGGAGGTGATTCTCAAAACAGCAACCATTCAGTTGGTTATTCCAGGTTAAACTGTTTTGTACTGAATTCTAATATGTTCTCTAGCACTCAGAGGGTGCCTGACATGTAACATCTAAATTCTGAGAAAAATTCGAAAATAAATGATTGGCAGATGGAACATCAAATACCATCTTTGTTATGAATAAAGTCCAAGTGGACAGACATGCTTATTGTCTTTCATGGAACTGCAGAATAGTCCAATTAACCATCTAATTACAAGTAAAGATGACTCAGGGTGGAGGTTCCTATAGAGACTTCTCTGTGGGCCATTTCTTCCTTAGAAGAAGAAGGGTAAACTAAATCAAACATGCTCATTTTATTCTTAGACTTGCATGTGATAAATCCTTTAATTTACTAGAGGGGAGTGAGTAATGGAGAAAGGCCAGGCATTAAGTTAATCGAGCACCTCTACAAGAACAAGATATCAAGAGTGAGGAAATTGCTTTTCCCCAGAAATATCTGCTGGATAGTTAACAAACTATCAGAACAAGATAGTAATTTAAGCTTTTACATTTAATCCTCTTTTTTTAAAGATTTTATTTATTATTTTTCAGAGAGAGGGTAAGGAAGAGAGGCAGAGAGGGAGAGAGACATCAATGTATGGTTGCCTTTCACCTGCCTCCAGCTATGAATCTAGCTAGAGACCTGGCTTGCAACCTGGTTATGTTGCCCTGTCTGGGAATCGAACCATCAACCTTTGGGTTCGCAGGCTGACACCTTATCCACTGTATAGCCAGGACATAACCATCTTTTAATACATTATACACCTAATATACTAGACATTATCAACATATTTATATTATCTGTTTATAGATTATTTACTCTGTAGGTTATCTGTAACCTGTGACTTTCCCCTCTCCTTTCTAACACACCATCACCTGATTAAAATACCAGAGAAAACTGGCCTTAGTCCTGAAGTCAGAGAACCTGGATTTAAGTTTTGTGCAGTTTCTATGTAGTTCTGGATCTGCATTCTTCCCTGTACAGATGGAAGTGTATAACTACATCCCAAAGGTCCTTTTCAGCTATTAAGAGTCTGGAGGTATCATTGGCCTCCTCCACCTGGGTACAACTGGTGCACATCTAAGAAACCAAATCCGTTTTAACTTTAGCTGAACAAAAATATAATTATGGGGGGTAAGCATGCTGACAACAACTCCATCTTTCTCTCTCTTGAACTTCTATGGCACATATAATTTACAACACATAATTTTTACCATATTAAATTGCTTCTTTTTCTTCTCTGTTCATTTTCTTTGCTAGCAACACTAGGCATGCTTTCATTATGTTGCTCTTAGAGAATAACCTGTATAATGTATAGTCCATTGTTCTTGAGCCCATTGGAGGTATACAATTAACAGTGAATTTCTTCTCTGTTAAATCACTTAAGAATGTTTATTTTGGGGGGGATTGCCATTTTCAAACTCAGCTCTAACTGATTTTTATTTTCATCTTTAACAAGGTTGTGTCCAAAATAGCGGTTCAATTATGGTAATACCATTTGCTAGTAAATATGCAAGTTGAAAAGTAAATTTTATATGGTTATCCATTATCGATTCATTAATATATTACATGTGGCACTTTATTTCATCTTAGTGTGTTGTATGTTTTGTGTCTGTTCATATATGCATACACACACATATACAGCAGGTATGCTTTACCCCTGCTTAACAGGATTCCATTTAAGAATTTTTCATTTCATGCCAGAAAAAGTAAATGTTATGTTTTCTAAAATCATCAGTTTGTCCTGATAGTGTTCATCATCAAATGTAGTGTATGATAAGTGTATCATTACAAGTTATGCAGGTATATTGATCTGGTATCTTTTCAAAGGTATGGTGTGGAGCCTCCTGGTTTGATAAAACTGGAAAAAGAGATTGAACAAGAAGAAACACTTTCTGCCCCTTCTCCATCACCTTCCCCTTCATCAAAGTCTTCTGGAAAAAAGAGCACAGGAAACTTACTGGATGATGCGGTGAGTAAAAGTGGTCAGGTTTCTTACTACTGCTTAGTCTTCATTTGACTTGCAAAACTCATTCTGTTCTGTACAGTTTCTTATCTGTCTAGCCTTCCCTTACTTTAATTTCATTGAAATTCATGTTAACATCCTGTGGAAAAGTTTCTAGTCCTATACGTCAGTGTGAGATTCAAAAGTGAGCCAGTCATTTCAAATAAAGACACTTAATTCCGCTGAGTAGTATCTAAAATTTTAATATGATATATCAACTTCCTGAAAGTGGGCTTTGAAAACATGTTGGTCTGGTGTCATTGGCTCATGGCTCCACATTTCACAGGTGAAATGCCTGAGGCTTGAGATCTTGAGGGCTGGAAAAGAAGGGACAGCAACCCACCAGAGAGGAGAACTGCCCTGGACCACCAGCTAGGTGCCAGGTCTAGCACTGTTTTTCAGGTACTTTAGCTGCCTGGAAGGCAGGCTTCTTATTGAGGAAAACAGAAGCTTAGAAGTTGAATCACCTGCTGAGGAAAGGAGGGGAGCTTAGATTCCAACCCAATTTTGTGGAACTCTGAGGCTCCCCCACCATTCCTCTGCTCAGCAGAGTCCTCGAGTCAGTCTTTGGCAGGTTAGGAGCTATTTGCATTGTGCCCTGGTAATCACAGATTCTGGGACTGGCACTAAGTGGGATGAATGAAAACTTTCTGGCAACCTCTTGACTATTAAGTACATCTTGGTCATAAATAGTGTGTTTGATTACGTGTGTATATTTACCTCCCGCATGTGTATTTTGTATAGAAAATAGTAACGTCATTTGGTCTAACATCTGACATGTTTGAGTAAAGTATGTCTCACATACATGGGGAGAGTCTTTGGAAACTAGCAGCAACCCTAATTACATGCTTTAGACGGGACAGGGAAGGACTGCTGGCCCCTAACTGAGGGTTTCCTTTTCCAGGGCCTGAACTTAAAGGCCTGGGACAGTGGCTGACTGGCACTACACGATACAGAAAGAGAGATTTCCCTACATTCCACTTCCTCCATGTGACACTCTAATTTATGCTGCAGATTTAGATGAGCAGAAATGTAACTATTTGTCCTGATAGGTTGTGAATTCTTACTTCGCTAAGGGCAGCAAACTTAAACTTAGCCTGTCGAGGTAGCTTATCCAGTAATAATTTAATTTAGTTTTGTTCAGTCCATTCAAGAATTAAACAATAAGCAAGAACATTTTAATACCATCTAAAATAATGTGATTGCAGCAGGGAGGGGTTTAAGGAGGATAAATGGTAATGGCAAAAATTATAATAAAACATAAAATCATAGGACTGTTATTAAGAATCAATTACATGCCTTGCTTGTTACAGCTTTTCTTATTTATTGTATAAGTTAATTGAATAAATTAATAATAGAAAATCTATTAATAATAGATAACAGTGCATTCACATGTTGATGTGAATAATGTTCTTAATTATACTTTTTTAATAGACTTATTTTGGAAAGAGATGTTCCTTTAATCTTTCTCATATACACGTGCTTTTCTGGGGCAACTACAGTTGACTTTAGTCCTTTTCCCCTCAGTTGTCACCTCCGTTCATTTTCTTTAATGCATTACAGACAGAATTCTGGCCATCCTCACCTTTAACCTCCTAATGAGGGAATTATTGAATTAAATACATTTTTTTACTCCTAAAATATGAGGCCACTCTCCAATATTTGACACTTTTGACACTGCATTTTTGACATTATTCTCCACAAACATTACTCTTATGAGGAGAACCAACCCAAACGCACCTCCACTTTGATGGAAATTATATAGAGGTTCCCTTTAACATCAAAGGATAAATCCCCAACTCATTTTTATGTCACACAAACCTCCAAGTTCTGGCCTCTAGACGCACCTTGGCATTCTGAGGGGTCCATTGTGAAGATGCCTGCTAACCCCCAGTCCCCATGGACATCCGTGCCATGTGATTTTCCTCATATGCTTTCCTCACCATATGTATGCCTACTCATCTTTGAAATCCGCTTTTAGGGGCCTTTCCATCTTTTAAAGTGCAGGTTGTGTGATTTCCGATTTAAACCTTTTCTTGTCATTTCCCCTTCCAGGTAAAATTGACAAAGTAGTCCTTGATGCCCCAAGAAGTTTTATATATGTATTTAATGAGGTGCTTCCTTCATTGGGTGTAAATACCCATTAATTTCTATGGGCCGCCCTTGTTCTCAAAGACAAGAACCATCTTTTATTAATCTCTGCCTGTTAGTGCCATTGTTGTTGACTAGGTTATCCGTGTGGGTAATTAAGGTGGGTAAAAAAGCTTCTTCCTTGTTCTTTTCATCTGGAACAACTGCATGCTCTGAAAATGGGGACACTTTGTGGGGGAAGGGAGCTGCTCCCTGAAGCCATTTCCACAAACCTGGGAGAAACAGCTAGAATTATCCCTGGGCTCCACCAGCCTGTCCCATGCAGTGCCTCCCTGTCATCCCTGAAAAGGAAAACGAGGGGCTGGTGAAACAACTGGGAGAGGGATTTTGGAAAAGCTTTCCAATGCTCCAGTTTAGAAGAGGGAGAATGAGGTGGAAATACCCTTTAAAATGGCAACACTGCCCACCTTGGTTGTCCTCCCCACTCCACCTTCTAGTCTCTCAAGTGGAAATACGGGAGGGGCCTCACAAGAGTTTTAAAGCCCCTCAAAGTCTACCAGAGTTTGGGAACATAACTGTCTGTCTAGTTGGGGGGATGTAATTGAATGGAGGAAATGTGCAAGTATTTTTGTACCATCGCCAGCTAGAATGCTGTGTTCTGCAACGCCTTGAACCCATGTTTCCCCAAGAATGTTTAATCAGATCCTAACACCCCGAGATGCCCTGCAGGGAAAAGAATTGCATGGTTAGGTTAGTTTGAGAAATACAGCTTACCCTACCCCTTGTGTAGAGTTTGGCAAGGCACCATAGTGTATCAAAGGCATTAGTGAGTTCCATAATAAGATCTTGCTTGACCTGGAATTTTCCAAATTATTTGGCCACAGAAGTCTCTCACAGTCCCCTTCATACTATGTTGGGGAAATTGCATTGAAAATATTGCGTTCTGTTTAAATGATAGTTTTTCACTGACGTGTTTGATTTCAGGGACAATGAAAAAGAAACACCATCATCCAAGCCTCACCAATGACTTAAGTCAGAGCTTCGTACATCAACTATAAATGGTTTCTATAGCAGTTGCTTCACTGCATGTGCGGCATATGTAGCTGTCGGAAACTGAAATTCATGTTCTCCAATTTTTGTTTTAGAATGGGGATATATTCTAAAATAGAGATCGCTTGAAAAGTCCTGTGTTCAGTTAAAAACAGCAGTGATTTCTGCTCTGGCGAAGTTACTGTTTGTATCCAAAGAAAAAGAAACAGGGGACAAAGAGGGACAATCAAAGAAGAGAGGGGAAAAAAGAGAACAGAGAAAGAAAAAAATAGAGTAAAAAGAGCAGGCCTATGTTAAGATATCATATTCCCCTGAACAATTTCAGCAATAACTCAGTTTTGAAACTTCCAATGTTTCCTCACACTTTTTTGCTTTGAGGGGAACTGTGAAAATGGAAAAAAAGAAAAGAAAAAAAAAAAATAGGTGACCCTTTAGGTGGATAATACATCCCACCTTCTTTAATCAAGATATCATAAAAGAACACACAGTGGAGTCCATTCAGATTAATGTATTCTGCTGATCTCCCGATAGGGTGATTCAGCTGTGATAAAATGGTGGGGTCAGGTTTGGTTCCTTTTGCATTCCCTCCTGCTGAGCTGGTTCCCACACAATGAGTTGAATACAGCTCTAAGAAACCATTCTTACTTTCTTCCTCTTCTCCATCAACTTCCTCAGTCTGGGGATGAGAGATAGCACCATTTCTGAGTAATCAGGCTCCTCTTGAAATCCCATTTCAGCAGAAAACTGGCTGGGTTCCTGGCCCAGAACGGAACAGCTGCCAGACTGACTTGTCCCCAGGTAACATAAGAAGTACAGATGTCATCTGTCACAGTTTACTTAACAATGTATTTCCCCTGCCCACAGTCTGGCCTTTTCCCTTCCATTTCTGCCTACACCTCTCATACAGCTACAAAAAAGCCCTTGATTTAAAAAAAAAACAAAACAAACAAAACATACGAGTCCATTTTCAAAGCTCGGAAGGCATCAGAAAAGGGCAGGCCCCTTGAGAAAATTTCGTATTTCGTATTTCACTTCATTGGATCTCAGCAGTTTCTGTGTTTTGTTTAAGAACACTTCAAGATGGAAATACATTTTATGTGTACTGTGATTGTCATGGCGTAGCAGGGAAACGGCTCGAATATCACTTTACCATTTGCTCAGTTGCTATGTGGCAGTAAAACTGTGCTGAGAGTGGCTCTACTCTGGTTGGAGCCACGTGCTTTTCTGATGCTGACTTATTGTTCTATTATCACCATCTTGTTCAAGAATATTGAGTCCATAAAGGCCCTAGAGACAGAATTCTGTTAACACTTGGAGAGTGGGTGGATATATCTATGGGCAAAGTATCATATGAGAATTCACAACTCAAATACAGAGGTCTAATCACCAACTTAACGGTGTTAGGAAGCTTTCCCATTTTTCAGTGAAAGCCATCTGTAAGATTCTTTACATACAGGCTTAATCTGCTGCATTAATTCTCCCCTGCGCCCTGTAGAGGCTCATGTTTTCATTTATCCATTCATTTACCGGATAGTATTTATTGAACAGATTGTATATGCCATTCAGGCATTGTATTTTATTTCAGGGATTTAAAACTGTAATGAAATATAATCTTCATCCTTAAGTAATTCACAATTCAGCAAAGAGAAATTAAGGCTGATTAATGACTGATTTGATATGATAAGAATTATCATATAATTTGACATGATAAGAATAAGCATTAAGAATTATAGGTTTTTATTTTGGCAGAATTAGGGATTTTAGAAGGGACAGATGAAAATATGCATCCCAAAGTTGGTTCTCTTACCCTGAGCTATGGTATTGATTTCTCTTTATATCTTCAGTGAGGCATAATTGTATAGTTCTTAAGATAAGTTTTCTTCAGTACTTCTCCACTTTTTCTAGCTTTGCTCTACTTTTCTATGCTTCCATACTTCTGGAATCTCTCTTAATTGAGGGAAGCCAAGCTATTTAAGTTCTTGACATCAACACATGTGTGGGTTCATGTTCTTCTACCCACATTTTTTGCTTAATAGAGGACGGACTGAAGACATTGCATTATTTGAGGGAATAATTGAGTGTCTTTGATGACAAAACTCTAGGAACCACGTCTTTGCTGGAGAAAGAATTTGAGTGGGAGAGAGGCCAAGCCAATGCCTTCAGAAACTGAATTTATTCTATTTAGATTCTCAAATGCAGGCTGCACATTGTTTAGATATTTCTTCCATGGGAACTTTGACCCAAAACACAGAAAATTGTTGTTTTTGTTTGGTTGGTTAGCTGAAGAGAGGACAGTTTTGGGACACAGTATGGCAGGTTCCCAATAAAGCAAAACATAAATATAAATCCTTTTCCTTAAATCATGGACTATACATTGTCTCTGTAATAGTCACAACTACTTATAAGCATTGTGCATATATCACTTAGATTAGGTATTTTTTTAAGCATAGGGAGATAGATAAAACAGATAAATTCTGTAATTCAGACATGAGTTCTATAAAATGTATACATGATGCTGCCCTAGAAGTAGGTTCTGGTAGATGGTGCTTACTGACCTGGAGTGAATTGCTGGGTGAAGTAGAGATGACTTTTTTTTTTAAAGTCTTTAAGTTCAAAGTACGATGAAATGGAAGTCATTAAAAAAATAATTTGTTCTCATTTATTTTGAGATGAGCAAAATTTATATTGTTAAGTTATAATGAGGAAATATACATTAGTTATGTTAACATACATTCCATTCTAGTTTTCAATATAGCTATCTTGGCAACCCAATGCATCTTTATAATCCTCCCCAAATGAGAACCCAGATCATCATTCCTATGCTGCTGATGGATATGTTCATTATTACCTTCCAGCATCATTGTCATTGTCATCACCCAGCTCATACTGCACAGCAGTTATTGGCCTTCAGAAAGTGCCTTCTGGGCCTGACCTTTATACAGTTAAGACTTAATGTGCTATTTCTGTGCTCATATCATGCTCACAGTCTGATATAGAACAAATGTAAAGAGCAATAATGGTCCAGGGGCCTTGGAACCCACCGAACTGATTAATCTAAAAGGGACTTGATTAAGGAGAATGAACTTGCCTGCTCTTCCGTTTCAGGTGAAAAGGATTTCGGAAGATCCTCCTTGCAAATGCCCGAACAAATTCTGCGTGGAGAGGCTCTCTCAAGGAAGATACCGAGTGGGAGAAAAGATCCTCTTCATTAGGGTACAGTTTTACTTTTCACTTGATGTCTTGTCCTTTATGAGACTTTCAGGACTGGACTTGAGGGTGACAGGAAATACGGCCATTAACTAAGCAGGAACTCGCTCTCTGTTGGTTACAGCTGGACTTGAAGATGTGAGGTAGGAACATTTTAAAATGTTTGATACTTAATTACTGCTGAGGGCTAAATAAAGAGAACGCTATTCCTTTTTACATATATACACAGAAACGCATGTAGAACAGATCCTAGAGATAAAATAGAATGAGGAAAAGAAAAAACAATAAATTCCTATTTGTTTATACATTTAGTTTCAAAGGACCTATTGCCCGCCCCCTGCCCCCAACCACCACCACCACATACAAACAAATCTCCAGTGGGAAGCAGAAATCGACATTTTGCCCTGGTCTTTCATATCCCAAATTTGGGAAGATCATCCTATTAGTCCTGGTTACTTTCAAATTATTTAAACATGATTTTTCAAGATGTTTGGGTTATGAACCAGAGTGAGGAGAATGAAAATTCATTAGAATAGCATGGTTAAATGGTGATTACCATTTCTAACTTAGCTTTCTGGAGCTGAATAAAGAAATGTGGACTTGCGCCAATAAATGATTTGGTTGTCTCTGTCCATTTGATATTGTGGACAGTTTTAGATTGCAATTAGTGGCTCAATAAAGTAACATTTCAGGCCTTTCACTTGTGATCTGTTTTGGTAAAAATCAAGAAAAATTACTCTCTCAAAATAAGTCTGTGACTTACCATAAGACCAAGAATTCTTCTCAGAAATAAGAAAATGAAAAATATAGCACTGATATGATTCTAGAAACCTGTAATTGATAAGTATAAGAATTTTTCTACCTCATTTTTTAGTCATTTCCTAAATAATAGTGGTTATGATTCAAAGGAGCTCTAGTCTCTGTTCTTTTGAATAAGTTACAAATATATCGCATGTTATTTTGTAGAATAGAATGATTTGAGTGTGTACATTTAATACAATTAATGAATATTGTAGACAACATTCAAATCAGTGTTAGCCTGGTAGATATTTTGTCCTTGTAATATTTTCTTAATTTCAACTTTTGACTGAAAATTATTTCTAGGTTCAACCTTTGTTGTTAAAGGTGCAACAACATACTATTTGATGAAAAGTTTGATCATAATTAGCCTTCAACAATAATGTCAATTATTTTGGATTTTAATCTAATTTCAGTCAAGGTTTATTGATTATAGTTTTAAAATTCAGGTAATAATTGATATTTTGCTTTGGAATAGCAATGAAAGGGATATAATGATATATTTTTAAAGATTTTATTTGTTATTTTTAGAGAGAGAGGAAGGGATCGAGGCAGAGAGGAAGAGAGATACCAATGTATGGTTGCCTTTCACCTGCCCCCAGCTACAGACCTGGCTGGAGACCTGGCTTGCAACCTGGTTATGTGCCCTGGCTGGGAATCAAACCGGCAACCTTTGGGTTCATAGGCTGGTGCTTATCCACTGTGCCACCAGCCAGGGCTGATATAATGATATTTTATTATTAGGGGTTTGAGTACCAATCTGGGAGAATGGCCTCAGTGGGATAAACAGTTGCTGATCAGTGCTTATTATTTTCTTGTTCCATATTATAAGGATAACATACAGCTTTATTTTAGCCAAACTGCCTTCTTTCCCTTTAGGACATTAAATGACAGTGATTTAGTATTTCCAGAGATATGTTTAAATTTTACTATGCTGACCTTTCTCACTTGAGACTCAGTTTCCTTGAGAACATTAGGCTTTTGGGTCTAGAATCAAAACAGGGTTTTATTCATGTGAAAAATTATTCCTTTTATGATAGAAGTGTTGACAAAAACATTTATAAATTCATAAATTTTATACTTTCATACAAATTAATAAATTAGATGCTTTTCCCTCCAATATACTCTAATATCTTTAGGCAAGAAATACATATTACATATGTTTATTTGCATCTAATCTTTCATATTTTGCCATTTATCAAAGAATTTGATATCTATATTCATGAGTAATGTAAATTTATATTGTTTTTAACCGTTAAGGTACTTTTTGGTGTCCCGCTTTTCTTTTCAGACAGTGGTTTCCTTTGGGTAAAATCTGTGCATTGTTTCGGTTATAGCAGAATTGGGATTTACTTTACAGGAAAAAAAAAATTACACGAACTCCTGTAGTGATAGCCTCTGCATTAAACACAAGTGTGTTACAGCAGAACATACTGTGCACATTCAGTTTCGTGCTTCCTGTGTTCCAGGTAAGCCTGCAGCGAGGAGTGAGCTCCAGTGTGGCTATGCACTACATGGCTGCAAGTGAGGGCATCATGGTGCTGTGGCCAATGCTTTAGCCACTTGGGTCATTTACTTTTTCTCATTTTTGTACTGTCCACATATAATTTGAAGTGGTTTTATTTTTTTCTTACAACAGATTTCACATTTAAATTAAAACATTTTTTTTTTCAAATCTTAATTTTTAAAAAGGGCTCTTCATATTACATGGCCTAAATTGGAAACTAAAACTACTTGTCTAAAAAGGAAGGTACCCAATAACCTATATTTGTGGAAATTCTTATCCTTTGGCTTGCCAGGGGTCCATTCCCACCCTGATGGAGGGAAAATGATCCCCCATAGACTCCTCTGTTGTTTCTAGCTATCCCTAGAGACTTGTAACCTCCCATTCCCTTGCATTTAGGAATTGAAATTTCACAGGCAAGCCCTATGCACCATTCATGGCACATTTTCTCCCTCTTTCCTTCACTTCAGTGAACACATGAACCAACAGTGTCTTACTGATGGATCCACACTCTGGCTAGTACTTTTGATTTGTGGCAGGGACTGTATTTAATTGATTGCCACTCTGCACCAACTTACTATAAGGAACTGGCAGTTATTACTCAAAATGAAGAACTCTCAGAGGGGCAGGTTTTCAAGTGATCATATAGTTGTTGCTGCCAATATCTCAACTTTATGGTTCTCTGAACACTTGGATTAAGTAGTAAGTGCATTTAGTCAAATTCTTACATATAGTAGGAGAATGGTCATTTCCCAGTGTCTTCATTCAAGTTCTGCATTTCTTAAATTTATGTTTTTAACATTTGCCTATTTTGAACTTTGTCATATCTTTTTTGAGGCTGCTAAATATGGTCATATTTACAATCGGATTGGCCAAAAAGTCCGTTTCCTTTTTTCTGTAAAATAAAAGACAGTTTTAAATTTTCACCAACAACTTTATTGATTTGGAGGTTTTGAATACGTCGCCTATCTCTCATACAGTATATTACTGATTCTTCTCAATCAATGTCTCAGTTTGATTGAGGCAAACTTCTACTGGTCTACCTGACAGGTGGCACTTCATCCAGCAAAAAATTTCCAGCATGAAACTTTGCAAACCACTTTTGACACGTTTGGTCAGTCACAGCACCTTCTCCATACACTGCACCAATTGTTTTTCTGTATTTCAGTGGCATTTTTACCTTTCTTGGAATAATAAAGCATAATATGCCAAAAATGTATTTTCTTCCATGTTTAGTATTAAAGTGGCTACACAAAAGTTCACCAATTTATGTTTTTTTAAATTCACATTACGCCAGCTGTGATGGTATAATCCAAAAAATTGTTTCAAATGAAATTAAAGACAACTAAGTGCTACTAGAGCCATCTTACAGGAAAAAACAAACATTTTAACCAACTCAATACATGGTGTCTTAGCGTTTACCCCCTAGTTTTCTGCCAACCGTGAAAATAGCAGTTTCTTCATATGGCCATAATGAACCTGCCCATGCAGAGCACAATTCTGTCTTTCAAGGCTGTTGTTAAGACCATTGATTTAGCTCTTACATAAGATAATGCAGTCATCAAAACAGTGACTCAGAAAAGAAACCACGTCTTAGAAATGGATGAATACAAGATTCTTTTACTAAGCCTGCCTGTTACATGTTCATTCTCCATTTAACAATTTCATTGCTAACCAAATTCCAATGCTTGTTGACAACACCTGATCACTTATATATGGTTTTATAATTATTATGTACATGAACACATCTTTTTTTTATACATTCAAACAGATATAGTAGCAGCAAGTAAGAATGAAACTGTAAGAATCTGAGCAGATTAAAGAAAGAGAACCCAGAAGATACTTTCTGCAGAGATTAGCTTTGCAAAGCATATGTTTTATCTGTGAATTTGCAGAAACCAGTGTATGAATGGATACTCCACATACATGGCCACCTAGTGTGTACTTATGTAGATGCATCTAAATGCCTATGTAGGCATGCTTGTTTATATGCATATGTCTTCATTGCAAGGTGAGGGACTAATCTCTGCCCAAATATAAAGAATCCAATAATGCAAAAGAAAACCTCTGAGGTATTGGGTGTGGCTTTTACACAATCATGCTAATGTCTGCCAAAGTGGGAATTCTCTTTTCTTCTAACTTATAAAAATTAATTTTCCAAGTCATATTTTTTACTCCACACCTTCCCACATTGTTTTTGAAAAATCTGGTGCATAAGCAAGATAAATGTAGCTAATTTATTCCTGGGTAGTGAAGATGCAAATTTACTTTCCTCTAACATATATCTCAGTTATTTTTCAGTGACTTTTGCATTTGAATTTAAAGATGATAAAACCTCCTTCTGTAATAATAAAGATTTGGATATTACCATTTAGCCCTACTATGTATATCTTAACTGTACATAGATGGATGTCAGGCCTAATGTTATGATTCTGAGGAAGATAGAAGTAAGAAGTTTCCTTTGTTCATTTGTCCCTTTAGTCCTTTGGTTTCCACCCTGGCTTTAAGTATCGAGAAGTCAGTTGACAATATGAATGTGTGTAAGCTTGTGGGAAAAGTTTCTCAAATGCCATAAAAAGGTCTATGCCATTTTATTTGTCAACCTCAATTCAATGATGACAATATTCTATATAAATACTCTAATAGTAATTTTTAAAAGTGACCCCCAGATAAACAGTATCAGCATTACCTGGGAACCTGTTGGAATTGCAGATTTTTGGGCAACTTCCCCCAACTTATAAATCAGAAACTCTCTGAGGGTGGGGCCCAGCCACTAGTATTTTAATGAGCCCCTCGGATGATTCTGAAGTGGCTGAAGTTTGAAACCACCAATACGAAAGAATGAATGATATGAAGGGAGAAATGTACAACATCGTTAATAGAAAACATTGCATGTC
Source organism: Noctilio leporinus (assembly GCA_004026585.1). Classification (NCBI taxonomy): domain Eukaryota; kingdom Metazoa; phylum Chordata; class Mammalia; order Chiroptera; family Noctilionidae; genus Noctilio; species Noctilio leporinus. Next base: position 248,378 of record PVIW01000776.1, on the reverse strand, counting down.
TGATCATGGAAGACAATAACCATTCAGGGACTAGAAATGATCATTTTGAAGAGCTCTATGTACCCTTGTAAGAAAATACAGAGGACATAATGTTAAGTGGGAAAAAACAGACTTTGAAATTGTATTTACCTATAAAAGTATGTCTGTATAGAAATGATATATAATCAAGATTTGAAGGGAATAGGAATAATGGAAAGTAGTTTTTAATTGTTGAGGGCATAAAATTTGAGTGAGTGAATTTTTGTTTTGCATTTACTTCTTATGCTGGCATTCACAATATGAACTCCTCCAAAGAATAATCAGCAACCCAATGCAGTTGCAAATTTGAGAATGAATAGAAAGACTTCTCTAAGCTGGCATACTGTCATATTAATTAGCTGATGGCTTATTTTTCTGGTCATTTGGCTGTTTCCCATCTTCTGGAAAAGGATAAGGAGGTTTATTGGACTCATGTGTTAGAGACTAAGGAGGACTTTGCATTTTTGTTGTGCAATTGTAGCATATTTTTCCTTGTCTGAAGCTTTTACCTTTTCTTATCTTCCTTTATTATTTTATCTCTTCATTTTAAAAACTCAAATTGTTTTGGGTTAGTACTAGAAGACATGCAAACAACTGTACAATGTTCCTTCTCTCTGTAGAGCCCATAATTGAGCCACAAACATATTCAGTTTTCTCTCTCTTAGGCGTGAAAATTCTAAGTGTGATTTCTGTATCCTTTAAAGCTTAATTTTTAGTGTTATGCAAATAACCTACTATGATATGATACTGTGCTGACCTGTGCTGATCTGTGCTGATATGATGAATTGATTTGTAAACAGCTCAAATGAGTACAATGTCCATGGGGTAAATTCTTTTCACTTAACATCATTGCTCTAATGTTCTGGGAGTAAGTCTTTCTGGCACAATAGCAAACAAGCTGGTAGGGTCATATATTGTGAGGTAGCTGACTTTTTGTGCTTCTTACTTCGGGCACTAATATGATGAATATATAAATATATATATAATGTGTGAGATTGTATACATATTTATATATGTAACCACAATTTATCACTATCCTAACATTGTGCAAGGTGTGTTCCAAGGACTAATAGTTTTAGAAGCATGTACAAAGATACTATTGATAAATAAGAGTTATGGTAAAGAGTTTAAACAGTCTTCTTTAATAACTCTTAATATTGATTATTGACACTGTTAGCCTCTGTTGGAGGATGTGATATATCTCATTTTACTTCTAATCAGTATGGTAGAAACTGTTGCCATCCCCATTTTATGGGTGAGGAAGCTGTAAAAAGGAGGTTGAATAACTTCCTAACGATATATGCTAATAAGTGGTGAAAGTGAGTTTCAAAGGCCCAATTCCTGAATTTATGTTCTCTACCACTAAGCAATATTGATTTAACTTGGCTTTTCTAGAATTTCTTAGAGGGGAGAATATGCTGATGTGATCTATTAATCCCATAGTCCATAGTGAGATGTACGATGTATAGCAGTTTCCAGATGTATCTGAAATTATTCTTCTCCCAACCCTCCCACCCCCAGCATCATCCTGGGCTAGAAGGTCATGAAAACATTTTGGGAAAGGAATGATCAACTGATGTAAATTAAAGAAAAAATAATTTATAACAGAATTACACTGAATTGAAAGTTTTCTACATTTGTCAGAGTTAAAACCCACATATATTAAAGTACTACTAAGAAATACTGAACTTACCTTAAAGTTCCACTTGGAAATTATGATTAAGGAAATGACTAGAAAACCTTTAAAAGAAAGAGACCTGAAATTAAGTATCATGTGTGCCAGGCATTTTAGAAAGTGCTCTATATTCATTGTCTCACTGAATCCCCTCTACCACACAGCACACAGCTGAGAAATTGTTTTATCCTTTTGTTACAGGTGAAAAGACAAAAGCCTTTTTTTTTTTTCAGAGCCAGAGAGGCTAGGTCTGAAGTAAGTAGTATGATAAAATTAAAATTGAAATTTTGATTCTCAAACTCACAATAAATTCCACTCCAAGTTGCTTCCCTGTGGCATGTCAATTAAATGCAAATATTCACAAGTTTAGTTCTCTCAAAAAGAGCTGCTTCTTTTTTACAACATATTTAAGGTTCAGCTATATAGCCATGTATTCCTTGTACCATTTTTACTTTAAAAATATTCAGAATGCAAAAGGCATTACAATTGTATAATCAATAATGTTGTCTGTAAAGGTAGAGGTATAATGTGTTTACCTGATTGTATGATAATAGTAATAAAAATGATAACAATATTAGGTGTTTTCGTTTATGCCAGACACTGTTCAAAAAGCTTCAGATAGCATATCTAGTTTAATAGTCAAAACAAACTAGGCCTGTATACATCATAAGATGTATTGTCTGTCTTGATGTCTTTTTAATAGAAGTCGGAAGGTAAATCTTCCACATTGCCAGTATAGTCCTGTTAAGTCTTCTCACTAATCATAGATATTTTAAAAAGTGAATGAATATTATTTCAAGTCATTTTTATAGCAGACCTTCAGTTAGGTAAAACTGTATGACAACAATGCAGTATGCAGATGATATATCATAGACTTGTACACTTGAAATTTACATAATCTTATTAACCAATGTCACCCCAATATATTTAATAAAGAAAAAGAAAATAAACAAAATCTTGCAAGGAAAAAAAAAAAAAATATCCCATGAGATTCCATGCTTACACCCTAATTGTTCAGGGTATTTGTTTTTCACATTTTAAGAAGTGTGACTATTTAAAGAGCCTAAAGAAAAGACAATGAATAATTTAATTGGAAGTCAGCAAAGGGGCTTGAAGTGCTGTGAAACCACACTTTCTTTACACTTCTTTAAATGAAATCACCTCAGATCAATGGAAAGGTCATACACATTGTTATGGCCTCATTGTAAATTCTTCTTTACCATACAAATTCTTCAGGATTATACATACCCCTGAGGTAAAAAGCAGCTCATGTAACAATCCAAGCAAAAGAGGCATCAGAGCTCTGTTGCTATAGCAACCCAACCTGGAGATGTCTTCAGGGACTCACTCTAAGGGAAGGCCCAATGGTAGCTAGCGATATTACTTCCTTAGGCTACCTTGATTTACTGTGGGTAAAACTGTAGCCTGGTTCACACCGCAGACCTTTCCTGATAACTAAAAATGGGATGTTATGTAAAAATGCAAAGGAGTTTTAAACAAGTAGCAAACAAAGCAGTACTTCCATTTATCTTAGTGGAAACATTACACAAACAGCCATTACTCAGCAGCTAAATGCTGAAAACTCATTAAGGAACATTAATAAAAGCCTTTCTTTTATTTATAAGAGTAGTGATTAGGGTATCAAAACTCTCTAAAGGCTTACATTCATTTCAAGGGAAAATATGACCATGTTTGCCTCTGAGGTATGTAAAATTTCAGATAACACATACCATGTTCTAATCCATGGTGAGAGAAACATGGATGTTATTAGCACATGAATTATTTCCAAACTGGGTATCTTTCTTTGCCCAGCTGCTTCAAAAGGACACTAATTCAGGAAAAACAAGCAGCAACATTTAAAATGTATTAAATCACTTTAATTTCAGATTTAAATTTTTTTATGTTTTTATTTTTGCTCCATTAAAGACACTCTGATTTGCTTGTAATTTATTCATCCTCATTAGAGCTGGGCTAATGACATGGTTTTAATGTACACTTTAGTGACACCTCTCTCAAGGGACTTGGCAAATATTAGTAAGTCTGCCTAAACTCTTCTTTCTGAGAAATGGCTTCACTGAGATTGTGCACAGGTCCTATGCGCTGTATTTCCTTTCTACATTGCTATATCGCCTCCCCACCATTAAGGTTAATTTCCCTGAGAAAGGCACATGCCCTGCATGAATGCAAAATAAGCAGAGAATGATTAACCATTGCTGTAAAAATATATCAGCTGTTAGGGTGTTGTTTTTCTGAGATTATCCGTAGAGATCGAAAATCTTTGAACGTACAAACATTTAAACTAGACTTTGTCCAAGACTGGACTCAACACTACATTTGACAACACTTAAACACAAGGGAAAAAACACAACTTGGTATCTCCTAGAAGAATGGAGAGATTAGCTAATATATGGGCAGATCTCTATGTTCTTATTTAAGTTATAGGATTCACATCTTCTGTGGAATTGTAAAGAGGTATATTAAAAGAGAATCGAAAGCCAAGGATACTTGTTCCCCAAGAATTTGCTATTATTGGCCACTTAGAGATGACTAGAGTTTTACAACTGTCTACATTTCACCTGACCTGATAAGCATTCTTACCTCCAACTGGATTAGCAAGGTTTACCATGCCTTTAGGTTGTACAGTACATTTGTGACTTTCTTTTACTTTTCATCCAGAACAAATGGATACTTTTTTCACTAGCCACAAATTAAAGTTACAGAAGCATTGGAAAATTAAATGGCTTCATTGAGAATGTGCACAGGTACCATGTATTTCCAATTTCTGCATTGCTATAGCCTTCTTGCTATTAAGATAAATATGTTACATATATATACACACATACACATATATATTTGTGAATATATATGTATGTATTATAGTGTGATGTGTGTATGTGTAGTGAAAAGACACACTATGAGAAAGTTGAATTAATTGTAATGATTTGGCATTTTGATTTAAAGAGAAATATTCAGTTGACTTTTCTCTTCCTGAAATTGAAACCCGTGGTCAATAATTTTGTGAGAAAATAAACCTTTTATTTTGTCTATATTTCACCACACATACTATTTAATATTCACTGAATGTTTTCTGTGGGTCAGGTGCTTTTCTAACCACTTTCTCCTTGGATTCTTTTATTTAGCCCTCACAAATCTTTGAGGTAGGCACTATTAATTTCATTTTAACAACAAGGAAACCAAGCATTAGGGAATTAATTACTTACCAATTGCCACACAGTTTATGAGTCACACCTTTCTTTGAATTCAACATATCTGACTTTAGCATCCATGATTTTAACTCCAGTATATGCTTTCATTCTCTTTCAGACTGTCTAGTCTTTTGGCATGTCACATTGTGAGTATTGCTTCTCAACCTTTCAGCACCCATTAATAATTGATTGGTACTTAATGCACAGCTCCCAATTTGCTTATTCCTTTTGCTGGTGTGTTTGGGCAAACTATGAAGTTTAATAGCCAATCCCTGCTGGAGAGTCAGAAGAAAGTACCCAGAAAATAGAGTATTAAAAAACAGTAACAGCCCTGGCTGGTGGCACAGTGGATAAGGTGCCAGCCTGTGAATCCAAAGGTTGCTGGTTCAATTCCCAGTCAGGGTACATAACCAGGTTGCAAGCCAGGTCTCCAGCCAGGTCTGTAGCTGGAGGCAGGTGAAAGGCAACCATACATTGATATTTCTCTCCCTCTCTGCCTCTCTCCCTTCCCCTCTCTCTAAAAAATAATAAAATCTTTTAAATAAATAAATTAAATAATTTAAAAAAATAAATAAATAACAGCTCCCAAGAAATTCAGAAAAACCAACCAGAATGATTTTTCATATTGTACATCATACTTATTGATTTTTTAAATGTACATTGGCCAGACCTGAAAGTCCTCCAGAAGTAAATTTTATTCTGGAAATAAAGAAACTAAAGAATATTTTTAATTAAATATATTTCCTTTTCAGTTTTCTTTCATGCAGTTAAGATTAAATCATTGAATTTGTGTATAAAAGGAGTTTCTGAGCATGCTATGGTGAGGTAGGGAGGGGAAACTGTCTTGAATGTCTTTGTATACCTTATGAAATGGTCTAGATTAGACTTAAAGTGCAAACTGAAAACATTTGGCATAGCAACTCATGCTTTTAAAAGCGAGTTCTCTAAAAATGGATGTCAAGTAATTTTTAAATAACATTTTTTAAACTTTTTATGCCAGTGCTTGATGGCCATAAAGAATATCTTACTTTTATATGATTTGGACATACATTCACTTATATATCATTTCATTTTATTTTCATTACTACTCTTTGGAAAAATCAGTTAATTAACTTATTTTTTGAATTGAGGAAACTGAAGGCAATAAGAGTTAACAACTTTTCCAAGGCCATCCAGCTAGTGAGTGGTTGATAGCAGTTTAAATCATGTTATCCCTCTTTATATATTAAATTCCATATATTTCAAATTTCACACAATAATATATCCCTTTGAATTTTTGAAAAAAAGATTTTATTTGTTAAAGAGAGGGAAAGAGAAATAGAAAGGGAGAGAAACATCAGTGTGAGGGAGGTACATAATCAGTTGCCTCTCACATACCTCCAAGTGGGGACCTGGTCCGTAACCCAGGTGTGTGCCCTGACTAGGGACTTTTCCATTCGCAGGCTGATGCCAAGTCCACTGAGCTACACCAGCCAGGGTTCCCTTTGAATATTTTTATCTTAGGAAAAACAGAAACACTGAATTGCTCACTGTGTTTCTGATTTAAGAATCATTTGCTGTATAGTTCGTAAGATTTTTCTCTTCCTTATGTCATCTTCCCAATGAGAACATTTCTTGGTTTATGTGTTCTATGCTGATATAAATGTGACTGATTTTAATGATTAAAATATGAATGATTTTTTTTGCAAAAGGGAAAGAAATGAAACCATTATACATAATATGTCATGGTCTTGAATTATTAATGAGCCTTCTAGCAGTCAAAGAATAAACCTGTGAAATAGCTGTTATTATAAATTATATATAATTCTGCTATGGGCTTAAGTTGAATAAATAGGATGCAGCCAGATTCATTAAGAAATAAACTTGGCAAATGTGGTCATCTTGAGTTTGCATTGAATGTAGAGCATGGTGAAAAAATTTCGTGACAACAGGGACTTATTTAGTGCTAGCTTTTTGTAAAAATCAGTAAGTTAAGCTTCTGCATGACTTGGTCATTTTAAACCTTGTGTTGCCTTTTTTTTCTCTAATTCTTGATATTTTGAATTTCATTTCCTCAGTTAAAAACATGGAATTTTGATCCTGGACCCAGCAGGTGTCTCCTTTCCCTAACTGTCAAGCCTTTCATTGCAGGAGCCTTAATGATTCACACCAAATCTTAGTTCACTGGCATGGCCTGTGTCAATTGTGTTAACATTTTTTATTTGAAGCTTGGGAGGGTGTTGCTCCAGGAGGCATTCTGCCATTTCCTGCCATCTTGTTAGAAGAAATGTTTGTGTGGATTTGGGGAGGAACAAAAGACATAAGGATCTGGGTTTAATACTGGCCTTAAGATATATTTGCAGTTTATTAAATAATGAAAATCCTGGTGTTATTAAAAACAATCCCAGTGAGTCAGTTAGAAATTGACTTGCTGTTTCCCTAAAAGAACCACAGCAAGAAACCACTACGTTCCACTACCGTTCTTTCTTTGCTATCACCGTCTCTTTCACATGCTGGCTTTTCCTGCCAACTCCTGCAGTGCATGACACCCTGTCCTTCTCACACTTTTGACAGGTACGGAGAAATGCTCTCTCTCTAGCTCAGAGTTCTCATAATCTAGGGGCTACAAACTCTGTGGAAAATCTTATATTATTGAAGAAATCACCATGTAAAGGGCTTTCTAATCCCTTAAAATACGATCCACCCGATGTTTTATTTATTTTCCTAGAAACTGACACACTGACATCTTGGTTAACCGTCTCTTACTTTCACTCTGAACACGTGATTTTTTTTAAAGGTTTCATTTATTTATTTTTAGAGAGAGGGGAAAGGAGGGAGAAAGAGTGGGAGAGAAACATCGATGTGTGGCTGCCTCTCACATGCCCCCAACTGGGACCTGGCCCATAACCCAGGCATGTGCCCTGAATGGGAATGGAACTGGTAACCTTTGGTTTGCAGGCTCAATGCACGGAGCCTGCAACAGTCATTTTTTTTTTTTAAATCCAGCCATATAGATAGTCTCTCTGAGGCATCATTTGAAAGCTAGTAAAGAGAAAGCCTTATTTAAAATCTGTCTTCCAACTTTGGCATCAGGCATAAAGTTTCTGAGAATTCCATCTCAAAAGTGGAGCATCCAGACAGCAGTAACACATTAATTTGTCATCATCCATCAGTGTAGTAACTATAATAAGTTTACCCAGTCCAGGACTCATTTTTCAATATTCATGCTCTTTTGATGTCATGGATTAATAGAAAAATCATAGAAATTCCTATGGTTCCACAGAACATTAGGAGTTTTATTAATGTTACATTGCCCACTCGCCTAATAGGAGTAAGGCTAAGGTGGGCCCCATTCAGCCATGCACAAGGAGGCACTTGGTATATGTCACAAAATTCCCCTCCTATGGTGATGTTTGTTAAACACCTTTCTCCCCATTTCTATTTTCCTATCAACCTACAGTCAACATGACCAGAAATTAGAAGTGTTCTCAGAAGCAAGGCGAGGACTGTCTCTCATATCCAACCTTGGAGATCTCATCCATCTCTTTTATTTTTTCAACATGACCAAAAGAACCCCTTCAATGCACACTGAACTAATTCCAGAGAACCTCGAGTCTTATTGACATCTTGGCAATAGGGATTGAACAGGGTCTTCCTTCATGTGTAGTTCTCACAGATCTGATGCAATGTGCATTTGTGTACATGTATCAGCTAGCAGAAAGAGGAAGATGAATTATTCCAAGGATAAAGAGAAGATAGCCTCAACTAGCAGATAAAAAAATTATAGCCATAATAGTATCTAATCATATTAAGGGGAAAAATGTTTCCCAAGGATGACTTGACTTAGAGAATCTGGGGCATGTCCTTCAATTCTGATTGAAGGACTTCCAACAAATTACCTTTCAGATAAAGTAGGTGTCTCTTTTGTGTAGACTGCTGCATAAATACAATTTTTACATACAACAGGAGGATGTGGCAAAGTGCCTCATGGATCACAGTTTTCTGAGAGTGAATATAATGGTAGGGCCTTGGACAAAAGCAAGGGACCAGCATCAGTGAGCTGATGGGTACTGGGGATGCAGAACAAGATGGCAGGATATCTCCCAAAGCAGGAGTTTTCACACTGAAAATGATGGCTTTATTTACTTAATTTTTTTTTTTTCCCTAGGACTTCATCAGATATTCTCGAGAGTCTGGCATGTTTCTCTTGTGGAAATGAGGCATGGACTTGATGTTGATTTCCTGGGCAAAATTATCTCCTTAACTGTATCTCTTATTTTGATAGTAAGCATTGTGAGCAATGAACAGGAAACCCAAGGACCCTATAGAAGAGATCATTCATTTGTGTTAGTGTTGCAAAATGCCAATGGTCCTTTATGTAAACTTCAGTTATCTCTTAGTAAGGATCACAAGGCAATAAAACTTCACTGGAGGATATTAAAAATGGGCAAATAGTTATTCTCATTGTAACTTAAAAAAAAAAAAAGATTTCTTTAATCTTATCACGAAAGATCACAGTTTGCATTTTCAGGTAATGTTCGTGTGCCTTTCTGCAGTGGAGATGGAGAGCACTTTATGAACTTCATATCTTCTTGTTTCAGTAGGGTCTTCATGGTTGTTACTATGTCTCCACAGCCAAAGCAAAGCAGACATTTAAGGTAATTACTTAGATAATTAAGGGGAAACCTCTCCACTTTGCTTTCACTGCGGAGCCTTGACCTCTAGACAGATGAGGGAAATTGGGCAACAAAAAAAGTGAATAATTGACTTTAGTTTTTTTCTCTTGCTTTTTTTCTTTTCTTTTTCTACCTTTCCTTTTTTTAGTTAGGTATTCAAATGATGGTTCATCCTTTGGTTTTCTCACTGTACTTTGTAAAAACAATAGTCTGGGGCTTATTGTGAATGGGTAGCAAGCAGTAACCTAGTCTTTTGGTCTTTTCTGAGTACAATTCCCATGCTCCAGAGCATTCTTTGGTTGAGCTCATTTTTAACAATTTTCAAAAGGATAAAACTTGGTCTAGCTTCTGGATGCAATATTATCTTGGGCTTTGCTTTATAATGTTTAAGATAATATGTGCTTGTAGAATAAAAATGAAGTGCCCCATAATTTCCAAATATTTCCCCTCTACTCCCATTCCACAAATGCCCTTTATGGTTTATCATATGACCCTCACGGAGCCCTGCTCAGTCTCTGCTCCTGACACCACACTCACTGATGGATCAGCAGCACTTGCCCTAATGCGGGTAATTCATTCCTTTGGTACAATGAAGTTTAAAGAGGTTAGGAATGGAATATGACTTGAGCTTGCAACCCTGAGATTGCCAGTGTGCAAAGGAGGGTTGGTTCATTTTTAGGTTTTAAATATTAATAATCCTGATCTGAAAAGAACAGCTCACTTGAATAAGTGATACCTGCTTTACGTAGTCCAAAATAATCATTAGAAAAGCTCCATTTTGTAAATTACTTACATAGGATAAATATATCATTAAGCTACATTATGAGATTTAGCCTGGATTTCTAAAAAAACAAGCATTTCTTTATGCATAATTTATTTCTTCACTTATTCAACAAATACATGAGCATGTGAAAGGTGCAAAGAACTATTAGAACTCTAGAGGATACAGTTTCTCTATAAACTGTTTCTTCATAAAGATCATGCTTAATATTAATAATTGGTCATGATTCTGGCAATGAAATAAAATATAATTGGTTATAGAAATTAATAAATGACAGGTAGGACTAAGAGCTTCATTCCTGAAGTCACTTCTAAAATCCCTGCAACAAACTTGAAAATGTGCTATAAGACATTAGGGTGTCTGATTGCAGTGGAGGTATAACTTACCTTGGACCTGCTAAAGGTCTTTATTGCGTTAAGATATAGGAAGCAAGTTACTCTTCAATGAAAGTGAAACCTAAGTCTCTTGTGCTAATCTGGCTATGACCACCGTGACCCTCATTTATCACCAAAGTTGATTGAACCACTCTTGCTGGCTGGGTGTAAAGTTTGCCTTTCACTGTTCGGATGTCACTTGGTTAAAAGGGAAGATGTTGGACAGGTTTTCTTGTTGAAAGAATATGAGTGTCTGTATTCTTTTCACTCCTTAAATTGCCACACCTTCTCCTTGCTTCTCTGAAAAGTAACTCTTTTTCTTTTTTGTAAGTGTCTTTTATGAGGACACAAACTGAATTAGAAAGTCAGGAAGGCAGTTATCTGATTACTCTAGTCACAGTTCTTTGTATTTTAGGGTGAGTCACTAAAGAAAATCTTTGTAGTTCATATGATCTCAGTAGGCATCATGGATTTTGCAGGGAAGGTTTAATGGCGCTGGTGTGCTACTTCTTTTTCAGGAGAGGCAGTTCAAACCTCCCTTTGGGGAGGCTGAAAGCCAGTAGAGTTCTCTTCTTCCCTTTCCTCTGCTTTCTCTCTTTCCCCAGAGAGGATGAGTTAGAAAAGGAGAGGATACTTTGCCAAGTTTTTGGAGCCGCATCCCCCATCCTGGTTTCTTGTCTTTCCACTGAAATGCAGACACAAAGTGACAGCTTGGCCTTGTCCCAATTGAAGTGAAATGCATGAAAATCAAGGTCAAGACGTGCTTCCTGGAGATGTTTCTCAGAGACCCTGTAACACCCACAGAGCAGGTTGAAGCTGGGCTTTATCGTTGGGCTATTTTCTGGTCCTGGAATAGTCAGAAGGCCTCCAATGTGGGTGCGACCCCGTTTAGGGTCATCTATCCTTTCACCTTTGAATCTAGGAGCTTCCAGGAAAAGGTTAAGAGCATTCTAGACATTGGCAAGCAGGAATTGGTTTTCTTTCTTTCTTTCTTTATTTTTATTTCTTATTTAATCACATTTTGGATCCAAGGGCTAGAATACCTGGAGGTCAGCAGAGGCCAGTCTGCTGCTCGCAGTTCCTGTGTGCTGCACACCACGCCCTGCATGAAGCTCTCCCTTCTGACCCTTGAAGACTCTGGCTGGCAGGCTTGCCAAGCTACCTTCAGTCCTGTCTCATTACCCTAGTCCATACCGAGTTTTCATCTTCCTCTGTCTGAGTTCATATACCTTTCCACAGATAGGACTTAAGTTCTTGTCGTTTTCACTCCTTAGGTGCGGTGTCACCCCACGGTCTTAGTCCCGCGTACTTAGACCATCTTTGGATGTTGCCAGGTGTGTACAGGGCTGAAATTGGTCCTTGTCCTGGGGCTTCATTGGTGTGAACTGTTGTTCACCCTGTAGCAAGGTGACTGTTTCTGCCTGCCCTCGTTGGCACGTCCTGGATCAATTTGTTTCACTCCCAAGATGCCACTTTTGACTCCCTTCCCACAGCAGGCTACAGAAAGGTGGCAAGCATTTTAGCCATTCCAATTACAGCTGTGTCCACATAACCAGAGGCTCTTGAGGGAGGTGTTGACGTACGTAAAATGCCTCCAACCAGGATTCGCTGCTCAAGACATTCCCAGTTAACTATGTCATACTCTTTTTCTAACATGTAATTTCATACTCAGTGATCTCCAAACCTATTTATTCTGTTACAAATATTTCTCCAGAATAACCCAGGGCTTTCTCATATTACTAGGTGTTAAATCCACCATATGTGGTGTATCTTTAATCTGTTCTCTGTCTGATTTCTTTAAAGTGAGAGGTTTTCAAAACAAGACATATTTTTAGCTAAAACATATTTAGTGGCTATTTTAAACAGAACACTTTTACCTTGTTTTAAAAGAACAATCTGGATTTTTTTCAATAGCAAAGCATTTGAAGATTTATCTAAGCAATGTGGGTTTGAGGTGCTTGGGAGAGTACTTTAAGCAGTACTTGGTACACTGACTTTAATAATTTAGATTATGTTAAGAGAATCATCCCAGTTTAATTTAGGGCGCTACATTTCATTAATCTTTCATGCGATACATGTCTTTGATTTGGACTTAAGATTCCCAATAATATTACCTGTCATAGGAGGTTTCTATTAATCTGGGCTCCCGGAATCAAGAAAGGTTATTAGGAGAAAGAAGCTGAGATGAGCCTGGGATGTTGAAGAGAAAGGAAAGTATTTCAGTCAGAATCAGAAAGGAAGCAGCACACACGAATGCTCAGAGGCGCTAGAGAACAGGGCAAGGCAGAAGGAGCTAGAAGAGGATGAAAGGGAGACAGAGATGGAATGAGACTTGATCAAGACTTCTAGATGCACTGACAGACCTTCAGGGCAGAAGGTGAGAGTAGGGGCAATGTGAGCCTTCAGAGAAGGAGAGACATGAGATACAGCCAGGGAGCCAAGTCATGGAGAGCCACCTGTACCGTGACGGCTTGGGCACTCTCCTGAAGGCAATATGCAGATGCTGCAGAATTTTTAGAAGGGCAGATGTGTGAGTAAATTATATTTTAAATCACTTAGGCTGTTGTATAGGGAATGAAGAGAAAGGGTGTAAAATTGGGTGAATACCATCCAACTGTGTTGGCTTGGGGGATGGGTAAGTCATGTTATGATCTACTGGGTGTGGTTCCCTGTCTTGGTGTGTAGGTTATTTAAAATGGAAACACTGTTAAATTCATCTTTTCTCCTTAAACAGAATATCTGAAAAGCAACAGGCTGATCTGGCTTGTTCTGACACATGCCCCGGGTGTAGAGGAATTAATTGACTGGGTTGCAGTAGGTCAGAATTTTCACTTCTTAGTAAAGAGTTCTTTTGGTGAGAATTTTACCATAGAATAAAATTGTAAGCTGCTCTTATAAACCGAAAGAAAATAACAGGCAATGGTGTCTTTATATTTTACAACTGTGGTGAGTTAAAAAAAAAAAAAAAAAATCCCTCTGGGTAATATCAATTGACAAGAGTCAAAGGAAATGAAGGAAAAGGCACAAGCTAGTGCTACTATGAACAAGTTTTTAGAAATTTTTTACTCTGAGCTTTTATTCTCCAGATGTTACCCAGATTTGCAATTTCAAATCTGCCTAGTGAGTTGGGACATATTTCTCTTACCATAGCAGGGTTATAAAAAATACAGTGCCCGACCCCAACCCAGTAGGCCCAGCAGTGAGACCAAGGCATTTTCCATGAAAATTGTTCCTTGGTCCAAGAATCCTCCCCAGAGTATTCTCTGGCCATTTACAAATTTCTTTACATGAGTTCATTACATATATACTCAGAAAGCAGTGGTTGCAGATGTGCGGCTGAGTTGAGAGCTTTGGGTACATGTCAATGCAATATACCCTTCTTCTGCTAAGTCTATGAGTGTTCAATAACAAACAGGTTGCATGCACCTACTATGTGTGCTATGCACTATGTAATATCATGGTTACAGCAGTAAACAAAATGATCTCTCTTCGTGATTTGGGAATAAGGAGACAGAAAATAAACACATAGATCATGAGTCAGATAGGATGAGGCCACAGAAGTGTTTTAGGCTTTGTGCACCACACAGTCCTGGTACAACTGCTCAGCTCTATTGTTTCAGCATGGTGGCAACATAGGCAATGTGGAATGAATGGCTGTGCTCTAGTAAAACTATTTACAAAATAGGGTGGGACAGGATTTGTCTTATGGACGTATTTTGCTGATCCCTGATGTTGATCAAAAAATACATAGTAATACAACAACAATAAAATTAAAAAAAAATACATAAGCTCTATTCATGTACTGATAAGGTGGGGGGGAGCATAGAACAGGATAAAATGGGGGTGATGCTGAATACAGCTGCTTTGGGGACCTCTCTGCGAGTGGGTTAAATCAGTGTCCACTCACTGACAATGTGATTAAAGAACAAGTTGTCAATTTCATCAATTTATCTTTTAAAAATATGCATAAAGCTCTTAAAGTTAAGTATAGATGGACAGTTTACAGAGGTTGAGGACTGTATGGGACAGTCTGATACGGACAAGGGCTCACTAATTTTGCACTGTTGTTGGAGGCAGTTTCAAGTGTCTTCATACAATGGTTCTGCCTTTCTTCATTCATACTTCCTCTGAATTTCCATGGCATTTACTAAATGATGATACTTAGCACTAAGAAAATGTAACCTTGGTCAGTGTTGTTTGTATATGTTGTCTTGTCATGTATGTACAGCGTTTTCTACTAATTTCTATCCTGGGTGCCCTGTTTGTTATCTTTACATTGTTGGCACACCACAAGTGTTATCATTTCATAAGGATCAGAAACATTCAACAAGAATGCAGCTCGGATTCCAACAAGAAGTGGCTTAGATTGATAGTTTGATTCACAGTATGTACATCATGATGGTGAAACCATTAACTGAAGAAAAAGAAGGGACATAGTTTTGAATCTCAAGTGGTCTTTCTGATAAGATCCATATGGTTAGTTGTTTTAAGCATAGTTGTTAAATCCTGAGCCTTATAACAAACAAGAAAGAACAATTTTAGCATAATACTAAGCATGTGAAACAATCTGTCAGATAATGGGTGTTGCTTCCTGTGTATGAAG
Organism: Noctilio leporinus; assembly: GCA_004026585.1. NCBI lineage: Eukaryota > Metazoa > Chordata > Mammalia > Chiroptera > Noctilionidae > Noctilio > Noctilio leporinus. The sequence goes on along the minus strand of PVIW01000776.1, from coordinate 233,066 downwards.
AGCTGGATAGGAATCACAGACTCAGACCTCTAAGATCCAGTTGGAGAGGAATCTGAGAGTAACGACTCTCAGATTCTCAGTAAAATAAAATGTGATGAAATGAAAGATGCCATAGGACAGCATGGCTTCAGCTACGATGCAGTATTTCACTTGGCAGGAATTTGCTGAGTACCTATAATGAGCAGGGCACTGCTGTAGGCACTGATGAATTTAGATACAAGCGGATGAAAGTGAGTTGGATTTATTCAGAAAGCTTTTACAGAAAAGATGGAAATTCACCAGAGTCTTGAGAGTTGAATGGAATTTGAATGTGGGAGAGCATTTTTGGAGGATTTTAGGGTGAGCGCAGTAGAGAAATAGGAAAAGTTCAAGCCATGTTTGAATACTATTTCTCTGGATATTGTATAGAGAGTTCAAGTAAAAATAATGTGGGAAAGGTAGGTTGGGAGCAATTATGGAGGGACTTAAATATAAAGCAAAAATAAATAAATAAAAAAGCAACTTAACCTGATAGCATTAGACCAATTGGAAGTGTTGGGCAATAGTGTGATAAAATGACAAATTAAGACAATTAATCCAGAAGAGGTTTATATGTAGAATTATAAGTTGGAGCAGGAAGAAACTAAAGATAACGCAATTAACTAGGATATTATTTTAATTATTTATAGGCTATGAGCAGTGGCAGAGATAATGGAAAGAAAAAATGAACAATATGGGTATAATTTTGAGGGAAGGCTTGATTGGATGTTGAATAGACTAGAAGAAAGAGGCAAAGAATAAGCTAGAATTTAGAAAATGATGATTTTAAGAGAAGTCACCTTTTCCCCTAAAAATGTAACCAAGAAACTTGTATAGCTTAAGAGAGTCTCTAAGGTTACGTAATTCTGCCATTGACTTACTACAAAACCCTGACCAGGTTCTTTGAAATCTTACTGAATCATCTGTGATGTGAAGAATAATAAAAAATACTTATTTTAAAGGACTGACCATTCATTCATTCGTTCATCAGATGGTCCACAAATTCTTTGGTAGGTCCTTAGGATAGAGTGGTGAATAAATAGGACAAGGTCACTGCTTTCAAGAAATATACTTTCTAGAAGAGACGGGTGACTTTTGAGTTAGCAAGTGTACCAGGTAACTTTGGGTTCTGGCATGTGTCAGAAGGAAACATTTGATTCAGTACAGAATAACGGAATTCAGGAGGGATTTCTTTAGGTAAATCTTGAGGGATGGGGGCTCTCCAAGGAAATGATTATTTGAAGTGATGGCTGAATGTTGAGAAGAGCAGGGACAGCAGAGCAGAGGGGACAGGAGAAGCAAGCACACCGTGTGGCTTATCTGAGAAGCAGTGTAGCAGATTTTTCACCTTATATGAGAACAATTCTGAAAAATGGGACCAATTCAGGCATGCTTACCTACAACCACAGTGCTTGGTTATTAGTCTGTGGGTAGCAATTAGAGCAGTTTTAAAAGGGACACCTGCCCTCTAGTGTCATATGTGAATTATTGAATCCATTTAATTGGGCTTTTCCCAACTTTTCCCATTCACCAGGAGGATGTCAAAACTGTGTATAAGCACATGGGCTCAGTGAAATGCATTGTTTCCTTATGCAGGAAACAAAGGAAAAAATTCTGAGAAGCCAGTTTTCGCCTGAGAGAAGAGTTACACTTACATATTTATTTTGAATAAATGAGAAGGACTAGGAGCAGTGGGGAACAAGAAGTATTCTGTTGAGAGGGATGACTTGCATATTTTAGCTGGGTCTGTTCATTCTTATATAAACTAGAGCAAAACAATGATCCCATTAAGTGTTATCCACCCCCCCTCACTTCAGTGTTTTTCATGTGGGGGAGGGAAACCCCTAGAATCAGGAAATACTTTGGTTCTGTGGTGTGGGTTTAAATTCTGTCTGCTCACCCACAAGAAAATTCTAAAAACTGAGCCCTGTAATTGTTTTCTTCATGAATGCTAGTCATCTTTCTCAGTTTTTGTCCACCTCACTGCACCCCTAAAGTTTAGGAGATGATAGTGAAGAAACAGAGAATGGAATGATTAGTTTTGGGTGATGCCTACCCACCTCTCCCCTTCTATCTGGTGTTTCCCTCACTCTGCCCTGCCATATTGGACTTCTCTTCTTTCATCACACTACACTGTGTTCTGCTCAGAGGCCTTTGGAAATACTGTTCCTCTTTCTGGAATGCCTATCTTTTCTCTGCCCATTGCCTACATTTCATTTTTTGGTTGTTACTCCTGAGGTCCTTCCTCCAACAAACTTTCCTTTCTTCTCCCATGTCTCTGTTGAGGGTTCTGATCCTCAGCATCTCACACTTCCCTTGACTGGTAAGAACCTTAGTGGTATGACTTGTGTTGGAGTCACTCGCAGATGTCGCTCAGTACCACATAGTCTGGTACTTGGTCTTGCATATGAGAGGGGATAATAATACGGAGTGGGGGCAAAAGTAGGTTTGCAGTTGTTTGTATGGAAAATTATACAGTAATTAATAAAGAATACAAGAATAAACTGTTTTTGCATACTCACCACTATAAACTATATTTGTCAAATATGCTGCACTAAAATAACAGATGTTGTTGAGACAATGCAGGTATTTTTGAAAGTCAAGGGCCTCTGTAAACATGGATATGGAAAATGGACTTTGTTAGTTGGCTGTGAGCAGCAGAAACAAACAAGACATCCATGACATAAGATAGAAGTTTATTTCTCCATTATGAAGTCCAGGGTTGGTTAGATGACTATGCTCCTCAAAGTTCCTTATCACTCTGTCATTGCTGGTGTGGATCTCAGACATATGGCCCTGGACAGCTCTATGCCCCAGGCAGAACCACAGAGGAAAAGACAGGGAAGGGGACACAGTGCTTATGCTGCTTAGGGAAAGTTCCTAGCTCATTTGACTCTTCTGCTTATATCTGATTGGCTGTAACTTAGACATATGGCCACATATACCTGCAGGGGAGATTGGGAAAGTAATCTTTATTCTAGACAGCTCTGAGCCCAGCTAAAATTTCTACTACTCTGTCTGCTTCCTGGGTGGACATCTTTGTGAAGTCAGAGTAAACATCAAAAAGATCAGATGTAAGCTGAATGACTGCCTGGCAGTTCATTGAGCATTAATTATGACCTTGAATTTAAGACTTTGATTCTATAATTTGAAATAAAAATGGAAGGTACAAGAGTTACTGATGCCAAAATGACATGTTTGTTTGAATAGTGGTTTTTGTTTTTTGCTATCTCGGTGGGATTCATATAGAGGGCAAAGATATCAAGGATGGTTTTAATAAGGGCTGGCATGTTTTTCTCAAGAAATGTATCCAGTTCATTTTAACTGGACTCAAGATTAAATTCAAACCATGTAAGTCTTAAACTCTCAACATGTAAAAAAGAGTTAAGTGTGATTTAGACACAAAGAAAAAGAAGTGACAGACCGTGTTTACAAAACACTTTGATTTAAGGACATTTGGCCCTATAATAGCTCCCAAAGCTAGATAAGTTTACAACTGAGAACCTGAGAAATTAAGACCAGGCCAGAATCGGACAAGCTGTGAGTGATGAAATCAAGACGGAGACATGTTTATGCCTGATTTTTAAGTTTTTCCTCCTGTCTCCAAATGCATGTCAAATACTGATGAGGGAATCTGTGGACATTTGGATGGGAAAAGTTGCATCTGCTAAAGTGTCATTCTGGCAAAGCAGACCCTAGGAGGAATTATGATGTTTATATGGATACCTGGTATTCTTTAGTCATAGTTTGTGCAGACATTTCATATGGAATCCTCCATCGTCGGGACTTTTAATGATTTAATTATTGCACTAAAGGCAGCATTGCAGAGTGGCAGGGAACACTGTCCTTGACAAAGAAGGGACATCACACATACATTGAAGACATGCTGTGGTCTATACTCTGTTGTCACTAAGCAACCAAGAGCGTATTGCTTTGTATTCTGAGTTATTCATTGAGCTGCCGGGGCGGCAGGAGGAGGCGGGGGATGTTCTCCTAGAAGTACCTTCAGAGCTAGGCTTTATGCAGAGCTTGATGAAATGAAATTCAAGGATATTATGGCTGCTCTCCCAGGGTATCTATTTCCTGACACATGTCCCTGCCCCTGCTATTTCAGCAGGTCACATAGGAGTACAGCTGCCACTTGGCCTGATTCAGAATTTCTCACTCGCAGGTTTAATTAAAATTTCTAGCAAGCCCCATCTATCATTCCTCTTTTGTAATTTTCCTCTCCTAGAGAGAAAAGCATAGTGCCCATTACCTCTTGCATGTTACTAGTGCCTTTGTTTCCATGGGAAAAGATGAGGAACCCTTTTAAAAACTTGTAGGTTTTCATTGGGAACCTTAATGCAATGCGAATCACAATTGTGGATTGGTGCTTTTAGCTAATATGGGTCAACTCTCTGAGGTTTATTATTGAACTCAGTGAAATATAAAGACTGAGAAAATAAAGTCAGCAGGAATTATTTTTTATAATAATGTAACGAAGAAGTTTCCACCTCGAGAGAGCTGGCTCCTCAGGTCTTGTGCTTGTAGAAATGAGAATCACAGGTTGATGTTAGCATCTCAGAAAGCAAAGGGAAACATGCACCATCACTGATGATGTAAGTGCGGGTAGGCAAAACATCTGGCTGTAGGTCAAATTAGTATAATGATTGGTTCTTTATACCAATCAACTGATGTTCTACATAGCATATATATGTTCTTAATTAATTAAAATGGGGACTAAGTTATTTTTATTTTATTTTATTGATTATTTTCAGAGAGAAGGAAGGAGTTGTTCCACTTACTTATGCATTCACAGGTTGATTTTTGTGTATACTCTGACTGACGATTGAACCTGAAACCTTGGTGTATCAAGATGATACTCTAACTACCTGAGCTACCTGGTTGAAGGTCTAAGTTATTTCTTATTAAGTTTTGCAGACAAATTCTCTGTCAGCATGATATAAAAAAAGAATGAAGATTTTTGAATCAAATATGAAATGGAGCCCTGGAACTGTTTTGTCACTTTGAGTAAGCCATGCAACAGCTGTAAGAATGAATGATCTCATCTTTACAAAGGGGATGAATGACAGTTATGACCTATTTGTTACAAGAACTAGAAAGGATACCGTAATTAGCACAGAGTAGCCTATGAAGGATGATGACCTTCATCATCATCATCATCATTATCCTCGTTCCATCAACACATGGGGTTTACAAGAAAGATGAAGTAAAAGGGTTCCTTAGTTGTGAACTGATTGGGAAGCACTGTCTGAAGGCTCAACAAAGTTAAGACTCCGCTGATGTGGGCAAAGGCAGCTTGAGCAAGTCACATCAGTGTAGGGCTCCTTGTCCTCATCTGTGGGAAGGAAAGCACTGGGCTGCTGATCTCTAGAGTAGTTTCCAGCTTAGGTGGTTTATATTTCTCACCTCCCCACCAAGATGTCCTCTCCCCAGCTCTGCCAGAAGTAGTGGTGTTGTCTTGCGAGTCACTGCCCTTCCATGAGCCTGTGTCCTTGTCTGTAAAACAGATAGAAAATTATCTACCTTCCAGATTATTGTGCATTAAGGGCATGGCCCAGAGCAGAAATTCCCTAGACTGGAGGTGGCAGCTGATCGCTCAACCCTCCTCACAATCAAGGTTGGCTAGGTTCTTCCCTGTCATGGCCACGCTCTTGGGGTGTGCTCCATGTTTCCCTGTACCCTTCCTCCAGGGATCTGGGAACCAAGCCAGGTCCTGCCCACATGTCCTTGTAAGTAAGTGATGGAGGTGCTCGGCATGTCTTCTACCTCCACTCTCACGTAAAAGCATTTGCCCTTCATTTCTAAGGCATCTCTCTTCAGTATTCTTTCTACCTGTTTTTCTCATCTAGGTGGTCCCTCTAACTGGAAGGACTGAAGTTATCAGTAGGCCACTTTGCATTTCCTGGCTTGGCCATAGAGGCCCTGGTAAGCCTTTTGTTTTGGGAGAACACCAGGAGGTGGGAGCAAATAGAGAAAGTTCAAGTTCCAGTATCACATTTTCCCTGCTTTATCTTCAGGGATTTTGAATGTCAGGGACAGATTGTTTAACCTGCGTGAGTTGTGGCTGATTTGTCAACTAAGCCCCATCTACTCTCTGTACCACAGACCCATACTTTACAACATTATTGCTGCAGTGGGGAAGAAAAAGCAAAACAAAAAACAACCCACAACACTCAGACAGTACATCCTCGAAGACTGCATGGACAAATAAGGTCAATGAGACAAGCGTTTTGTGCCCTACTATCCCTTCTTCTATTCAACCTGAGTGGGTAGGATTCTGTCACCTTTCACGCTCTCCCCTAGCTTTTCTGATTCATTCTGACACATTGTCCTCCCTGGAAACTATTTTACTCCTGACGTGTTCTTACTGTATCAGAGCTGCGTTAACCAGGAAGTGCCAGATGACACCGAATTACTGGCTGCTTAATCTCTAAATTCAATATTATATACAGAACAGAACCATGTGCATGCTGATTAAAGGACTTGTTTATGTCCTCGGGATCAGGGGACCCGCAGTCACCTCCACAGCTGTGCCTTGACAATTTGTGTGGATCAGAGGCTTCTTGAGGACCCTTTACGAAGTATGTCTCCTCTTTTACTTTTGCTACTGCAGCCCTTAGAGTTTTTTGCTCTGAGCTCTTCCCCATTCAAAGTACTGGATAAAATGCCTTCACTGCTGGAGGGTTACTAGAAAGCCTCTGTAGCATGAGAATCTTCAGGAACATAAATGATAAATAATAAATAAACAAACAAATACTGGTGGTTTGACTTTGATGGGAGAATTGGCATTATAATTCTGGAACATTCGGACCTGTTTGTGTATCCAGGGATGATCTTCATACTAATACTGACTGTGAGTTCTATGTAATGATCTGAATTGATTCTGAACATAAAAGGTAGACTGCATGGATAAGTCCTACAAAAGGACTTAGTTTTCCATGAGGAGCTTTGCTGAAAGACCAAAGAGGGGAAAAAAGAAAAAAATCACAAAACCTCTTCTATTATTGTGTCTTTCCTAAGGCAAGCCACCTTTGTTGCAGTCACCTCAGAATAACTTAAAGTGTTTCCAGTTATATCTCCTAGTTAGGTTAAACAATCACAAAGCTGCTAGACCTTCAGTATTTTAAAACAGATCTGTGTTTACATGGGTTGAGTTTTTTTTTTTAAATAGTGAAAAGGAGAACTTTATCTGAGATGTCACCATCAATCTCTATCATTTTATAAACAATTGGCTAGATAGAAGTCCTGGTAGAGATGACTAGGAATGCCTTAAAGTGGATTTTTGAAGATCAATCAATAAGTTCAGCCTCGAATCTCATCAGTTAACACTGTGTTGTACATTTATCTAAATACTCATAGAGTAAAAGGTTATCATTTGTTCATTATGTGCAAAAATCTGTGTTCCATAATAATAATATAGAGTTAAAATTAATAATAAATCACATCTCAAAATACATCTTGGGCATTTTGCTGAGGTCCTAGGAGATAATCCGAAATGTAGAACAGAATGATTCTGTCTACCATTAACCTCTATGAATGTTGGCCTCATATGGAAATGCTGTCTACTTAAATACATAAAAGTAGATTTCTGCCTCTGTCATTAAAATCGCAAAGTTGATCACAGAAGGAATAGAACAGAGGTGGGTGGGACATTATTAGTGTCGGTGAGCAACAAATTTGTAACCCCTTCAGTGCCAAACATCATTTCCATAACTTTCTTGGTAACTGTTTCAAATTTTCGGTCTTTGAGGATTTATCAAAAAGTGAGAAAAGGCTTCTAAAACTATTAAAAACTTATAGTCACTACCCTACTGATTCTCAGCAATAGCTGTATAATAGAATTACCCAGAGAGCTTTTAAGAAAACTACTCTGTAATAAATTCGATTATCTGAGATAAGATCTGGCGATCTACATTTTAACATGTATCCTAGTGTTGCTGCCTTTATTTCCCCACGTGAATTATTTTTCCTTAACACTAAGAAATGGGAACAAGCTATTCTTAACACTGGTATGCACATTAGTTGAGCACTTATCTGTGTTTGGTAAGTAAGGGAGAATAGAAATGAGGGCAAAATCCTCAGTCTCAGAAAGCTCACAGACTTTGGGTCTCTGAAATGTGGAACATAAATCCCACCCTGTGGCTCATTGTGCTGTGTGAACCTGGCTGAGTTGTTCAATGTCTCTGATCCTTGGCAGTGAAATGGCAAAGAGAGATACCTTGCACATAAGCTTGTCAAATGTGTTAAATGAGTTAAATTGTTCAATAGAGGGTCATTATTATTTATTATAATTGTATCATATTCACCATCATTGCTATCATGTATTGCATGTAGTAACATACAATTACATATAACATGTGCAATTTATTTAATGCAATACACAGTTACATGTATATAATTAGTGTATGTATATATGTGTACCACATACACACATGCACACTAGGTGTTGCTCTCACAAATATTCTAGAGTGAAATGTAGATTAACTTAGAAAACAAAAGCAACTTAGCGATTTTTAACCCAATAAAATAAATACAAGGCCATGGTGAGAAATGTTAGGAGCAAAACATGTTTACTGCTTTTGTTCCAATAGAATTTTAGCAATGCGGCACTAAATTTTTATTCCAGGATGAACCCACACACTTGTGTCCTGCTGCCACCTACTGCCTAGATTTAAGAACTGCAATTTTGCTACCTGTTTCCTTCACAGGTATTCAAGGTTGGAAAGCAGCATGGTGCCTTGTAAGCCACCATGAAACAGATAATACACAAGGTTGAGATGTGGCAGTGTTTGTTTGTTTCCTTTGTCTTTTCAAGTATGTAATAGTGAATAGCTGGCTGACCCCAGTGAAATGTTCATTGGCTTCTTGCTAGCCACATGGCTCCTCTATCTGAAAGATATCAGGATGCCTTTCTGACAGGAAACAGCGCACATGTCCTCCTCCCGTCTGCGTTTCAGTGATGCGCTGCTGCTGTCCTGTGTGGCCACCACAGCTTCTCTGTTGTCACTGTTGTTGTTCCTATAGGAAAACAATCTGTGAGTCTCACATGTTAACTAATTACGTGGGAATAAAAAACGATGCTAAAAGGAGAACCCAAGTGACAAGGAAAAAACAAAACAAGTTACAGTTGCGATGGGGAAAATGATTCAAACGTTTTTCACAGAAATTGTTTCAGTGTAACTTGACTTTGTATTAACAGTCATATGGTATAGAACCATGCTCCTCAAGTTCAGCACTATTACTATATTGCACCAGTTAATTCCTTGGGGTGAGGGACTGTCCTGTGAGTTGTGGAAAGTTTATTAGCATCTCTGGCCTTTACCCACCAGATTCCAGTGCAAATACTCCTCCCATTTGTGAGAACAAAAACTGTCTCCAGAAACTGGCAAAGGTCCCATGGGTTGAGAACCACAAATGTAAAAGCATGCATGGTAGTTACATATAAGCAAGTGATTTTTATCATTTTTAATTGTTATAGGGTTTGTACTAATTAGAGACAAAGGTGATGTGATGCTCAGTGAATTGTAAGCAAATTCAGTCAATCCATTCATTTATTCACTCATGTATTCAAGAGTGGTAGCATTATATTATAAATAGTCTGAGTTTGTCACTAAACTTTGTGATTAAATAAATTACCATCTCTAAGTTTCATTTTATTCAGCTGTAACCTAAAGATAGTAATTATATTGGCTTCATAAGATTATTGAAAATTAAATGAGATACTGCATTTAAAGACCTAACTCAGTGTCTACTAATTAGTAAATACTCAATAACTACTGGTTATTATTTAATAGATATTTTTAATAACTGCTGTGTCCCAGGGATTGTGCTAGCCCCCAGAGAGAAAATGCTGGTTAACCCAGGATTTTTGCAACGTAAATTAGAGTTGTGTTGGAGAGAGGAGTTAAATAAAAGTATATATAATTAATTAATTATTCTTGTGATAATAAACAGGAGTATAGGGTGCTATTAGTGCCATTTTTATTGGAATTGACACTAAGATGACAAAAATGCTTTTAGAGGGTCAAATGCTAGTCAATTTGTTGAAATAGAGAAAAAAAAATCCAACTCCCTGGAACAGTAGGATAGTCCCTAGATTAAAGAAAATTATAACATTTTATATACTCTGAAACAAATTAGCCAAAAAGAAATATGGTTACCTCTAAAATGTGTTTTACCTACGTTTATAACTCATTTGCATGCTGCATTATAAAATAAGAGGCACTCTATTAGAGTGATGGTTGATTGTAACACATTAATTATGACAAAGTGTTTTTCTAAAATAGCATAATATACAAGCATGAATGTCAGAGCCTATTCTCAGAGTTTCTCTTACATGATAAAATATTTGGTAAGCCAGCTTCTCTTCTGTGTCTCACTTTTTTCCTCTGTCAAATGGTTATATATCCCCTCTACACTCTACCTAACTCCTATCATGTCCGAGGGGAAGACATGATTCTGCCTGTGAATCAGTCATGTACTCAGGGAAGAAGGTAACATCAGTCCCAGGGGCAGGGGAGATGATGAGATGATATGAATGACAGGAGGTAATTGGGACATTATGAAAAATAGTCTACCAGGCACTCCCAGGTTTGCCCCTGTGGCTCCATCAACCCTCATTCCACCTGGACCATTGCAATCGCCTCCAGACTGGCCTGTTATATCTATTCCTTTTTCCCTTCTATCTAGTCACCCCTGTGCATCTAGAGTGAGCCTTTTAAAACATAAACTAGTTATTTTCCTCTTTAGAGTCCTGAAAAGGCTTTGAATTGAATTTAAAGACCTGGAACCCTGGCTCAACCGTGTTCCTGCCCTGTACTTCAAGGAGTTGGGATGACACAAACCACCGTCATCTCACAGGCACTGCTGCAGCCTCCTCAGTGGGCAATGACTGCCCCATGTTGGTGACCAACTTGACTCCTGTGTCTGACATGTTCTCTGCTTTGTACTACCCCTACTCTGCTGGTTGCTTAGTAAATGCCTTTAGAAAGGAAGAATAAAGAATACAAACAAACTAGTGTTGGCACTGTGGAGGATAAACTGCTGGGTAAAATCCCATGCTCAAAATAAGCATCTGTGTTTCCTTGTTCTTTATTTTGTAAGAAATAAGGCCAAAAAAAAAAAAAAAGTAATTTTAATTAAGACTTCTAAAAATTCCAAGAGAGTGATTCAAAGGAGGAATACATGCATACACATCCCCCTAGGCTCTGCACAAAAAGTTCATCTTCTGGGCATCCTTCTTGGGCATCCTTCTTGGGCTTCCCAACCCTGTTGTTTTCCTCTAGAGCCACTGGCATTGCATTTTATTACATGTAACAGAAAACTGTGCTGCCAGTGGCTTGAACTTCACATGCGGCGAAGTTCAGAGATTAGTGCTGTGAGTTCATCAACACAGGGATCCCATGAAGGCCTTTTTTGATCTTCACACATGCTGCACTTGGTTTGTCGGCTTCCATGTTCACGTTGCTCCCCATGCGGTTGTGAGGTGGCTGCTGTGAGCTGGAGACATTGTGTCTGCGTCTGAAACAGGAAGAGGGCGGACAGAGTGGTGCAGGTCATGGCTTCCTTTTGGAGGGCTCCATCCCCCTCGTTGGCCTGTAGCCTCCTATGGCCACTCTCACTGCTCAAGACATGAGTGGTTAGGCTTCCCAGGCTTGAGATTCAGAAAGGGAGAAGGAGGTGGAGAATGGCTGCTGAGTCAGTGAGCCTAAATTCACTTTCCAACCATGTTTTATTGATCCTTTAACCCTCTGGAATTTTCTTTTATGGTGCCCATCATGTTGGCATTTATTTGTTCAGCATCTGTTTTTTTTTCAATAGACTTTAAGCTGCTCAGGGGAGAGAAGTGTTTTATATGATATCCCCAGCGGCTAGCATTATCTGGTGTATGGTGGTTGCTTAGTAAATGTCTTTCGAAAGGAAGAATAAAGAACGCAAACAAACTAGTATTGGCACTGTGGGTGATAAGCTGCTGGGTAACACCCCAAGCTCAAAATAAGCATCTGTTCTTTATTTTATAAGAAAAAAAAAAGTCATCTTAATTAAGACTTTAAAAAAATTCCAAGAGAGTGATTCAAAGAAGAAGTAAATGGCATCTCAGTTGGAGCTTAGAAGGCATGAAAACCTTGAAACTGTTCATGAAAGATACAGGCGTGGGATGGCCTTCTCAATGTCACCCAGGAGAACATATCCTGTCCAAAGAAAACGACAGCATTTGGGAAACAGTGAGTAATATAGCTAAGCTGATGCTTGCCTAAGGAAGGTGTATACTGTATAAGGAAGGAAGCTAGAGTTGAGTTTACGTCATGGTTTAAAGAGCCTGGAATGGTTGTAGCAAAGATTTTTCAGTGAAGGGTAAGTGTAGCCTGATAGCCCTGAAAAGAAAGGCAGAGCAACTTGAAAAAATTGTTGCTTGTTCAAAAAAGAGAACAATTATCTGATAATGAGAAAGCAGGGGACTGATTTGAGAGATACCAGAAGTTAAAAGTCTATTGGGCTTGGCAGTTTCTTAGTGTGGGCTGGCTTTCCTGTTTTTCTATCTTGTTTTGTGTCTATTCTGCTTAGCTCCTGTCCAAAGTCATATGTGCTGAGGCATTTCTCAATCCTTCCTTTTATTCTTGACTGAGATTTGTTCTAGTTCATCCCTAAGAACAAGCCCCTTTCAATTCTGGGATCCCATACCTCTGTGGTAGTCTACTCCAGACTAGAAGTATCAAGATAAAGAGTTGAAACATACACTTATAACTGTATTTATTTCTTATAAAGCAAAATAAAGATCGGAGGATAGAATGGATAACCTACAAGGTTATTTGGAGGTGAGAGTACAGCAGAAAGGTCACTTCAGGGTATCTTTTTCTTTTCATCTCAGTTCAAATCTCAGTCATTTTTATCTCTCTCCTTAAGTCCTGGAAATACTTCTCATCTAACCTTTCTTGCTCCAGGTCTTAAATTCTCTATGGATCTGCGGAAGAATCTTTGTGTAATAGAGATCTTGTCCTGCCATCCCCTTGCTTAAAACCTATCAGTGACTCTCCCTATTCCATGTGCATTGGCCATTCAAGGGCATCTTACATAGTTGGTCACTGTTTGCCTCACTAGACATATCTCCTAAAGTCCTTCCTCATCCCTCTCACATTGTTGCTGGGATAATAGTGAACTTCCCCAGGGTTAGGGGAACCATGCTGCTTACATTTCTGTTCCTTCACACACGCTTTTCCCCCAGCCACGGATGCCCTTTGTATCCAACAAAATCCTACTTTCCTCTGAGACTCCAATCATTTCCCTCAAGAAACACTCACCAGAATCCTTGCCCCTCAAAGACTAGGCTGAAGATGTCTCCTGTATGCTTTCATAGCATTCTTTGCAGACCTTTCCCAGAACAAACTTGATTGTGGTATATGGCACATGATGGAAATTACATCAGAATAAAAAGGAATGCAAAATATGGTGCGTGCATAGAAGACCTGTTTCTGCTGTTGAGCGTTAAAGAAAAGTGGAAATAAAATAGACTATGAAAATGTACATCAGGGGAGTTGAGCAAAAATAACCCTGAGAATATAGCTAACAAGAAGATTCCTACCAAGGGAAGGCAATCTAGCAGAAGTGGCTGCCATCACAGATCAAAGAGGCTACAGATGAAAAGAAATGAAAGATCAAGCAAGATGAAACCCCCTTCCTGAAGACCTCTTAGGATGTAGGAGAAATAGAGAAGAAAGGGTGGTAGGCTTGAGATATAAGAATGACTAGGTGGTAAAGGTACTAAGAGACTAGATAATGGAGTTTAGTGAAACTGGGTTAAGGATTAGAAAAAGTCTAGAGGGAGGGAGAATTCTCTAAATGGAGATGCTAAGTAAAGAGGACAGAGGAGAGGGTTTTAGGTGCTAATGTCACCCTCCAGTAACCACTGCCAGGTTGGTGTGGATGGACAGTGCATCTCACCTTGTATGCTTCGGTGCTGAGATCTTGAAAACCTTAGACAATCATGCTTTTAATAAGTACTTTTAGAAGCTAATGGGCAGAACATGCAATATTCATTTCCATTAAGTACTGTGTATTAATCATATTATGGACAAAAACAGAGAGAGATCTTTGAATTTGGAGGTCACTAATATGACTTTAACATTAATTACAAAATTTTTGCTTTGATCTTCCTACCTAAGTTGGTTAGATGCTAAGGGGGAATGACTCACAAAGTGACAGAAAAAAAGCTTTGGTCTGAAAAGATATTAGAACAAACTAAAAATGACATTTAGAACTAAATCAGGAAGAAATTGCATCACTGCCAGCCTTGCCTCCCTCTACAGGACAGATAAGGATGTGGCTTTGTGCTGTCAAAATGGTGACATTTCCATTAGCAAGTTAGGCATGGAGTCCTGTGAGGCCTTTACTTAAACAAATGCCTTACTGGACGTTTAGCCGAATGTGAAACAAAGCATTAGGAAATATAGGTTGGATTTGTTGGTGAAGAGCGGATATTATTGCTCCTTCAACATCATTATTTAGTCAGAATAAAAGGGAAGCAAAATGGTGTTTTACTAGAAAAACTATGATTTCTTATTGTCCTGCAGAGATAATGCTATGCATCTAAGTTCCCAAAACATGTGAAGATATTTGTACAAACAGAAACATATCATGTGCAATGGACTATTGAAGAAAGAAAAGGAAATGGCCAAGGGTCCCACATGACCAAGGATCTGTTCTGTGTACTTAGTCACTTTAGAGAGATGGACCATTTGGATAAATAGAAAATCATCCCTGCATTCCAGCCAGGCCCTACTTAGACAATATCCCTGTAACAGTAGTTGAAGGAAGAAAAGACATAGTGCTAAGGATGGGTATATATATATAAATGTGTGTGTGTGTGTGTGTGTGTGTGTGTATATGAGTGTGTATATATATATATGTATATATATATATATATATATTTATTTATTTATTTATATATCAGAGGGGATACATTTGTGTAACTTATTTCTCTAACCATATGTCTATAGTACACCTGTATACACATCCCCACACACATGAACAACTTTAGACAATCATGAACAGAATAATAGAAATGAAAGAATAGAGATAGAGAATTGTGGAAATATAAAAAATAGATGATGGGTTGATGACAATATTAGTGTAAACTTTGGCAAGAAAAGAGATGCCAGAATTCTTGGAGGTGAAAGTGAATTTAAGAGCAAAAAAAAAAAAAAAAAGAAAAATCACCATGGACGCTTTATGAGGTCATGTCTGAAAACAGGGTGCATTGAGCAGGCAGTTGCTGTTGATAACTTCCTAGGGCATTAGTTATGTGTGGCTTTTATCAATAGAGTTTGTGTCCTCCTCCCTTCTTGGACCTCTGGGTGGCCCATGGAACAATAGGCTCATTTATCAGCAAGCATATGACCAGCCCCTGAAGCAAGAATGGGTAGACACAGTCAGTTATGGATTGTTTAATTCTTCTGCACTTCATCTTTAAGAAGACTAAACAATTTGGAAGCTCTAAACTTCACCTACTCATACTGGAAAATGAATGATGGAAATAGAATATTCAGTAAAGAAATGCTTTTAAATTCAGAACAGGACAGTCTGTTGACAATGTGTAGTAAAGAGAATAGCCTTGTGGGTGATAAAGACAAAAGATAGGTTTTTAATGCATTTACAGAGTATTTTTCCATATATGTTGATAGATGAGATTGTTTTATATTTTTCCTCTGAGTTCTTGAACTGTTTACACAGCATGAGAAACTGAGTTAGAGGAAGAGGAAACCTTTGGTGTCTCAGAGATTTTTGGAGCCAAATAGGACCACTGGAGACACAGCGACTGAGCTTTGGAGAGCGTATAGCATTTTATTTGAGTGTAGGGAGATATAAAAACAAAGAATCATGACCTTGGAAAGAAGTTTCTAGGAGAGAAATGCTGAGACTTACAATAGTTCAAGAGGCAGGAACATCTTATAGGAAAAAGGAAGATAAATAAAGGGAAACAACATGAAAAACAAAGCTTTGGGTTCCTAAGTTAATGTTACAGTCTTATCTGAGGATATGATGGTGGTTTTGCTCAGTGTTGGGAAAATCTAAATGTGTAATTTGATAATAACTTTAAACAGTAGCAGTACAGGATCAAGTGAAATGGAGTTAGAAAGATTTTTGTAAACCATTAGGAACTATTAAAACATTAGAAAACCCATTTGGTAGGTAGCCCAGAGGTACCTAGGGTCTGAATAGTCTTTCATGATATATTCTCCTGAAGTCTGTCAAGGGGGAAAAAAAGATCATCATTAATTTTGTAGTGATTTCAGATAAAATTGCATCCTTATCTAGTGAAGTATATGAGAATTTGCTAGCTAGTTCACAAAAGAAGAATATGGTTTTTATAGCAATAAAATTATTTTCTGGATGGTGAAACTATGTATTTTCTATGTTGATATTTTAGAAATTCTGTTTTTCCCAATTTTATTTTGTTTTCTTAAGTAGAAGGAGTATTTTAATTTTGAGTTTTATAAAGAAATACATGTATAGTCAACAAAATGTTGCTATAAGATGTTAAACCAAAGAAAGCAAACTTGTCCCATACCTTTTTTCCCTTTTTACTCCTTTCTCTTGACTTCTCCCCAGTAACAGCTTGTTTCAGCTCTCATAGCTGTTTCTTCTCTTGTCTTCAAGTTTCTAAAACACATAATGCTGCTGTATCTTTTTAAAAAATATTTTATTTATTATTTTTCAGAGAGAGAGGAAGGGAGAGATGCAGAGAGGGAGAGACATCAATGTATAGTTGCCTTTCACCTGCCTCCAGCTACGGACCTGGCTGGAGACCTGGCTTGCAACCTGGTTATGTGCCCTGGCTGGGAATCAAACCAGCGACTTGTGGATTCAAAGACTGGCAGCTTATCCACTGTGCTACCAGCTTTATCTTATTATTATTATTTTTAATTGTAGATGTTTTCTGTGATATAATCCCCAAGGTAGCCGGAGTGGGAAGCTGATGATTTAACAATGTCATGCTCCCCTACCAAATGCATATACTTCTCTTCCTCCTATTTGCACAGCCTCCTCGGCCATACCACAATATTGGCCAAATCAGTACTCAGCCTTCATTTCACCATGTTCATGTAAATATCATACTGTGCCACCATCACTTCTCCTTTTGTAACAATTTCTATTTTCCTTGACACCAATAATGTCTCAATTTGTTGGTGTAAGTGTGACTAAGAAGGCCTTGCCAGGTCCCCTTAGAGAACTGTAAAACCCACCACAGTGGTGTCACAGAAAGGTGAACCGGTTCATCTATCTGTTGCAACCCCGGTCCTTCCTCAGCTCCGTCTTCCCTAGATTGGCCTCACTGTGTCACCTGATTCTTCTTTAACTTGTTCTTACATTGGACCCCCTATTTCCTGGATCTTGTCTTCTGCCAATTACTCTGTTGTTTTCCCAGAGGTCACTTGAGAATATGTGTAATCATTCATTTGCCCAAGACTTATTTATTGAACATATATCTAGAAGTTAAGCTATGTCAAAACAAAATGGTAGATCCCTGACTCCCTTGAGGACTTTATATTTGTGTGGGTTTCTGTGTACATATGCATGTGCGTGCGTGCGTGCATGAGTGCGTGAGTGTGTGTGTATTACCAGATAATATACAGGGTGTTTAACAAATACTTTTTAGTATGAGTGTGTTCCAAATATTGTAGAGAACACACTTACTCTAAGAAAGTTCTTCGCTGTTTATCTAAAATTCAAATTTACCTGAGTATCCTGTATTTTTATATGATAAATCTGGCAACCCTAGTTAGGTGGGATTATACTGTATGAACAATACACATAGTATGTGAATTATAAAGCTTGCTAGCTAGTGGCAAATGTCATGGTGGGGTGGAGAAGGAAAGTAGGGTGGGGTAAGGCAGGCTGACAGTGCCAGGAGCAGAGATGGCACTTTTAAAGAGTGGATAGGGTAAGCCTTATTGAACATGTGAGAGGTTAGCAAGAGCATGAAGGTGGCAAGGTGTTAGCTATGCAGTTATCTGGGGAAAAAATGCCTTCTAGGCAGAGGGGATACTAAGTCTGGAGCATGCATGGGATGACTGTGGCATGTTTGAGAAATAGCAGAGGCCACCATGGTTAGAACAGAGCATACGGGGGGCCCCGTGGTAAGACATGAAGTTAGAGAGGTAACAGGTGCCCAGACCACACAGGACCCTGGAGGCCCTTGACTAAGGGGAGCCATGCAGGGTGTGGAGCGGAGTTGTGGCATGAGCTGACTCCTGTTGTAACAAGATCCCTCTAGTTTCTTTGTTGAGAGTATATTGAGGGCCAAGGAAGCAGGAAGGACAGTTGGAAGGTCATTGAAATCACCCAGGTGAGATCAAAGAAACTTGGACTAGGGAGATAGCATTGGGGATGGTGAGAACAAATGGGCTTTGGGATAAATTTTTCCTATGTCATTGTACTGTGAAAATTCTCAAACATGCACAGAGGGCAATACCCATAGAACTACCATTAGGGTTCCCAGATGGATGCTTTGCTGCATTTGCTTTATCATGTGTCTGCCCACCCCGTGTCTGTGTCTTTCCCTAGAGTCTGACTCAACTTCTGCAGAAAGAAGCCTTTAGTTTCCTTCTGTGATGCTGCAGTCATTTCCTCCATGGGACAGTCACAGGCCTAGCAAATCGGGGGTGGGGGGTACACCGAATTTAGGGAGCCAGCTGATCCTTATGCTGACTTTTAACTGGATTTGCTTTTATCAGCTGCACTTCTCTCCTCGCATGATGGAAGTACCAGGTGATTCTAACACCTAAATCTCCTGTCATTGCAAGGCATGATTTGGCTTGCTTCTTTTTGACAGTTATCACTCCAGGCTTTTCATTTTAGTTCCTTCCACTCTCACTTGGTCATGACACATCCGTTTTCTGTATTCTAAAAAATGTGTTGACCTTGCTTGTCTACTGTTATATCCTCTCAATTTCCCTTTGTCCTGTGGATTTGTAACATTTTTGTTCTTTGCCTTTCATTTAATAGGGACTTTCAGAGGAAAGAAACAGGTTTTTAAATATGTTCTCAGTATAAAAGATCTGAATATATTTTAGAAATACTTTGTTTTCAGTTTTAATGGGCCTATGACCATACGAAAGGTAACAGTTTTTCCAGTGTCTGGATTACAGACACTGTTGTTAATTTTGGGGGGGACCCAAGAAGACAGCAGATTGGAGATCATTGGTGTGTCACTGGCACTAAAGAACTTAAGGCTCTTCAAGTACTGATGCTAGCCTGTTGGGTTTTGCTACCAGTATTTCAGAGCTCAGATCGAGTCAGAAAAACATTGGATTAGTGGAAAGGATGGGTTTTCAGTGCTGCTTGGATGCAGGCTCTCCTTCCTGAATAGCTGCTGCATTTTTGGGGTGGCTGAGTTCTAGTTTCACTTGGGTACATGCCTGCCAGCTGCAAACCCTCCCTCTAAGCTGCTCTTCTTTCTGGCATCTTCTACCTCGTGGCTCCCACTGTGCTGAGTGGTCCATTAAATATTTATCGTAGTTTTGCCTTCCCTGTCTGAAATGGTGCCATCGATGGGTAATTAGATTGCAGCAAAGGCTTCTTCATTTTATTTGGTGCAGAGCAGGGCCAGCGGAGACCTTACCAAACAAGCAAATGAGAACTGACAGCTGGCAGTAAGTGCTCCTACGCAGATTTCCAAGCAGATGCAAATGGCACTTTTTGCCAGTCAGCGGTTACGTTCATCTGCTGGCTGCTCTTGTCAGGTTTCCTTCCCGAAAGAAGGGGCTGGCCGTCATTTGTCTGCAGTGGGACTAGGAAGTGAACTTCCTCAGGAGGAAACATCGGCAGGCCAGCCAACTTTTTCCCATCAGCCTCCATAGCCAGAGGATTTCTGCCTCCAAGTCCTGTTCCTGTTGGGGGACTGGCTGTTACCACTTACAGCCCTGCAGTAGGTCACCCTTCCTATGAGAGTTTGAGAACTGCATCTTGCCTAGTGTAGGATTGATCACTAAAGACAAGCCAGGGAACTGGGAGTCGGAAGGCTGCACATTGGTGTTCTTGCTGTGTTTGCGAGCCTCCCACTTAACTCTGCAAGCCTCTATTTCTCCATTTGTGCAATGGGAATAGGCATCCTAGCCTGTTGAAGCACTGAGCTGGTGTGCCAACGGAAGGAAATGATACAAGAAGAAGGATTTTGCAGATTGTCAGGGGTCTCTCTTCCACACGGTTTCCTTTTGGAGTGTGGGACCCAGTGCAAGGCCCTGTGGATGAACCTAATTTTTAACATGTTGGGAGGTGGAGGTTAAGGGGTGATTAAATCAGGTTCCAAGTCAAATAGATTGTTCCAAGCATGTATTAAACATCTTCTTTGATGTGTGTCTGGGGTGTGTGCAGAACGGGTCGATCTGATCAGCAATGGAGACATCATAAAATGTCAACACATATTCCTAAAGAAAGTATTGTCCATGGGAAGGGTCTAGGTAAGAACTCAGACAACTATGACCCCTGGCAAAACTCCTTTAATGTGCATAGTTAAATAGTAAAGAGCGTCGTCTTCTAAGTCAGAGAGAATCAGGTTCAAACCCAAACTTTGTCACTTCTAAGGTAGGTGATCTTGGGCAATTAATTTTTTTTTTCTAAACTTCCATTTTGTCATCTGTAGATAATAATGCAAACTACTTAAAGTTGCTCCAAGGAGTAAATGAAAAAAAAAAAAATCTATCAGAAGCCTATCATTATCATCACAATGAGATTACTGCTTTAATAATAATAATAACAATCACAGGCTACTATGGAATATCATGTGCCAGGAACTTTTGCTACAAGTATTGATATCTTTGTCCAATCAACTCTAGGAAGAAGGGATTATAATAACCATTTCCAGATGAGAAACTGAGGCATAAAGAGATTCAGTAAATGTGTCAGAGTTGTGCAGCTGGTTAGCAGTAACCGTATTTAGGCAGTCTGGTGGAGGCAAAACAAATAGTTACTGTGAAACCATCTCTCAGGAGCTTTATCTAAGAGAAAGGCACAAGCAACAAAAGACTGTTAGGAAAATAAAAGTGGCAGGAAATATGAAACATGCTTCGTAAACAGCAAGGTGATAATGCCAAAAATCTTGTTGATTCAGCCATTAATAATTTCAAAAAGCTAGAGAGGATGAGATGAATCCCCAACTTTTGACAAACAAGTCTTCACGTGTCAGCTGTGCTTAATGGAGCCTCAGTTGCCCTGTTAACAGGTAAGCTAATCACTTACCTGGAGAAATGCAGGATTTAGGCTTTCAACACGTTGAACTAGCGATGGGACACCTGCCATCTTACGCTGCATGCATCAGGGTACCTCAGGCAGCTGAATTCCCAGTCCCCCAGTTTTGAACATATGCCATTTCAGTATCACATTAGATGATGACAGAGCCTGTTGTCCTATAAATTAATTTAACACTCTTTCTCTGGAGAGCAGATGCCTCCTGCATTCTAGAAACAGTAGTTTCTCTCACGTTATGATGGTTTGTAAAAACACAGTAAACAGGGTTGACAGGGGGGTTTTAAGAAACATATGATATCCCAGGAGGCTGAAATGATCTAAATTTAGGTCTGTTGTCTCTTGTAGGCATTGCATTCAGTTTCAGAGATGGTTGTTTCTTAAAAGGGTGTTTCAGATGGAGTGATTAACAGGGTGGGCAGAAATATGAGCCATTGTGGTCAGTGACATGGGGCAGGGCTTAATGACAGCTCCCGCTGTGCTAAGTGACCCCAAACACTTTAGCATTAAAAGAGAAAATGGGGGGACGGTGGTGAAATTTTATATTAAGTAATGTGTCACTATGGTGAACAATATTTGTCAAAATGCATTCCAGGTATAATGAGGATTTGTGAAGATGATCATGAAGAGAATAACATAATTTATTCTGGATTCATTCAGGATATTTCTTCTCTTTTCCCTTCCTCCTTCTCCTTTTTCTCCTGCCCATTTTTAAAGCTGATACTTAATAGACCCTCCCTATTTTTTTATAGGATTCCTGTGATAGCTTCATTCTTTGACCAAAATCTTTCAAATAAGTCTCTAAATAATGGTTGATGCAGGTTATCTTTCACATCCTGTTTTTTTTTTTTTCTTTCACTCTCTCTTCTGAAGAAAAATCATCTTATCTTTCCCTTTTTTCTTTCCAAAAACAAGTAGTGTCTTCTACTTATCACATATTGTAATTGTCAGGTACACAAGGAGGTGGCCCTTTAGAGAGGTTTCAGGGAGTTAGAGGATGATGGACAAGTAAGTAAGTCAGTAAAATATCCAAAGATACTTTGCAGGAACATAGCAATGTTCAAGGACGGTCATCTGAAAGCTAGAAAGTGCAAGCATGTTCCATAAAGCCAGTTATGCCTCAGTGCAGAATTAGTAGGGGTTAACTTTGTTCATTTGTTCATTTAACCAATATTTATTCGGGGCCCATTGCATACTTGGCACTGTGCTGGGCCCTCTGGGTGTGAAATTCAGCAAGGAAGAGCCTTGCCTGGCATTTAACAGATGAATATTTGCTGAATGGTCACAGGAAGGGAATTTATTTGAATTTGCCCGGTGAATGTGGAACATTTGTCTGCATGTAGAAAAGCATGGAATGCTCAGGGGATTCTAAGGAGTTCAGAGTATGTGTAGGGTGGGTATTTTGGGGAGTGACTTGGGCTCAGACAAGAGGGACCACGGTGTCGCTGCATGGTTGAGAGGGGCTAGCAGAATTGCTGGGACATTGTGTATGCTTTTGCCCACCCTGAAGGGGCAGGTTCTACCCATTCCCCACACCTAGATACTGGCACTAAATACCGCTCTCCCAGAATCTTTGTTGCAGGCTTCTTGGGCTCAGGATGAGTCATATTTCTCAGGTGGGTTGGACCTAAAAATGGCTGAGAAACTCAACGGAGAACCACTCATGGAATTTTAAGTAAGGCAGTGGCATGATCAGATTTTTCCTTTTAGAAAGATCACGCTGGTGCAGGACTGCAGGGTGGATTAGCGAAGTGTGAGAGGCGGGAAGGGCAGCTTGCTGGAAACCTTTTCCACCCTCAGGGTCTAAGGACATCAGTATTCAAAGCACTGGACAGACACTCCTGCTTGTCTCAGTTTTCAAGGTCACCGAGGACAAGAGATTCGAGTTGAAATGAAACAGATTTATCAGTGTTGTCCTGAGAAGGCGGTGACACATTTCATAGGAATTGTGATTGATTTAGGACAGATGTGAACAGCCAAGTGGATCTAGGCCGGAGAATTACAAAAATCAAGCTACCAAATATGAACATGAAGCATTTAACTTTAAATTCTGGGTATCTAAAGGACACTTTCTATTAAGAATTATTTTTGTTTATGGTGTTTTTACTTGTTTTGTTGCCTGTATAATATAGCTAATATAGCTATTTACAATTGATCACTTTATAAAGAAAAAAAAAAAAATGTTTGCAATGCTTGTAACAGCCCAGATCTGCTTATAGAACATCATTAAGGTTGTTGGGAGAAATACCGAGACAAGAATTTTGTGACTTTCGCTTTCCCTCTTTCCACATTGAGAAGTGTTGCTATCTGTTGGTGTCTCTCTCCCTGTGACAGGATCAGGGACACAGTGAGGAATGAGGCTGATTGTGAAAAATAGGAACAGCCTAGAATAGAGCTAACCTGCAAAAACGACTGTTTGCAACATACATTGGGGGAAGACTTGTAGCAACTTGAGCTTATTTTTCTTTGTTCAAGAAGAAGTGCAACAAACAACAGCAGAGAAGACCGATATTAAATACCTGGTTGATACCTGCATCAGAGTGCTACCAGCCAGAGGAGTTATCTTTTGGAAGGGAGAGCACAAAAATGCGCAACATTGTGAAAGGAGCTAGAAGATGTTCCTGAACAGATATGCCCACAGATACCTGGCAAAAATATGTTCTGTCTTATTCCCTCCACTTGGCACATACTTATTTCTGAAATAATCAGGGCCCCTGGAGGATAATCTTCTGAAATTAAATTCAATGTTTAGTTAGGGTTTATTAGAACATACACACTACAAATCATTTTAAATGAGCACCTAATCTGCTTAAGCTACTTAGTACTATTTCTGACACGATGATCCCCTGCCTGTGCTAAATTCTCACCAGTAAATACTGAAGCAGACATGAAAATCCAAATCTAGGAGAATAAGTGGGCGTGGCATTACAGACCAGAGGATCCTTGCTCCAGTTCTGCACCTGACTCGTGGTGTGACCTTGCCCAAGCAGTTTTAGAGCATCAGTTGTTCTCCCAAGAGCATCCGTTTTTCTACACGAAATGGGAGTGATACTGATAATGATGTAGATTAAGCAATGCAGGTAGAAGCTGTGAAAGTACACAGATGAAGGGGGTGCCATGTGAGGACAGTACTGACACTGTTCTGAGCTTCCATATGTGAGATTTAACAAAATGAGAAACACATGCCCACCCTCTCCAGAGAGCCCACACATTATTGAAAGGCCCAAGCTGGTGAAGCAGCAGTTGCAGGATGGGAGAAGGAGTGAAGCAGTGGAATCCAGTGTGAACTGAACAGCATGCAGGCAGGAAGCATTAGCTGACCTGACTGGGGGTGGGGTGTGATCACGGAAGGTCTTTCAAGTCTGTTTGAATTGGGGAAGGTTTGGGGTCCCAGTAAATAGGGAGGGCAAATTAGAAAGTCCACAGTTAAAAGCAAAGGTGAACAGTGTGCAAAAAGAAAGAGTATGTTTTTCAGGAGTCGAGAATGGGAAGAATTCATGGGCCCCAGAGCTCAGGGCAGGGCAATACAAGTTTTTTGGGCAGGTCAAGGAGAATAATGTGTGCAAATCAAGGGAACCGCCTCTCAGCCTAGAGCAGAGAGGGAGCTAGTGAAGGTATTTAGGCAGGAGACAACCACATTTGCATATTAAGGAATTACTTTTGTTAGTAGTTTAATAGATGGGTCAAGAGAGGGAAGGCTAGAGGAGTTGGGCATTTGCAGGAGACCAGGGAGAAGATGAGGCACTGAATGAAATATCTACCACAAATGGTAACAGATACCCTGGGAAACATTTAAGCAGGAAATGAATTTGTTTGGTATCTGACTAGTTAGTGATGCTAAATTCATAAACCTTGTTAGGAAAGGCCAATGGCAATGGACTGGGATGGCTTTGCATTTGGAATCTCAGGGAAGAGGAAAAGGCTTGAGTTATAATTTGGAAACAAAAGTAGATGGTAGCGAAAGCCATAAGGTTTCAAATAAAGTGGTTAGAATGAGAAAAGCAGTGGAGAACGGACAGAACCCTTCAGGATCCTTCAGTACCACAAAGCTTAAAAATGGAAAAAATAGAGTCTATTAAAGAGGCAATGGAAGAACAATCAGGGAAGTAGGTCGCAGGAGATCCAGGGCAGAAAGTCCCATGATAGAGAATAAAAGAGTAAAGAATTTCAAGGAAAGAAAGGACTACACCATCACAGAACTTACTTGAGAGATCAAAAATGGTAATGGTTAAGGACCATCCACTGGAGTTGGTAATTCTAGAAGCCACCTGGTTTCCTTTCCCCGTGCATTCAGATAAGAGGCGGGGACAGGACAGTGAACAGGAAGTTACACGTGGACACTGAGTGTAAACTAAACTATCAGGAATATCAGACATAAGGAGAAGGCATGAAGGCAAAGTTGGCTGGGGTGGGAGGAGAAGTTTTGCTTTGTGTAAGAATGTGAGAGGTGCGGGTATGTTTATTTCTGGAAGGTTATGGACCATTATACTACAATACATTGCAGGGCAAGAAGAGAGAGGGGATGTTCATGCAGTGAGCTTCTTCATGAGTGGTAATGGGAATTAGGACAGAGGGCAGGAATTGACCTTGGACCAAAAGACTTATTGCTGTATGAGGATGGTTGGGAAAAGGAGAAATGTAGCTGGAGGTAAAACCACCAGTGGAGGTGCCAAGAGAGAAGAGGCCAGGCCTAATCAAGGTGAAGCCCTCAGTAGACTGATGTCGATGGAAGTTGGGAATCTGTTTAAGAATCAAGAGAGGAATAGGAAATGGAGCTCACCAAAACCAAAATGATAAGGATTAATTGCAAGTGGCCTAATGTCACTTTCTGGGGATGGAAAGAGTTCTTCTAGCAGAGCTGCTGGTTTGGAAGGACAATTACACACTTGATCCAAGTTGGGGTTTTGCAGATAAGCACTGGGGAGGGGGAGGGAGAGGAGGGAAGAGTTGATAGCAGTTGGGTTCACAGCCTGTTGATCTGGCTTTTAGGTTAAACAACAGGGTTTTCTTTATGGAGATGAAGGTGGATGTAACATTTTTTTCTTGAGACTGAGCACATAATTAAGAAAAGGCAGTGATCCTCAATGGCCCTTAAACCCATACTTGAAACTGTAGCCCAATTTGTCCACTAACTTTCTTAGCAGATTATAGGTTGCCGATTAGCTCTAGGAAGGATATGGAAGAGGAGGTGGGCAGAGGTTTAATTTCTGTGCTATGTACACTCAGTAGGACTCTCATGTTAGATGCTCTTCGCATGGGCCATGTATTCATTAGATTTTGCAAGGAGAGTTTGTACCTAAACAACTGTGTGTTCCAGGTGGAAAACCATTTCTTCTACTGTTTGCCGGAGTTAACTAATCGTTTAAAATCTGTTCTGACTGGTAGTTCCTTCTAGTTGAAATAGCCTCACCCTGAAGTGAAATTCTACCAGAGGCATTCATACCAAGGCTGTTTAGAGGCAATCCTGAAATGTAATGTGTGGGGCTAAATGGTGTCAGCACTTCAACAGGCCAGGCCCCTCTCTGGGACGAGTGGGAGGGTCCAAGTTTGATTCTGGTGCCAGCCTTTGTTCCAGTGAACTCCAAGTTTTGGAAGCAGGAATCAGGAGCATACAAGGGAACTTGTGGGAACGGGCATAGGCCAGTAAAGTGAAAAACAGCCTGGATGAGTTTTCTACTTTAAGGAGGAACTGTTGAGGGAGTCAGAAAATCTGGGTCCTTTTCTAAGCAATTCACCTAAGAGATCTGGACTTCAGTGCCTTCCTCTGACAAAAATAAAACCTGGTACCACTGACAGGACCAGGGGAGGCAACACAGTTAAAAGCTAAATCCTGACTCCTTTTGTCTGCTTTATACTTCAGTGGCTCCCACTGTTTGTTTAATGAGTAAAATCTGGTGCTAAAATAAGTTTCAAGACTTCTAGCTAGAAGGTGTTTTCTACGGCTTCCTCTATTCTAAAATTCTAGTACTCTAAATGGGAATAACCAGCAGTTAACGTTTAATGTTCTTCTCATCATTCAAATAGTTTTAATGACTGATTTTCAGCATATTTGTTATTTGATTTTGAAAATAGCTGCATGTCAGCCACGATTCAGAATTTCTTAGCTTGAGTTCCACAGGTGGATTTCTGGGAGTCTGTGAAAACCCCTAACCACCACACATGCCAAAATTCTGTAGATATGAGCATACAGGAAGATTTCAACACTTTCATGTCTCAACAAGTAAATAAAAGCAGGACCAGCATAAATTATCCCCCGCTGGATGGGAGCCAAAGACATCCAGATCTCAAGCTGACACTCAGTGAAAGAAATTTAAATAGACTGAATACACTTGACAATGAGAACATCTTCCCAATTCCCCTTACACAGCTTCACCCTCTTCCAAAGACAACATCGCCAGTTTGTCCTTGTCACATGTGGACAGGGGAGAAGGTCAGCAGGGTCTTTCTTGGTCATGGTGCAACATTCCCCCACAATCTTACATTTTTTGGCACTTGAAAGATCCAAGTTCACATTCTTTGGCTCTCCATGCCAAATCTCAACTCTGCCGTGCTTCTCCTAGATAGAACCATACATTCTTCACTTTTGAATCTGTAGCCTTGTTAACCTGAAGCTCTAGCTAAATGGCTCGTGGGCCTGAAGGTAAGTTTTCTTAAAAAGATGTGTTCTAAAGTAATCAGGAAGAATAAGAGTGAAGGAAAACAAAAATGTTTGGCCCATTCGATAACATCTTGCCTTGGAAGACTTCAGTTTTTCTGAGTGCATTCTTGATTCTATTTGGTATCAAATATTTGTGTGATTATTAGCATTCTATTCAATAGCAAGCATTTCCATGGTCTTTTAAGTCCCGTCTCAAAGGAGAATAGCATGGTGGGGAGAATGAATTATTGACCTAAGGCAGTAGCAGGACATGGGGGCTGAGATGAGCCTGTCAAGGAATATCAGGTGTTAGAGACCCTCACTCACCCAGCAGGGCAAGGCTGGTTCCTGGGGTGTGTGTCCTCCCCAGCCCCCCTCCGCCCATCCACCTGTGTGGCTAAAGCAAACTTTCTTTGATAAACAGTATGCTAACTCAGACAATGTATGGCTGATAAACAGTGGGGCATAAACAATAAGACAAACTAGTGGCAACATGTAGAACCGGAGGTTGACGCGAGGTACTGAAAGCATTCTCAGAATTTAACCCTCTTGCTCTCCTTTCATTTCAGATGCTGCACAACAAACATGTCATGGTCCGTGTGGGAGGAGGATGGGAAACTTTTGCAGGGTACTTGTTGAAACACGACCCCTGCCGGATGCTGCAGATCTCCCGTGTGGACGGCAAAACATCCCCCGTCCAGAGCAAATCTCCAACCCTTAAGGACATGAATCCAGATAATTACCTGGTGGTCTCTGCTAACTATAAGGCTAAGAAGGAGATTAAGTGAAGCATAGTTGGGCATGACAAGGGGACTCTCATAATGGCCTGTGTCCACTTCTCCAGTCTAGTCAGTTTAGTTCACATGCTCTGAAAATTACTGAGAAAGGTGTAACACACAGAAAAGGTGTCATCATATTGAACAACTGTTCCAAAAGTAGCACTAATTTATTTTAATGCTTCTGTAGAAAATGACCTATGAAAAGAAATTCTAAATTCAGAGTTAGATTAGACAAGTTGTAGGCAAATTATTACTTTTTAATAGGTGAACATGGTATTTAAAATGCAGCATTAGAAATACAATTCTAGGTGGTGGTAAAAACTGTTATTAGGAGAAAATATTTAGGGTTTACAAATAAGGAAAACAGAAAGTGCCTGCTTTATGTCCACAGAGTAAAAGGGCCCCAGACATTTTTATAATGGCAGGATTTTTAAGCTAATTTTTAAGAAGTGATGATCAGTGTGATAATGTGCTACTAAAAATATCCAACAGCACTATAAATAAGTACAGAGTATTTACAACAGTAATACTTCACTAGAAAGGCCACTTCAGAAAAGTTTACATTCACTTGAAAGATTGCCTTAAAGTTTTATCCCTTATCTATGACCAAATATCTGGGGTACTTTTGGAAGTTTTTAGTAGACCCCTTAGAAAATCGCTAATGAATTGTCCCACATTCTTAAGAAACATGGCTGTGGTGAAGTGTAATTCACACACATAAGCTGACAAACATTTATATTTTGACAGTCAATTGTTCAGTCAAATGTTCATTGACTTCATGTTATTTTAAAGCATTCTTATTAAAATATAACTTTAGTTAATCCTACTTTGCTATGCTGTCTAGTCAAGTCAGTTCACTGTAGCTAATGTTACAGACTTGTGTAGACCCTTGTACACCTAGGACAGAGCTGTTTTTGTATCCATAAACAGCAAAATATTGTCCTCACTGATTCAAACATTAAAAAGATAAATTGAAAAAAATTGCCTGTCTCAATGCTTCATCCTGAAATAAAGATAATCTTTGTATCTTTCCCTGAGAGTTATAGGAAGAGTTCAATTATAGTTACCTCGTACTTTTTCACTTTGGGCAGCTGCGTGACGGTGGTGTGTGTTCATCTAAACGGGAAGTCTAGTTTGTATCACCGGTGACCCTTAAGGTGCTACCTTGGGTATAAAAAGAATAGGCAGGGGTAATTTGTCATTTCCTCATTTTTCAACATTATCCACCTGTTTTGCGCCTGAAAGTCAGGGGAGGAAGTATCTGTCACATGGACTGATTTAGCTAGAACACAGACATCCTGTTAATTGGGAAGTTTTTAAACAAGAGATACCGTGGTGGTGCTGAAGTGGTGATAATCATTCTGGGGGAAAATACTCAAGTTTTGTAGAAAATAAAATCACCTTGGAACAGCAAATAGTTGTACTATCTTAAAAACACAGATATTGATTTTTGTTACTAAACTAATATTAACCCTGAATTTCTCTGTGTAGTATTTGGCAATGATATTTCCATCAAAACTTTCTCCAATGCTTAAGTGAAAAACTTAAGTTGCATCTTTTATAATTAAAATGAATTTCATTTATTTACAAATAAGGCTAAGTTAACGAAAATAATATTAATCTCTTCTTGGTTTTCTGATGTAACAAATGATCAGAAATTTAGTGGCTTACACACCACAAAGTTATCATGTGACTACACTGTGGGTCAAAAGTATGAGATGGTCTCACTGGGCTTAACAGCGAGATAACAACAGGACCATGTTCCTTTCTTAGGAGAGAATCCGTTTGCCTGTTTCACTTTCTAGAGGTTGCCTGGTTTCCTTGGCTCACATGTCCCTTTCTCTATCTTCAAAGCCAGCACGGAACACCTCAATGATGCTTCTTACGTTACATCTCTTTGACCACAGGTTGGAGAGATACTCAACACAGACAGGCATGCATATCGACCAACCTCTTGCTGATCTACTTGTGAAGAAGTATTCAAATCTCAAATTGACAAGTTACTTTTTCCTCCTATAAGAGCATAGCATAATTCTTATAGGAAAATAAGTTGAATTGCTGGAGGAGAAAAGGCAATTTTAAGGTTTATATCAATTCTCCTAGGGTATCAAGGATGATAGCTAGAACCTATTATAGTATTATTCCTCCAAGAAAACAAGAGACTCGTAATACCATTTCTTCTGTAGAGTACTGGAAAAGAGCCATGCCCACCTGTAAATTCAGGGACTGTGTGAACACGTTGAACAGCTTTTACTTTGTTCTCATTAATCCCAGAGATGACAGTGTCGCTGAGGTTTCCCTAACCACCAACCCAAGTTCTATTTACTTAAATAGTAAATAGTGAAAAAGTGATAAAGTGAAGATAAAATTTTGTTAAACAGAGACAACCAAAGCTAATTTTTATAAAGGAAAATGTATTTATATCCTGTATGGCAATACAGGACTTATAACAAAACCATGTGTGGGAAAATTATTAATTACATTCCAAACACAATTGGCAGAACAGTTTCACATATAGATGCTTAATAAAGCATGCAGTATCTCAACATAAGAGGCCATTGAATAATAAGCAACTTTTGGTCACAAGCCATGTTAACTGATGACTAAATAATAAAGCAGTGGTTTTGGCATTTCCCATCTTAACACAGTAGTTACATATATGCATTTTATTGTTTCATTAATATTTTAGTAATTTAGTTGGGAGGTTTGGGTGCCATAGTAAGCAGTATGTTTTCCTATTTATATTATGAATTCTGGTAAATTGACTCCAAATTAAGGTTTCCTTCAGGAAGTGATTCCTAACTTTATGAGGGAAATCGTTGGTTGTACCTGCAGGCGTGTATATGAATTTTCTTTTCTTTTTTTTAGTAATAATTGACTAGTTTCCTATCAGGCATTTAATCTTCCCTTTTCCTTTTCTAACAGTATTCCTCACATCTGAGTATCAGCTCTTAGCCTGTGTAACTCTGGTGGTTTAGGGACGCTGATCACAACTGTGGAGGCAGGTAGGTCACAGTTGGCTGGGGCAGGACATCCCACTCTTCCCAGAAAGCATTATACCAGCCTCCCATTCCTGCTTCAACAGGAAATAAGCATGGTATTTGCATATCAGTTGCTATTAAAAATAGGAGATTATCCCCTAGATGTAGTGTAAACCTTTATTTACACTAACCCAAATTGTAATTCTTCAGGACCTAAGGAATGCAAAACTTAACTTCTGCATTAAAACAGAAGGAAGGATTTGCACAGTTCAAGGATGATACATCTGGCTCTATATCCATTCAGCTGTTAATGATCCTTTTTCCTTTCTGCCTTGGAAAAATTGATCATGTTCATAAAGTCAAAATTTTATTTCTAAAATGCAATTCAATAGTTTCACTATCCTTTATGAACAAAAGTGCCCCTAGTCCTCTAAGGAATGAAGAAAATTGTCTAACTATATGTTTTTTACATGGATATCATGAAATATTTCATGCCATAATAGGGTAATTTTTCCAATAATGAGTCAAGAGGCCTATATTATAGTTCAAACTCTTTGTATTACATACACAATATCGTGCAATATAGCATCCTTACGGTAGGGATAAGTGAGAGAGCGGCTCAGTTTCCTTCCTGGAAATCAAATAAGCTGGTGTATTTAATTTAGTCCCTACTGACACTTAGCATATGCAGATTCTAATTTAGGGCTCAGATTGTCACCTTGCCATCCAAGAGAGTTAGCAATCACAATAGCTAATTAAAAGGTACAGAAATTCTTCTGTTTTAGCTTAGTATTCATTAAACAAAGCTTTAAAAAAGAAAAATGCTATAAAACTCACATTAGCAATAAAGAAAAAGCTACACAGTTTATGACTATGCATAAAATAGAATTACCTCAGGTTTTTATGTTAAAGTAGTCCTTTTAAAATACAGTACCTGCATGTTTCTCTTTTATGCATTCATATTTGCCTTGGCAACTTCATATCTGTATAAATCTTATGGCCATTTAAAAATAAATATAAAAGAATAAAAACATCTATGAAATTTGGACAAATACATTACCACTCTATATCCAACCCCAATTCTTAGTTTAACTCATTCAGTTGCTACAAAGATCTTGATAGAGCTGATTCTGTAGAATAATACATCACTGCCCTCTAATGGTACCACTAATATATGATTTTAAATTCAGCAAGCAAAAGAAATTACTGTAATGTAAAACAGTATGTTACATTTATTCATAAGCTACACAAGTAAAATATAAATTAGGAGAAATTCAGTATTTTCTATAAATAGTCATTACTTAACAAGTTATAAAAATTTACAGTGTTCCTTCATATAACCCCTTCAAATGATTTTTCAAGATTTTCCCTGATGATCAGTTTAAAGGCACTAAGTCCGTAAGTTTAAGCCAAAGTTTTCATATATAACAAAACAAGGAAATGTAAGGCTAAGCAGCAGAACTATAAACAGCTAGACTATTTTATAAAGGAGGAAGAATAAAACTGCAAATTTTAATATTTGAGATGTATGCAGAATCTTTACATGGGACATACATAGTATATTCAAGATTTAGATTTCACTATTAAACATGGCAAATTACCCACTACCAGCAAAAGAGCAAATGTAAGAAAACAAGTACTCAGTGAAAGATCTGGCCATTTTCTAAGTCTGAAAATCAAAAGCATTTTCAATTTTTCAACACTGAAAAAGCACTGCATTTAAGGGCACTAAAATTACAAAGTCTGAATCTTCATTTATTTAAAGAGAAACTAAATTGAAGATGTCCACTTGATTGCAGGTATTAATAATTGGCAGTAGACTCTCACTCATATTATCCTTTATGAAACTGTCCACTGGAAAATAAAAACAGGGAAAAGTCCATTTTATTTACGGTTATGTAACAACATTCCAAGTGAACAAACAGGCAGAAAGGATGATGTGCCAGTGATTTTCAACCAGTGTGCCACAGAATTTTTAGAACATGATACCTGTCCTGGCTGGTTGTGACTCAGGGGATTGAGCACTGGCCGGAGACTGAAACATCACCGGTTTGATTCCCAGTCAAAGCACATACTGGGGTTGCAGGCCAGGTTCCCAGCTGGGGGTACGCAGGAGGCAAGTGATTGATACTTCTCTTGCACATCAAAAAAAAAAAAAAAATTATGATACCTATTTAGATTGTCAAATTAAAAAATCACAATAGCCAACACAATAGCCATTCAGTGTGAATGATTCAAAACTATATGCATATTTTGTTGGATTGGAAAAAGATATATATTTGTTGGTGTACTGAAGAATTTTTAGTAACTGGTTTATTGTGCCATGAGATGGAAAAGATAGAAAATCACTGGGATATGCAAATGCAAACTGATTTTTGTGAATAGCAGTGGTCAATAAAAGTTTACAGTCAAAAGTCTGAAATAAGATATATGATGGTTTAAAAAGATGATGAAATAGCCCTGGTTGGTGGCACAGTGGTTAAGGCGCCAGCCTGTGAACCAAAAGGTCTCTGGTTCAATTCCCAGCCAGGGCACAATACCAGGTTGCAAGTCAGGTCTCCAGCCAGGTCTGTAGCTGGAGGCAGGTGAAAGGCAACCATACACTTATGTCTCTCTCTCTGTCTCTCTCCCTTCCCTTCTCTCTAAAAATGATGAATACAATATTTTTAAAAAACAAAAGATGAAGAAGTAAAACAAAGTATCTGGTCAGGTTAATGTAGCCAAATTCCAAATACCCAATATTCACTAAAGGGGAAGAAAGAAAAGAAACAAACATCACCAAATAAAAACAACAATGAAGCTACAAAATAAGAATACCCTATAGGAATTCTTGTTTGAGGCCTGGAACCAAGAAATGGTAGAACTTATTAAATAATGGTTTGGCAGTCTTTTCCTTGCTTGAGTGGAGAAACTATTCCATTTGTTATTCTGTTTAATCAAGTCTATTAAATCTGCAATAATAAGTTTGGAAAGAGCCAAGGCAATAGGACCAGAAATAGTTTTAAGTCTACTGAATGTTTTCCAAGTACATCTATGGAATATTACTAGATGTGTGTATAAATATATATAAATATGTTTTTAAAATTAAGTTTTATTTCACGCAAACTTGCTTTTCTTATAACAACTTCTTAGAGACTTGAATACTGTACCCCCTCTTTTTTTTTTTTCAAGAAAGGGCCCTGGCTGGTGGCACAGTGGATAAGGCACCAACCTGTGAACCCAAAGGTTCAATTCCCAACCAGGGCACATAACCAGGTTGCAAGCCAGGTCTGTAGCTGGAGGCAGGTGAAAGACAACCAGACATGGATGTCTCTCTCCCTCTCTGCCTCTTGCCCTTCCCCTCTCTCCAAAGATAATAAATAAAATCTTTAAAAAACCAAAAAGGAATATAGTATAGAACATAGCATTCGGATTTTTAAAATATATTTTTTGCCATGGAACTCTTTTATTTTCCACCATGTTTCTCTTAGGACTAGAGTTAAAAACACTACATTGGGAATTGTCCATCTGATTTGACATCAGATTACCTTGGGGAGCTTAAAAAAGTACTGAAGGCTACATCCCACTGCAGCGATTCCGAGTGCATGAGGGGCAGCACAGGTTCGGCCTCTTCTGCAGCTCCTGTTGAGACCCCAGTGTGCAGCCCGGGCTGGAAGCCCCCGCACTAGAGGCCTGCCAATGCTCCTGTAGCTGTGGGTCCTGACGCCACCATCACCTGGACTTTTCAAAAGACAGTGCCTAATACCAAAGCCAGTTATCTTGGGAAGAGGCAGAGCTGGTCAGATGACGTGTGGAGGGCATGAAGACAGGAGAAGGACATGTATTCCTCATACTATGATCAGATCAGGAAGACTGTGCCTACAGTATAGCGCCTTCCAGGCCAGCCTGTAGAAGAGGCCAGATGGCAGCCCTTTGAAGGACCCGAGGCCAAATGTTTGAGAATTCAAGTTATTCTCTGCGTTGTATTTTCCCTCCTGTTATCCCTGAGCCCCCAACATTTTACTATGAACTTAACTCTATACCCTTGAGGAGTTATAAAGGTGGCTGAGAGGAAAGCCCATGTCCCTCAAAGCCGGCATGCTGGTGGTGGAAGTGATTACGAGTATTCCAAGGAAAGATGGCAAGGCGGGAACAGTAGTTGGTTTATGAGAATGAACTACTGTTATTGGGAAAATCTCCTCAAGCTGACCAGTTTGATGGCCTCAAGGGTTGTTTTCAATAAGGGGGCCAGAGGCATTTCCTGTAAGAACAGTAGACAAAGCAATAAAGGTACTAAATTCACGTTGGGAAGTTTTTCATCTTGAGCCCTTCTTAGGGGACCAGAAGCAACATAAGGATGAATTTATTTTTAATCTACAGACTTCAGGGCATGGGAACTTTAGTATGATTTATGAAAGCCCCATTCTTAAGAGTTGAATAGCTGATGCTAAATTTGTACATGGGAAGTTGCAAAATAAGTACCTTCTTAATTCTGACAATATATAAAGTATCCTTTTCTTTTAATATTTTTATGGCAAGTCACTCAGTGCCTCCTTTTCTTCCACTATGAAACAGTAGGTCTCAACATCATTACCAGTTCCATAATTTAATTTTCACAAATGGTTTTTGAGAACCTTCTATGAAGTAAACCTGGTCACACAGATCTTATCTCAACATAATACTGAAAGTAAGCATCTATACTTTCCATAACTATTTTAACCTGTGTTTCCCACTTGTTTTACCTCATACTAAACATATTCTATTGTTGGGGGTATATTAACAAAATAACGTAAGCAAAACAGTCATAGGGCTATTTAATATTGAAACTAATTATTTTAAACATTGTTAAAAGTTAATAAAAAAGTGTTTTAATTTCAATTATGTGAAATTAGATAAAGCAATACTAATTATAAAACACACAGATAAATCTTATCTCTTATGTGATATTCCTGAATGAGGATCACCTCCCCTCAGAATGCTCCTCAGTTGCCTGCCCCACAAATACATGTATGTATTTATATCTAGTTTTGAGAGCAATAAACAAACTGAATTGAGAAGACAGTGAATTGGCTAAACAAGTGTTTGTAAATCATTTAAAAAGTTAAATATGGCTGAAATTCAGGACACTGTCCTTTTTACACATACACTTACTTGATAAATGCATTTCCCTTAAAAATGGACAAAGAATAATATCTGAACCATTATTTTTCTGAGTTTTAACATGTAAAATAAAACCTTTATGGGCCTACTACACTGTAAAGATCCTCAAGTTCAAGGACCTTATTTAATTTGCTCACCATTATTATACTGCATTTCCAGTGTCAAGAGCTCCGGCTGCTACATTGGGAGGTGCATATGTCACACTCACTCCTGCACACCCTGCTGTCCAAATTAACACTGACCTAACTATGATATGAGTGACAGACAATAGAAAGGTCAAAAGTATCACATCATTAACTAAAAAAAAAAGTATAGGTTACAAAAATCAATTTGTAGTGTGGTCCAATTTAGTAGGATTGATGTGTAAGTGGAAATGAGAAATGATGTTTCAAAATGACATTGAATCTGGGTGATTTTGACTTCTTTATACTTTTCCACATTATTTGAGTACTCTACATAGTATTACATTAATTAAAGTATTAAGATAATCAGGAAAAATCCATTTTAATTTTGGGAGAAAGAAAGTAAACCTATTCCAAGTAAATGCTAGAATGTCCAAATTGACATTTCTCCCAATCTATGTTATTCATCCTTTTAAAATAATTCAAAATTTTCTGATAATCCATTTTAAATGAAAATTATTGAATGGATTGCTACTGAAGT
This sequence comes from Noctilio leporinus, assembly GCA_004026585.1. Classification (NCBI taxonomy): domain Eukaryota; kingdom Metazoa; phylum Chordata; class Mammalia; order Chiroptera; family Noctilionidae; genus Noctilio; species Noctilio leporinus. The sequence continues at coordinate 195,603 of PVIW01000776.1, read as the reverse complement.
TTTTAAAAATTCCATTTAAAGCTTAAATAAATTTTAATACTTACTCTAAGTCCGCCTTCTGGTGGGGGCCCAGATGTAGCTATTTGCTTTTCCATTTTTTCCTTTTTCTTTCTTTTTTCTTCCACAGACTGAACATTCAAAATGCCCCGAGATGCAGCCTTTAATAAATTTAAGGGGTGTAAACAACAATAAAACTTAATATTGTAAGTGTTTTGTTTGCTGTAGAGGCGGGGTTAAGAATTAAGACTATTTCTACAACAGCTTTACATAAAACAATCATCTTTTCATTGGGTATTTTGCAACTATACAAATTTTTCCCTTAAACTTATTTCATACCTGTCTGTTTTATAAAGCATAGTCATTTTAGCCTAGGGAATAATGTTATTAAAGGGGCATTATGCACATATTAGAGAAGACTCTGCATAGGAACTTTCATACATCAAATGATACAGATGCATTAATGTATAGAAACAGATCATTTTGAAAAATAATTACCTGTTAACATAAATGTAGAGGATATCCCATATCATTTGCATTAGAGAATACTACTGGTCATAGACATATCAAGAATAAAGTATAGTCCTGACCAGTGCGGCTCAGTTGATTGGGTGTCATCCCACAAAGGGAAGGTCACTGGTTCAATTCCCAGTCATGGCATGTGCCTGAGTTATAGGTTCGGTCCCCAGTCAGGGTGCATACAAGAGGCAGGTAATCAATGTTTCTTTATCACATTGATGTTTCTCTCCCTCTCTTTCTCCCTCCCTTCCCTTCTCTCTGAAGATAAACAAACAAACAGAAATCTTAAAAAAAAAAAAGAATGAAGTACAAACAATTTTCTAGGTAAAATTTCATTTTACTCTTACCTCCTTCTGTCTTCTTTCTGCAGCCTCTGCAAGCTTTGCTCTTTTTTCTTCCTAAAAAAATATGTAAAAAATGTTTTACAATAAAACCAAACATTATCATGAATAATTTACATACCTATCCATATATCTCTTATACATAACAGTTTATAAAAGTATTTAGTACTGTCCCAAAATGTTCCATCAAGAATGCCAGTATTTACATTTATAAAATAATCCACTTTCTGAATCTCATTCTTGCAATTAATCAACATACTTTCAAATAACAACATACTGATACATATTGTATGTCTTGTATATTATATATGCATACATATATCACAGGTTGGTCTATATAATAACCCATTTGTTTTTGTTTAAAAAAGGCTTACCAGAAAGTCAGGGCAATAAAACAAATAATATTTAATAGTACAATATTTAGTACTACCAAGTTATAAGGGTGTTTGAAGTAGGTTGGTGTTTTTAGGAAAAGTTCAGAAATGAAGTGAGCAAATCTCATTGTGCACAATAGGAAAAACTAGAAAATTTATGAAAGGTACTGTTCTATTCTGGGAAACAATAATGCTCTATATCATGTATTAATTATAACATCTTTCAATACGTAAGACAGTAAGGAACACACTTGTGCGAGCTGTGATAGTAATTCCTTTGTATGTGCGCATATTCACTCATTATACAAATACAGTACTTAAAGAGAACCTATCATTTGTCTCAGAAGCCTGTCTGAGTGCTGAGGATAGAGCAGTGAAAAAATACAGATGTTTCCACTCATATGAAACCTAAAACTCTGAGAGCAACAGTCTAACATAATCAAGAAAATAGTGTCTGTCAGTAGTAAGGGCTTGGGAAAGTAAAAGAATCACGAAATAGAAGGATGGGCAAGTGGTATAGTTGGGAATCTCTTTTATTTAGTGTGGTCCAGAAAAACCTCAACAATAAAAAAGTGAGCCACAACTGCCTTTTGATCCAATAATTCCACTGTTATGATTATACCTGAAGAACCCTGAAACACCGATTCAAAGGAACCCCTATGTTCATAGCAATTCACCATAGCCCAGTGCTGGAAACAGCCTAAGTGCCCCTCAGTGGATGAATGGATCAAAAAACTGTGGAACATTTACAGAATGGAATACTACGCAGCAGAAAGAAAGAAGGAAATCACGCCACTTGCAACAACAAATGGAGAGTATTATGCTTAGCGAAATAAGTCAGGCAGCAAAAGACAAATACCATATGATCTCAGCTAATATAGCAAACTAATGAACAAAACACAAGAGCAAAATAGAACCAGAGGCATGGAAACAAGGAACAGAAGGACAGTGACCAGAGGGGAAAGTGAAGGGAGAGAAAGGGGGAAAAACAGGTAAGAATTTACTTAAGAAACTAGTGTAAATGACCCATGGACGTGGACAACATGTGGGGACTGACTATGGAGAAGGGATGGGGTAGGTGGGGCAGGGGAGTGCAATGGGGGAAACATGGGACAACTGTAATACAGCAACAATACATTTTAAATAAATGAGCCATGTGGTTATCTGTGGGAATGGGTGGAGAGTTTAACAAGTGCTTGCAGGCTGGAATTTTAGCAATAGCCATATAAACAAAAATAACATTTAAAAGCAACAGTAGCAAGAAAGACAAAGTGAACTCCCTGGTACCAACCTCTAGGTCATTTTTAGCACCTATGATCAAATGGCTTAAAAGTTAATGCACTTCTTAATATACCTAATTTCTTTACACAAATTTTTAGCAAGATAGAAGAATTTAAGTTTTCTGTTATCAACTCCCAGTAGGGAGTATTAATGTAAAGATACCGTTAAAAACAAAGCTACAAAAAGAATAAATGCAATGTACCACAAACCTCTACGTTAAATTTGAATTTCAGATAAACAAGTAATTCGCGCATAAATGTCCCAATATTGTATACGACCGAACTATTTTTGAAACGTGTTCCTTGCTTAGCTGAAAATTCAAATTTAACTGGGTATCCTGCATTCTTGTTTGCTAAATGTACACTCTGCAGTACACACTGTACGCTCTGCAGTACATAAAATAATTTTTAAAGGGAGAACTGAAAAGAAATACTAAAGGGAAATGAGTAATACAGTATCCTTAGCTCAGGAGCATAAGGGACTTCCTAGAGCACCTTCTTGAAAGAGCTCGTACAGACACAGGAAAATGCCCATCTACGCGAAGATTCAACACTCGGGAAGAAAGAGGAATTTCTTGCTGCACCCGAGCTCCTGTCTATGGCGTCGCCCAGAATGGCCCCTACACGGCGCCGTCGGCGGGCGCCTGCGTCCTACCAACGGGCAATTTCGCCCAAGTCGGCGGACGGCACGATCGGCCCCGGAGTTATCATCGGGCAATTGTGTGTCGGCGAGGGGGGGAGACCGACGCGGAGGCGGCGGCCCACGTCCCGCAGGCACGACCCCAAGGTCCCTCCGGACGCGACCGCTCGTCTTCGCCACCAAGGTGCCCGGCGCTGGTTCCCGGGCGCGCCGCTCGGCGCCCAACCGCCCGCTCAGGTGCGGCAGGTCGGGGTCCCCGGAGCGCCGGTCGCCGGAACAGGTGCGCGCGGCGCGGGCGGGCAGCGGCGCAGCCGCGGCCTTACTCACCAGGTTCGGCGAGGGAGGCGCGGACTCCCCGGGACAGGGAAAACACAGCCCCATCGGGACGGCGCCTGGAGACCCCCGCGGCCCCACACCCGTAAGCGCCGACTGCGCGGTACCGCGCGCGTCCCAGGTCCCGGGCGCTCGCCCGGGCCCCACCCGCCGGTGGCCCCTCGGCTCGGCTCCGCCCCCGGCGGCGACGCTCCCCGCGCTCGCGGCTCCGCCCGGCCTGCGCGCGCTTCCGCCCCCCTGAGGCAATTTCCCACCCCCGCCCTGTGGGGCCCTGCTGGGCGTCGGTCACCCCGGCGGAGCCGGCCTCTAGGCAAACGGGGTGGGATGGAGAAACTCTATTCGTGGCTCCCACTGCCTGGCCGTTTCTAAATGGGTGACGTGACATTGGGTAGTTTATGCTGTCTTTCGAGAGCTGGAACTCTGCCCTCCAAGAAAAAAGTTTAACTGAATGGAACTTGGCAGAAATGGCAAATGGACATCACCATCTTCTGCCTTGCAAGGGGGTCGGTATTCTTCCAGTTAGGAGAGCCGTGGATGAAGTACGTCGCTGTGGTTGAGAAGCCAGCCTCGTGAATGCGGCGTTCATTGCAATGCCTGCTGGTTTCTGATCTTTTAGGATTCACGTACGGAGGTTGACCTCTTCAGAAATGTTATAATCGAGTGTTTCTCCGATTTTAATAGGCGTAAAAATCATCTGAGCATCTGGTTGAAATGTAGTTGATAATTTAATGAGTTTAGGATGAAACCTGAGAGTCATTACTAGTAAGCTCCTGGGTAAAGGTGAAATTAAGTTACAGATCTCTTCACACATTTGCTTTTGCTTTTTTTTTTTTTTCTTGCATCATACTAGTTTTTTTTTTTTTTTTAACTTTTGCTTGTTGCAATATATTCATACTACAAAAAGGTAGGTTGTAAAATGGCAGTTACACCTCAGAAACCACCATATATGGTTTCAAGTCTTATGTTTAAATCTTTATTTTAAGTTAACTTTTGTGAGCTGTGTAAGATTAGGGTCTAATTTCATTCTTCTGCATAGTTATCCACTCTTCCCAACAGGATTCATTTATTGACGAGACTATCTTTTCACCACTGCATATTCTTAGATCCCTTGTCAAAGAGTAGTGAGCTAGGGTTTATTTCTGGGCTCTTGATTCTGTTCCATTGATCTATGTGTCTATTTTTATGCCAGTACTATACATTTTGATTACTATAACTTTGTAGTATAGATAGAAATCAGGAACTGTGATGCCTCCAGTTTTGTTTTTTATCAAGATTGCTTTAGCTATTTGGTGTCTTTTTTGGTTTCATACAAATTTAAGAATCATTCTGTTTCTGTGAAAAATGCCATTGGAATATTGATAGAAATTGCGATAAATCTGCAGATTGCTTTGGACAGAATGGACATGTAAGCAGTATTAATTATTCTGATCCATGAACACAAGATAGCTTTCCATTTTTTTTGTGCCCTGAGAAAACACTGATTTTTCTTTTTGTGACTATAGACAGCTACAGAGTTTCAGAAAAATGGAATAATGAGGACTTCTTCAATATAAACTTTTAAAATGCATTAATGCTATTGTGTGCATGTGACTTCAATAATATTCAATTTTTATAGATGTACCACATTTCAAAAATGAATTTGCTTATTCATTAACATATGGACTGTTTGCATTTTGAAGCTGTCATGAACAAAACTCCATAAATATTTGTGTACAGTTCTTTGGGTGAACATGTGTGAGGTCTGACCAGAAGGTATTATGCCATGTAATATGAAAAGTCGAGACATTTATTTAAAAAGATACAAGATACAAGAAACATTGTACATAAGACAATGATACCTCAGTTCCCTTCAAAGTAGGCACCTTGGAACTGCTCACAGTTCTCCCAGTCACCATCAATGGTCCCGTCCCATTTTCCTGAATCTCATTGATGGCCTGAAAGCTCTTCACCTTTTCCAAGGTGATTTTAGTTTTGGGGAAAGCCAGTAGTGGAAGGGCACCAAATCTAGGTGTAGTGGGCCTAAGTCACTTGGTTGATTTGATGTTTTGCCAAAAAAGTGCGTAAGACATTATATGTGAGCAGGTGCAATCGCCAGTTGCCCTTAGCTATCTATAGTCTTCTGAATCATAGTAGTAGTTTCCTATGGAGGAATGTTCAAACTTAATACAAAATTTGATGCAGATTTGTTGCTCTACTCGCTCAGTCATTTTGAATGCAATGGCCACACAGTACACAGGCTCACTCAAGGGTGTCTACTGCCTCACTGACTAGTAAAGTGAACTTATCATTGTTAAAGTGAACTTATCATTGTTTGCTCATGTACATCCCAGTCCACTTTCCTTGGCTGCCATGTTATGTTGATGTTATGCAAACTATTCTCATTATATTAACAATAGCTGGACTTTTTCCAAGTAGACCTCATGCCTCATCGACCTGGCAGGTGGTCTATTTTTGTGTTCTAGTGTACACTTGAAATTCAGAATAGGTGTTCTGTTGATGGTGGGTGGAATATTTTATAAATATCAGTGAAATTGTGGAATGGTAGTGCTATCTCCTGTATCTAATAATTTTCTATTTGTTGCATCAACTTTTAAGAGAGGAACACTATATTTCAGTTACAGTTGTGGATTTGCCTATTTGTTCTTTGAAATCTTTTAATTTTTGGTTACTGTCTTTTGATGCTTTGTTATTGAGTGTATGTCTTTGTGATGAATTGAAGCTTTCATTATTATATTCATCTATAGACCTGATAATAGGATTTATTCTAAAGACTAATCTGTGTTATTAATACAGCCATTCTAACTGTAAGACTTGTGTTTTCATGATATATATTGTTGCATCACTTTGTTTTTAAACCTATCAATGTTCATACACAAAGCATGTTTCTAGTAGACATTTTGTGGTTGGTTTTGCTTTTTTAATTATCCAACTTGATAATCTCTGCTTGTTGGAAGAAATTTCTTCATTGACCTTGCATGTTCCTGTATTTTTTCTGAGCAAAGATTTTAATACCCTCTAGACTATCTTTTTAAAGGATGTTTGTATAGTAAGCAAACATGGAAGATACAGACTAGAGCAGGTTTACTGTCCAGTATAGTTGAGATAATGCCTCTCACTAGAGCAAAGTTGGCAGTTTTGCTTAGCAGCCCTTATGTAAGAGATCACATGATGCAGTATCCTAAGTCAGCAAGAAACCAATAATTTTTCCAGTATTTTTCTCTTTGCCGCAGTTTGGATTATTTCATGATTTTTTGAAATATCTAATATGCTGTTAATTCATTTAGTGACTTTGTTTTAAATATTTTTCATCCTAAAAGTTCTATTTAGTCCTTTTAAATATCTTGTATTCCTCTCTGTTGTGCTCATGGTTTTCTTAAACTTACTGAGCATAATTAACATATACAATATTTAATTCTTCCAAATACGTTCTCTCTTTTGATTTCTGTCTCTTTCTACTGACTTGATTTCCCTCTGATCATGTATTAGATTTTTCTGCTTCCTCACATGCCTAGTAATTTTGACTGGATACTACATTGGACATCGATAGTGGACAAAGACTCATCAGATCTGACTTTCCTGGGTTTCACACTGTGAACGAGCAATTTGGCATTCAGCAAAGAGTCCATGTAAGCCGTATGCAAATCTACAAAGTACTGTGTAGAGTTCCTCACTCTCTGAAAGTCTGCCTTACAACTTCCAGTTACCCCGGACTTCTGAATTCTTACCTCTGTTCCTCAAGAAAACTGCTGTGTTCTGCTTAGGATTCCATTTTTCTCTGCATCAGGATCAGGAATACCCCTTCAGGTAGTGTAGTCATAGGGTCTACCTATTTCTCTTCACTTAGGGATCAGCACTTTTTAAAATTTATTTTGCATTTCTGAAAACTATTCTCTTGAAAATTTTGTCCTGTTTTCTTTTCTTTTTTCCTTTTTTTTAAAAAGATTTTATTCATTATTTCCAGAGAGAAGGGAAGGGAGAGAGGCAGAGAGGGAGAGAAACATTCAATGTTTCATCTGCCTCCAGCTACAGACCTGGCTGGAGACGTGGTTTGCAACCTGGTTATATGCCCTGGCTGGAAATCAGAAATCAGAACCAGGGACCTTTGGGTTCACAGGCTGCCACCAATCCACTGAGGCACCAGCCAGGGCGTCCTGTTTTCTAGTAGTTTACTGTGGAAGCATAATTCTGGTACTTCCATCATGCCCAGAAGCAGAATCCCCTGTCTTGAAATTGTATTTTGGATGCTATACATCATTCAGTGAATATAATGTTCAGATTAATCTAATAGTTTTCTTAGTTTAGAAAATAATTGTGATGATTCCATTTTTGTATTAAGAATTACTTATGTAATTAAACAAGTATTTTACAAAGACATATAATTGTCATTCATTTCATACATAAAACTAATTTAGTATTCAAATTTTACCTTAAAATGAAAATTTTAATTACACTAGAGCTTATTTGCAACATCAACAAATAACATAGATTTTAGTTATATTAAAACTACCTCCTAGGACTATTTAATATTTTTAAACATTTTGTTTAAACACAAGTCATTATAAATATACATGGAAGAAATCTACTTTCCCTTCTTTTTAGAACATAATTCTAAATCCGTACGTATGTCATAAATCAACTACAAAATTTAAACATGAGCATATTATTTTTAAAAGCATAATATTATTACTTGGTAAAAAGCAGAAAATCTCAAATTTCCAAACAAAAGAAAGTGGTAGGGTGATACAATATTTAATAAAATTCTAGAGCCTGTGGCGTGGATGTGAAATAGTCACATTGTGTTTATTTTGCAGAAAAGGCAGAATATTGCCTTTATTTTCAAATGAAGTAAAATCTGGAACTGCCACTTGATGTCAGAAATATGCAAGTTTTGGTCTGGCACATGATTTCTTCCACACAGGCTCCAGCTTTATGTCCACTAGAAGAGATTAAAATATCAGGAAGAAATTCAATTAAAATTTAAATATGGAAATGTTTATGCAAACTATAAATTATCTTGAAAAGGTAGCACAGAGAGAAGTCTTTCTTGTACTAAAAGAATTATGAAAGGAGCTAGAAGTGCTATTCTTAAGTAAAGTGAAGTCACATTCAGATACAATCCAGATATGAAAATCACTAATGTCAAATAAATTATTTCTGGAGAAAGTTTAATAGAAACAGTTGTTGTTTTCTGTGAGTCAGGCAACAAATACCATAGGCAGGAAAAGTTTGTAGAAGATGAAAATAAGAGTTTAGAAAAAGGGTCAAAGTTATTTGTAATCATACTGGATGTGACAAACAGATTTTCTTTTTTAAGACTCATGATCTGTGACTGACTGAAAAAACATAACCATATGTTGAGATAAGTTTTAAAAAGACTCAAAATGAAGGGATCAAATAAGTGAAAATGGCAAGATTATATATATTAGTAATTATAGGGATTCTACCTTAAATTAATATTTCAGGCTAATTTAAATATCCCTAAGTATTGATTAATAATATAATTTGGAGATACCTTTTGTTTTAGAGATTTTAAACAGACAAAAATCCAAACAAAAATAAATTTTCAAACTTCTTTCAACACATGGAGGCTTCGTTCTCCTCATGCATCCTCTTTCCTTCTGGTCACAACCCAGGTGACAGTAAAGTACTTTTATGTCAGATATAGGGACTCAGGTATTAATTTTCATCCCAAATCATTTAAGTTGCACAAATACAGTTATATATATATATTTTTTTTATGAAGCCAAAGATCAATTTAATAAGAAGGAAAAGGATAAAAGGGTGTTGGTAGAGATATGGCTTACAACACAACAGTTTGCAAAACAATAAGAAATTGTGAAAGAAAAATAAGTACCATTTAAAGCAGTGTTATTCTGTGGGGTCTGGTTTGGGTGCTAGTCTTTCATCTATTACGTTGCAACAACATTAGCAGAGAATTGAGAGTATACATTAATATTCAATAATAGCAATTTGATATTGCTATGACATTTTGTATGTATGTGACAATAGTTTGAAAATAAAACTAAACCAAACAAACAAAACCAAAGAAAAATCAAACAAAATTCATCTTTGATCACATTTGAGGAGCATTGAGAGCTGGAGCTTAAATAGGAGATACTACAGCTTTTGGACAACATATAGAAGATATATAAATGAGAGTTTCTGGCCTGACTTGTAAAGAGCTTGGAAATCATCGCTTCCCATCCTCACAACAAGAAAAAAGAAACTGAACACCATGTAGCATTTTTTACAATGGCCAATACATGGAGGCAACCTTAGTGTTTATTGATGAAGAAAATGTGGTACATATTATATAATATGTATAATATGTAATATATATTATATATGTGTGTATATGTATATAATGTATATAATTCTATTATGTGTATATATATATATACACATATGCGTGTGTGCATGTGTGTGTGTATAATAGAACAATATTTAGCCATAAAAAGATGAAAGTCTTGCCAATATCAACAACATGGATGGATCTTGAGGACATTCCATATGATCACACTTCTATGTGGAATCTTAAACACATGCACACACACAACAAAATAAAACTGGGCTCATAGATACAGAGAACAGATTGCTGATTGCCAGAGGTGGGGGTTGGTAGTGGGTGAAATGGGTGAAGGGGGTCAAAACATACTAAATTCCAACTATAAATAAGTTCTAAGGGTGTAATAGAAGCAAGGTGATTATAGTAACACTGTATTGTATATTTGAAAGTTGCTAAGACAGTAGCTCTTAAAACACTTTGTAGGTGAGACACATAAAATTACGTTTTTTTGCAAACTGCATGGAGTGCGGATCATGTAGTAAGATGTTTTCTATAGCCTGGTGGTAGAATGCAAGAGACATAGCTATATGGGTTTAGGTATGGGACAGCAAGATTATAAATAACAAAGGTAAGTGGGCCTATAACAAAACATCCTACCTACATATTTCAAAAAATTGCCCACTCCCACCATAATGTGTCAGCACTAATTGCCACCTATTATTAAGAGTTCTCACCATGAGAAAAAAGATGGTAATTACATGTGGTGATGGATATTAACTAGTCTTGGTACAGTGATGATTTCATAATATATACAGGGTGCACATGATAAAGTGGCAATAACCTTGCATCTCCTTACTTCATGTGCTTCTTAATAATTTTGAAAAACTATGTTTCTAAGGTTATAATTTAACATCATTGTTTCAGATATAGAGTATTAAATTCTGAGAGCAACCACCAGGTTGAAAGAATATGGTGTTAGAGCAACCATAATTTCTGGACTGCGCGCCAGGCCAACTGCTAAGGAAATTGCGGACTTCAATAACATCCTTTATGTACACTTTACAACATGAAGAAAGTGTATGATGCTGATCCTGATGTCACCACACCAACAAGGAAAACACATAAGGTACGCAAGGATTGCACAAGTCCAGATATTGTACATAGAATCCAGGAGATCATCAATGAAGATCCAGGCAAGTCAATGCACTCCATAGCAAAAGAACTGCAGATGTCGGATGCAATGGGTCACAAGATTTTAGCGAAAGATATCAGATACAGATCTAATGTTCTTAGAAGATGCCAGTTTATGACAGCAGACAATGGAAAGGCACTTTGAAAAAGCAAGGAAACTGCTAACAAAATGGAAACATCCCAAAGAAAAAAACCCTCTGATTTCCTTCTCCAATGCAAAGAATTTTCAGCAGGACCAAATAGTCAACAGAATAAACAACAGGTGGGTCTGTGAGAGTCTTAATGAAGTCCTAATTGTTATGAAAATGAAATTTCTTGCTAGAGTGATGGTGTTAGGTGTTGTCATCAATGAAGGTGATATCATGACCCCACATTTTTTTCACAAGGCTTGAAGGTGACTGCTGATGTTTACCTTGATATTTTGAGAGAAGTAGTTGTATTGTGGATAAAGCAAGTCGCAAATGGACGTCATTTTATCTTCCAACAAGATGGTGCACCAGCACGTAACACCAAAAAGGTGCAAGAATTTCTGAGTGTCCATGTTCCTGAATTCTGGTCAAAGAAAATCTGGCTGCCTAGTTCACCAAATGCAGATCCTTTAGACTATTATATATGGAGCATTTGTGAGAGAAAAGTTAATAAACAACCTCATTCCAGTAAAGAGGCTGTTAAATCTAAGATTGAAAAATTACGATGTCCATGGATAAAGAAAAGTGAATTAAAGCATGCTCAAGTTTCCGAAGTTGAATCAAGTCTATTATTGCAGCAGATGGAGACTTTTTTGAAAAATTAAAAGAATAATGACTGTGTTTATGTATTTACATATAAGAATAAATTTATTTAAAAATATAACACTTCTGTGGTATGTTGTTTTGTTTACTAAAATTTTGCCAATTTATCGTGTGCACCCTGAATCATGATGTTATATACATGAAACTAACATAATGTTATATGTCAATTATATCTTGATTTAAAAATGAAGAAAGAAACAGGCTGAACAGACTAACCATCAACAACTCTTCTTAGGTTTATCAGACAATTTAAGTCACAGGCAGGAACTTCTGGGCTGAAAATGGAGAGACAAATAGCTGATTCTACTACTGGAAACAAAACTAGTAGGATCACTTTAATAACAATGGATGTGTTACTGGAGGCTCATTGTGGATTAGTTTGAAAGTTAAAAACATGGGAGTCAGGGCAGTTTTATGGAGGTCCTAATACTTCTTCAGTTTTACCTCCAAAAGAATCTCCTTCTGTAACTGGCAGTGGAAGGGGGAAAATAACCATTTTGAAATACCCCAGAATTTACTGGCCTCTTTAATAGGATATGTCCTCAAAGAAGACTTTTTTATCAGAAGCTAACCAATTTGGGTTTTGCTGAATCCTAAGTGACCCAGGGGAGGGGAAACATCCAAATTCAGTCCTTTCTGTGTAGGGGAAGAGGAATACCCAACTCCAATTCCTTATAGCCTGCCTGTCTCACTTGAGAAGCCAGGTAATAAAAGGCAGTTGAGAAGGTAACATCTCAGATGCAGATTCACTAAAAGGCTGGAACCTAGTAACAGTACTATAATATGTTTATCTTTCCCACATAACTTACCAACCACATCAATAAGGCTTCTATATTATTACATCAGGTGAGTCCAGCCTAAAGAACTGAAAATCCCCAACCCTATGTTAGTAAGAGTCTCTAGGGGAACCCAAAGACAAGAGGGGAGAAAAAAAATAAAGAAACCATAGTAAATTTTTACCTCTGACAACAATAGCTACAGCAAACAGAAAACACAGCCCAAATCCTAGTCAGATAAACATAAAACCTCAGACTAAAGACTAGTCAATACACCATTTCTGGCTCTCAAAAAAATAAATAAAACAATAAAAACAAAACAAAACAAAATGAGACAAAGCAAGCATCAAATCTAGACTGAGATATAGCAGAAATTGTGGAATAATCAGACTGGGAATTTAAAATGATTATTAAGCTAAGGGATCTAATGCAGAAAATGGACAAGATGGAAGAACAAGTGGCCAATGTAAGGGAAAATAAAAACTCTTAAGAAAGAATTAAAAGCAAATGGTAGAAATCTAAAACACAGTAGTATAAACTAAGAATGTCATTGATGGGCTTATCAGTAGACCAGACACCATTGGGAAAAAGAAGCAGACAATTTGTGTGTCAATAGAAATAGCCCAACTAAAAAGCAAAGAAAAAAGGATGGAAAAATGGAATAGAATATCCAGAAACTATGGGACAATGAAAAACTCAAGTGTAAGAAATTTTGTCAATAATTAATAACCTTTCAAAAGAGATGGCACCAGGCCCAGATGGGTTCACTATTGAATTCTACCAAACATTTTAAAGGAAAATTATACCAATTCTCTACAGTTTCATGAAGAAAATAGAAACAGAGGGTAAACTTCCTAACTTATTCTATTAGGCCAGCATTACCTTATCAACCAAACCAAAGACAGTATGAAAAAGGAAATGATAGATTAATATCTCTCAGCGTATAGATACAAAAATCCTCAAGAAAATATTAGCAAGTTGAATCCAACAATATATATAGTCATACACCATGACCAAGTGGTATTTTTCTAATGTATGTAAAAGCTGGTTTAATATCTGAAAATAAATTAATGTAAACACATCAGCAGCTAAAGAAGATATTATTAGATATAGAAAAAGCATTTTACAAAATGCAACACTCATTCATGATAAAAATTATCAGTAAAGTAGGAACAGAAGTAAACTGTTTCAATTTGATAAAGATTATCTACAAAATAAAGCTAATATCATATTTAATGGTAACTAGATGCCTTCTGGTTAAGATCAGGAACAAGGCAAGGATTCCCTTTTCACCAGTTCAGTTCAATGTCAAACTGTTAAGTCCTAGCTAACACAATATAAAACAAGAAAAGGAAATGGAAGATATACAGATTGGGAAGAAGAAATAAAACTGTCATTCACATATGACATAATTGTTTATGTAGAAAATCCCAATCGATAAACAACAACAAAAACACAAAAATTCCTGGAATTACTAAGTAATTAAGCAAAATTTCAGGATGAAAATTTAATATAGAAAAATCACTTAACTTCCTACATATCGGCAATGAACAATTTGAATTTAAAAACAGAACATCATTTATATTAGTACCCACAAAAATGAAAGAAATACTTTAGTATTTGTTAAGTATATCTAACAAATATGTACAGGATATTAATGAGCAAAACTACAAAACTGATAAAAAATATCACAGATGATTTAAATAAATGGAAGAAACTCAATGTTCATTTATAGGAAGACTTAATATTGTTGAGATGTTGCTTCTTTTCTAATTGATCTATATATCCAATACAAATCAAATGTTCGGCAAGTCACTTTGTGGATTTCAACAAACTGATTTTAAAATTTATATGGAAAGGCCAAGATCCAGAATGGCCAACACAACAGATATCTCAGAAATAGATCCATACAAATCTTTTAAAAAGTAGCAAAGCCAATACAATAGAGAAAAAATATATTTTCAACAAACAATGTGGGACCAACTAGAACAACATCCATCCACATGCTAAAAAGAAAGTCTAGACACTTATTTTACAGCTCTCATTAAAATTAAATACTTATCACAGATCTAAATTTTCAATGAAAAACTGCAAAACTTCTTGAAGGTAACACAGAAAATCTATGTGATCTTGGATGTGGCAATGAGTTTTAGATAAAACACCAAAAGCATGATCTATAAAAGAAATAATAGAGAACTTAGACTTCATTGAAATTAAAAGGTCTGCTCTTGGAAAGGCATTGTTAGAATAATTAAGTGACATGTGACATACTGGGAGGAAGTATTTGCAAAACACATAAAGCACTGGTATTCAATATATACTTACAAATAACTCTTAAAACTCAACAATAGGAAAATAAACAGCTTAATTAGAAGTGGCCAAAAGTTCTGTGCAGACAACTCACCAAATAAGTTATTTAGATGGCCGGTAAGCAACATCAAAGACTTGCAAATTAGAACAACAAGATACTGCTGCATACTTATCAGAATGGCAAAAATCCAAAGTACTGATAACATCTAATGTTGACAAAAATGTGGAGCAACAGGAACCCTCATTTATTGCTGCTGGGGATGCAAAATGATACAACCACTTTGAAATACAGTTTGCCAATTTCTTATAAAGCTAAACATAGTTTATCATATGATCCTGCAGCTGCACTCCATCTGGATATTTTTTCAAATGAGTTGAAAACATTTTCTCTCAAAACCCTGAAATGCCAATTGTTGTAGCAGCTTTACTCATGGTTGTCAAAAATTGGAAGCAGGCATGATGTTTTTCAATGGGTGAATAAATTAACTGTGGTATATAAATATCATGCAATAGTATTCAAAGATAAAAAGACATGGGTTGTCAAGCCGTGAAAAGACATAGAAAAACTTAAATGTATATTGCTAAGGGAAAGAAGTCCCTTTGAAAGGATATGTACTGTATCATTCCAACTACATGACATTCTGGAAAAGCCAAAACCATAGACAGTAAGAAATACCAGTGATTTTCAGGGGTTGAGGGAGGAGAGGGAGGAGGGAATAGGTAAATAGGTGGAGCCCTGGGAATTTTTAGGGCAATGAAACTATTCTTTATGATGCTGTAATGGTGGATACAAGACATTCTGCATTTGTTGAACTCAGAATTCTACAACACAAAGAGTGAATCTTAACTTTAGTTAATAATAATGTAGTAATATTGGTTCCTTATCTGTGATAACAAATGTGTTGCTCTAATGCAAGATACCAATAATGGGAGAAACTGCTGGGGAAGCCTAAGAGAGGTGTGTAGAAACTCTGGATTTCTATTTTTTCTATAAACCTAAATTGCTATAAAAATAAAGCTTATTGATTTAAAATAAAAGGGAGGGCACAAGAAAAATTTTAGAGGTGATGGATATGTTGATTATCTTGGTGGTGATGGTTTCATGTGTGTACCTGTGTCAAAATATTAAAAAATGTACACCTTAAATATGTGTAGTTTATTATATGCCAACTATACTTTAATAAAGCTGATAAGAAATAACAACACCAAAAATATATACTTTTCATTTGGAGGCTAGTTTCCTGATGAAAAGGGAACTAACTCAGTTGGCATATATTTTTCCCCTTTGTCCTATACTTTTTTGCTCTTGGAATGTGAACACATTATTTACTAATGTAGAAGCCTTTTTTAGACTATGAGAATAAAGGTCATGAGAAAAGTCCAGAGAAGCAGAAATAGAGAAAGAGCCTGGGACCTTGGGTGATTTTTGGAACCATGATATCAGCCCAAGACTGCCTAGGTCAGGAGTTCTGGTTTGGAGAAAATATACTTCCTACAGATTACTTGGATAAGTCCAGGAATCACTACTAAGTTGAAAGAGGAATAGATGAGCCAAATGGGGATTTTATGCCCCCAAAAAGGCTGAATATTAAGTAAGGGAACAATTGTCCTCAACTGTCTGAAGGACTTTTAAATGGAAGGGCCATTGGATTTATTTCTGGCCACAAGAAACATAGTACCACATGTAAAGGTCTTCTAGATGCAATATAATGTATTATGTGGAAGAACCTTTAAGTCTGTCACAAAGCAACAATGGAATAAGCTGTGATTGGTGTTGAATTTTCTGATGTGTTCAAGCCTACTCTGAATAATTATTTGGCAGGAGATTTTGTAATTTATTTTTTAAATAATATAATCCAAGATACTACTTAATAATTTTGTCAGATAACAACATATGGCAAAGCAAAAACTGGAATCCAGAACAACATGGTTTCAAATATCAAACTCTTTTCATTAAATGTTGTAATCAACAATGTTGATTACAAAGGAGATTTAAATAATAGATAAGAATTTGAATAGAGGAGCATTCAGGTAACTTCTCAGACTGCAATTACACATTTCTCAAAGGAACCGGGAAAATCAAAATTTAGAATATTCCATGAATTAAGTGAGGATGTTGGTTGCATTAAGGACCTGTTCATTTTAATGACACCTTCATACTTACTAGGAGCCCTGGTTCTGGAAGAGGGGCAGGCTTTGCAAACCGCTTACTAAGCTTCATCTTCTCTTTCCTTAGGTTTTTCATATTCTGAATACGTTTATCTATGGACTTATGGGAAATTAAAAGGAAAAAACAAATCATAATTTTTATAACAAAAAGGTAACATGCTGATCATATTTTTGGTTTATGTAAGTAAAAGAAGATAACCAGAATTGGTACATATGGTTTCTAGATGAATAAAATACATTGGACTATCAGAGTTTTCAAAAGAGACTAGTCAATCTTGATCTCCACTCTAATATAGATAGATATATAGATATATATAGATATAGATGTAGATATAGATAGTATGTCCTGAAAGTATCTAGCCATGGAATATGAAAAACAGAGACATTTGTTGAGGAAGATACAAGAAACATTGTACATAGGGCAATGATGCCTCAGTCCCCTTCTAAATAGGTACCATGGGACCTTACACAGTTCTCTCAGTCACCAACAGCTGCCCTGTCATGTTTTCCTGAATCTCAATGTCAATCTGAAATCTCTTCCCTTTTAAAAGTAATTTCAGTTTTTTGAAAAGCCAGAAGATGCAGGGCACCAAATCTGCACTACAGTGGGGTTGAGTCACCTGAGTGATTTGATGTTTCACAAAAAAACTGCACAAGACATGATGCATAAACAGGTGAGTTGTCATGATGAAGCCAGTTGCCCACTGAACTATCCAAATAGTTTCTGTTGAAGACTATTCAAGCTTAACACAAAATTTGATGCAGATTTGTGCTCTACTCAGTCATTTTGAATGCAATGGCCACACAGTACACATGCTCCCTCAAGAGCATCTACTGCCCCCACTGACTAGTACAGTGAAGTTGTCATTGTTCACTCATGTGCATTCCTGTCCACTTTCCTTGGCTGCTAGGTCACATCAATATTGTGCAAACTGTACTTGTTATATTAACAATGGCTTGAACTTTTCTGGCTAGATCATTCATTGTGTGTGTGTGTGTGTGTGTGTGTGTGTGTGTGTGCGTGCACGCTTATTAATTTAAAGGTAATATTAATTAAAAAGCCCAAATGGATTTTTATAGTAATTAGAGAACAAAATCTATGCACATTCTCTAGTTCTGTTAAATGCTGCATATCTCAGATTGCTTTACTATCCTCTCTGTATGGCATCTATAAGTAGCTGACACCTAGGGGATTAAACTAGAATATTTTGAAGATAATAAAATAGAGGATTAGGGTGATGAGAATATGAATAATAGGAACTTTTAACCACTGCCAGTGAGAGTTCAATTGCTTTGAAAGCAATGCAGTATTATTTCATAACAATGAAAAATTCACCTTCCTAATGATCCAGTCATTCTATTCCTGCCTAAAAATTCAAGTGAAACTCTTGTTCAGGGGAAAAAAATAAAAAAGGCATGTACTAGAATATTAACAGTAGCACTATTCATTATAGGAAAATGTGTAAACTACCAATTTCCCATCAACAGGAGAAAGAATTAATGGACTGAGACGTGTTCCCCAAGGGAAATATTAAATAGCAGTGAAAAATAACTGTAAACAACATTATGGACAGATCTTACAAAACAATGTTCAGAAGAATAAACTGCATGCCAAACTGCATGTTATTATATGTTTATAAAGTTAAAAACCAAGCAAAATAAAACTATACTTTGAGAGGCACATGTGTGACAAACTACTTTTGAAAACAGATTGAGCCTGGCTGGTGTGGTTCAATGGTTTGGCCCCAGTCTTTGAACCCAAATGTCAGTTCGATTTCCAGTCAGGGCATATACCCAGATTGCAACCCAGGTCTCCAGCCAAGTCCATAGCTGGAGGCAGGTGAAAGGCAACCATACATTGATATTTCTCTTCCTCCCTCCCTTCCCCTCTATCTAAAAATGAATAAAATCTTAAAAAAATAAAAATAAAAAGTGAGATTGATAAAAATAAAATTAAGATTGTAGTTACCTTAGAGAGAATTAGAAAATTAGAAGCAGCCCTTCAATATGTTCAAGGATACCTGTAATGTTTTCTCAAGTTGTAGGTAAATTTTATTCTATCTTACAGTTTATTTTGGTTGGTATTAACTGTTACATTAAAAATAGGATGATGTAAGTCAGTTAGGTTATCCTAGTTATGACTCTATCTAATGGTTAAGACACAAAATCTAAGAGTCCCAAGGAAGATTACACAGAATTGTCTAGCTAATAAAAGTTCTATCGTATTAGGGACCACCACACATAATGGAACAAGATAAAAATCACAATTTTGAAATACCTAGATTTATTTAAACATTACCTGCCTTTCAGTGACTTCTGAAGGATAATGTCGTCTTGGTTCTTCCTACAATATATGTAAAATAATTTTTAAGAATCACATAAAAGTCATGAGCAAACAAAGATCAATTTAACAGAAAGCCTATGTTACTGTTTTTAAAATTAATAAATGCACATTATCTCAAAGAATATCAAGGTTAAACCCAAGGCAAGGATTGGTAATAGTATTATAAGAAAAGAGAATCAGAGGTATAAACCACATAACCAGTAAGGAAA
The DNA here is from genome assembly GCA_004026585.1 of Noctilio leporinus. Lineage (NCBI taxonomy): Eukaryota > Metazoa > Chordata > Mammalia > Chiroptera > Noctilionidae > Noctilio > Noctilio leporinus. Next base: position 176,043 of record PVIW01000776.1, on the reverse strand, counting down.
TTTAAAATAGAGTAGGAAAGCCAGTAGAAGGAACTCTCAGGCCCTACCATTGAACATCAATGACTGGCCCTGTCAGGAAGAATTGTCAACCACGGACTTCAACAGGAAAGACTCACCAACTTCAGCAGAAGGAAGGAAGATTTCCTTTCTTACAACTCAGCCAATGACAAACCACCACCTCCCTGAACTCTCACTTTTTCTCCAATGGGTTGTCCTTTAAACGCCCATCCCCTGCCAACTTCTCCCCTTTTGAGCGTAAAATTCCTCTCCTTTGCTTTGTGGATGAGCCTGTAGCTTTTGCTGTAACGTGTTTGTCTAAAATAGCAGTTCTCTATTTCCAGATACACCCATTATGCTGCTAAAATAATTGCTTTAGTTTTTAGGGAACACATTGACTCTAGAGATTTATTCTGAAAGGAAGGGATGTACAATAAATCTCCAAATTCATGTTTCTATTGATATATGACTTCAGTGGTGCCACTCCAATCCTCGTTTAAGGATCTGTTTTTTAGTCTGACTTCTCAAGTCTGGCAAATTGGGGTGATTGGGAGACTCCACTGGATGGATTCATTTTTCTGAGACACTGGAGTTTGGTTGATAGTTTATGGGGTTCCCACTCCTCACCCTAATTTCTAAATTGTGCAGTATTTCCTCCTGCCCTCATTTTGACCCAATTGTTTAACCCAAAGACCTAAAAGCAATCTCCTCCCCCTAATATTTAGACATTTATGCTTTCCCCCAGCCACTGTAACCCTAACTGCACCTTCTAGGGTGGCTCAGTGGGTCAGTCAACAAATGTGACTGACCTCTAGAAGGCGCAGGTCCGGGGCATTTCCTCCTCCATCAGTTTCAACAAGGATGACCCAACCTCCCAGCGCCTAACTGCACGTGCGCAATAGCCTGAAGTGCTAGTGGCCGCTGTGGCCTCGCGCCAGAGGCGGGGTTCAGGATGAGAGACTCACAGGGTTGACTTGGGACGTTTCATCCCCAACACAGTGCAGGCACATACTCCAGAGCCTCAGAGCGCCACGCGCCCCTTGCCTGCTCCCGACTCCTGACTCAGGTATTGTCAGCGGGCCACTACCCAGGGCCGGCACAGCCCCGCCCGGCCCATCACAATCCTCTTTATCCTCCCCCGTGAGCCCCGCCCTCTCCCTCCTTGTCCTCCAGCCCCGCTGCAGGGGGGGAGGTCCCGGCTACACCCGGGGCGCCCCTGGAATGAGCGATGCTGAGTACCGCAGTTCCCTCTCCTTCCAGCATTTTTGCGCAGACAACCGAAGAATACCAGTGTTCCACCTGGTCCTCACCTCTCTGCTCTCCTCTTCGCGTATTAACATCCTATACCTTCCACGGCCCCTCGCTCCAGCCGATCTGCAGGGATCTCAATTCCTTGATTTCATTGCTTTTCAATCGCAGCTTCCAGCCGGAGCCATCCAACTATCGGCCTTCTCCCTGGGCTGAAATGGGGCAAAATGGAAGATTGCTGCTTTACATATCCATAAGGGTCCTCCCCACGCTTACAGATTCTTTCAGGTTGCGCACTTCCTTCTCTTTGGCAGCATTCCCTTCCAACTGCTTTCCTGCCATAGAAATCTGAACCCACCGTCTCCCAGCGGCTTTCAGCAGGGGTCGGGGAGCTCCTGGTAATGTGTTGGTAACGGCCAACACAGGCAGGACGGACGCTCAGCAATGTTAGGTGAATTTATGCATGTTCGCTCATCACCCTTTTTACAACCCAAGAGGGTAAGTGTGTGGTGATTACCCTCTAGAAAACACGGCACTAGCATGTTAATTGTCCAAGGTCATACCATTAGAGGGTGCGCTGGAATTTAAATCCACACAGTGGATTCTGAGGCCACACAGGCCTCAGAGCCTGTGCTCTTAATCACTATCCCACAAATTGCTTTCGTTTTATTATTTCATTTTATTTTTTTAACCCACAACTGAGGACATTTCCCCCTCACATTGCTTTTTGAGATAGAGGAGGGAGAGAGGAAGGGGAAGAGATATACATTGATATGAGGGAGAAGCCTCCATTAGTTGCTTCCCATGTATGCTGGGACCAGGGGTGGAACCTGCAGTTAAGGTATGTGCCCCGACCGGGAATCCAACCTCTTGGTTATGGGAAGATGCTAAACCAATTGAAACACACTTGCCAGGGCTGCCACCAATTGTTTTTAAAAGCCCAGACAAGTTACCTCAATTCCTTGCCACCTATCTGCCTATAACTTTGTATCCATGTTACCCTTTCCCCTATAATCCTGTGGCAGTTGAAAAAAGTTGTTGCCCCTCTTCTTGTCTACAATTTTTCTACTTCTGTTCTTGTGCTATTTCCTTCCTAGAAGCCCCTTCAGAGATCTTACTCCATACATTGCTCCTTATCTTGTTAACCGTTTTTATTTATTTTCCTTCTAACATTTAAATTCTATATGCACAAATCTTCCTCTCCTCAAACTAACAAACTAAAACCCTTGAACAACTGACATTAATTATTTTCTATCTCTCTGTTTACAGTTAATGTTCATAAGAATTGTCTGCGGATCTCATCTCTTCTTTACACCCAGTGTAACATTTGGTTCACTGCACCCAACCTGCTTCAACCCTTACTGTTCTATTGGTATTTGTTTCAAAAATGGTCACAAATAATCTTCCTGCTGAATTCAATGCATGCTTTGTACCATGTGACTCTTGCAGAGTTTTAGAAACTGCAGGGAGATCTCTTGAAAGATTTAGACTTAGAAAAATTACTTTTACCCCCTGTAGTTCTCAAAACTATTAACCACTCCCACATTCAGTTTTTTGTCTCATTTACTACCTGAGAAAAACTCTCTTTCTTATTTTTAAACTATCTTAAAGTATCTGTTTCATGATGCAAGTAAGATTAGTTTGTTACGATGTTTCCATAGCACAGCTGATGTTTTTATTATCTGTCTCTGGGTAGTTGATAAATATATAGTGAAATCAGTTAAAATAGCGTTGCACTAATAAATGCTGTGTCTATATCCTCTCATTGCTCTGCTCTGTTGTTTCACAAAGTTCAAGCTTTAAGTAACTGGCTCTTTGTTTTCATTTGGCACTCGGACCTGCAAATGGTGTGGGTGGTCTTGAACCTATCCTTCAAAGTTTGTAAGAAATTTCTATCCCTCTATCATCTATCTATCCATCTATCCTCCTTCTGTCTGGTTATAAAACACCTGCTACACATTTATTTTTTTAAGATGATGAGTTTATACCCACCCCTCCTTTTTCTGTACCCGTACAGTTAAATTTTGAAACCTAGATTATAATCTTTTTGTCTATATTAAGTTATAGCTTTTTAGATTCAGCTTATTATTTCATCTTGTCAAGAGCCTTTATTTTTTCTCAATAGTATAGTGCCTTCCTGTTATCCACTATCTAGATCAGTATGTTATGTCATCATTCAAATTTGTGAAAAAAGCATTTGCACTGGGCAGAGATGAAAGGAATGCTTGGCAGCAAAGCACAGAAACTTGTTGCTGCAGGTTCATCAAAAATGATTTACCAGCCCTGGCTGGTGGCGCGGTGGATAGGGCACCGGCCTGCAAACCCAAAGGTCGCAGGTTCGATTCCCCAGCCAGGGCACATAAGCAGGTTGCAGGCCAGGTCTCTGGTCAGGTCTGTGGCTGGAGGCAGGTGAAATGCAACCATGCATTGATGTCTCTCTCTCCCTCTCTGTCTCTCTCCCTTCCCCCTTTCTGAAAATAATGAAATAAAATCTTTAAAAAAAAAAAAAAAAAGATTTACCAGTACTTTTGGGTAGAATTGTTTATTATTTTATAAATTCATTCAAATTTTGATATCAACGACTTCTAACTATATCCACCTCATTCACAACAATATCATGGCTTTTCAAAATATTTTGCTGGAATCTGAATATGCTTTAGGCTATTAGTCCATATTGAAAATTGTTCATTAAACTTCTTCATAACTTAAAAATTAGATAAAATTTTAGACTTAATATTGAATAAAGAAATCAAAGAAGTTAAACTGGGGAGAATAGTATCAGGATTTTTTGTTGGACTAAAGTTTTACATTAGTATCATGGGTTAGTGTATTAGTTTCCCATGGCTGCTATAACAAAGGACCACACACTTGGTGGCTTAGAGCAACAGAAGTTTATTCTTCAGTCTACAGGCCAGAAATCTGCAATCAAGATGTTGGTAGGGCCGTGCCATCCCCAAGGCTCTGGTAGGACCTGTTCCTTTTGGTTGCCTCCTGCACTCATTGGCTTGAAGCCATATCCTCCCAACCTCTGTCTCCATCTTCACTTGCCTTCACTCTCCTCTGTATGTGTCTAATCTTTCTTTTTACCTCTTTTTTTTTTTTTTAAGATTTTATTTATTATTTTTAGAGAGAGGGGAAAGGAGAGAGGCAGGGAGGGAGTGAAACATCAATGAATGGTCGCCTTTCACCTGCCTGCAGCTACAGAGCTGGCTGGAGACCTGGCTTGCTACCTGGTTATGTTGCCCTGGCTGGGAATCGAACCAGTGACCTTTGGGTTCCCAGGCCAGTGCCTTACCCACTGTGCCACCAACCAGGGGCTCTACCTCTTTTTTATAAAGACATTTGTGATAGCATTTAGAGCCCACTAAAATAATTCAGAATAATCTCATCTCAAAATCTTTAATTTGATCACACCTGCAAAGACCCTTTTGCAAGTAAGGAAACATCAATAGGTTCCAAGCATTCAGCTGTGACTGTATCTTTGAGAACAGTTATTAACCCACCACAGATAGTTTAGTCCTTTAATTTTGAATTATATAGAGAAAGGGCATTATATATTTTCACCCTTAGGGCTACCATATGTCTTAACCTGGCACTGAATTGGGGTTAATTTCACATAGATCTTTTTGTCCTTTCCACCACCTGGAGCTGAAACCTCTCACCTCTGTGGTTTGGAGCTAGCTGGGGCCACACTTAATGTGTCTCCAGGCCATTGATCTGCTGTCGGGTGAGCAGTATAACCAGCTGCTGCAGTTAGAATGCCGGGAGTAACAAGTGACATCTTTCACTATTATCACTGATGAGCAATTGTCCTTGACAATAACTTCATGGTGGTTTTAATCATATATCCTGCTTGGTATGACATAAATGTCACTGTTTCCGGTTTTTAAATTCCTTCTGGGCCAGCAGATAAGCCAGGGCTTTTATTGAGGCCGTGGAAAGGAATGAGGCAGCTGAGACTGTGAGCTGCCAGCCGATGCCGGCGCCACGCACATCATAGGCCTGGCTCAGACTCCAGCAGAAAGAACAAGGCAGAACACACAGAAGAGGATGCAAGGCCTGAACTAGGGAAATTCCACAAGGCACAGGAAAGTATATGCTGGCACGGACCTTCTCCTAAATCACCTTTAGAGTAAGTGTAGCTAATGCGTGAACCAGAGGAGGGAAAAAGGGAACCAGAGAGTTTACAAGACCTGGTCCCATAGGCAGGAAGCGACCATTTAAGGGGTTACCTGTACATTAGCCTGGGGTGGAGAGAAAGCTATGGGTGGAACCTGGAGATGTAAAATGGTGAGGTTAAACGGAAAGGGATGGAATTGGGTGTTGATGTTAATAAGGGGGAAAAGTAAGTCAACTGCAAGACCCACAAACCACCGGTGATAGCTGTTATTCTTAGTTTCTTCTCTTTTCTGCTCTTTTCTCTACTCAATCCTCCCATACCCAGAGCTTTGGGGAGTGAACAGGCCATGAACCCCGCTTCCTCTCAGTGAAACTTGGCCCTAAAGTTGTTTTGCACTTGATCTGCATGTCAGCCTCCCTCACCTCTGTTGACTCTGCACCTGTCATGCCTGCCTCCAAAAAGGGTCAGGTCTTTCCTCAAAACTATTCCTCAGGAAAGAGTGGATCACCTTATTGAAGAACCTTTCGGAAGTCTATTTCAGAGCTCCTTCTCAATTACTCAACTTTGAAAAACAAAGTGTTTTCAGAATAATACATTAGTTAGAAATTTGCCTTAATGAATGCTATCTTTGGGGACTGCTGGAGATCAGTGGGTGACTCAGTAAAAACATAAGGTGGAGAAATTTAGTAGTTATCTTTTGAGGTATAGCTTCACATTTGGAAGTTCTGAAAGTCTTACAAACAAGCCTTTTAAAAGATCACTTTAAAAACTAGTCGACAGGCCCTGACCCGTGTGGCTTTGTTGGTTGGAGAGTCATCCCATAATTGGAAGGTTGCAGACTGATTCCTGGTCAGGGCACATGCCTGGGTTATAGATTCAGTCCCCAGTCAGAGGGCATATGGGAGGCAGCCAACTGATGCTTCTCTCTCACATTAATGTTTCTCTCTCTTCTTTTCTCTCTCTCTAAAAACGGTGAAAAAATGTCCTCAGGTAAGGATTAAGAAAATGGTAAAAACTAATAGAACAAGTAAATGGCTGTATTTTGGAGGTCTTTGCTACATATCTAAAGGACAAATGAAAAGAATAAACAATTATTCCAATATTACATGAAAGAGAACTTAGGGCTTTGAATAAACTTTCAGCAACAGGTAACATAGTCAACTTTGAAATTAAAAAGTGCTCTATTCTGAGATACTGAGATGAGAGTGAAAAGGAATGTCTTAAAATTGCTCAAAAAGTAGTTCTGGTGACAATTAAGACAGTGATGTTGAAAATGCAGGTGAAGAGGGTGACTGAAACTCAGGTAATGTAGGAATGGAAATAAGCAAGATTTGTAAACTAATATATTAATCTATAACTGGTTTTAAAAAGAATGTGTAAGAAAAATTCATTAAATATTGTAAGTAGACATTTGGCTTTTACAGCTACATCTCTAGATGTGTCAATAGTTAAGCTGACAAAAAACACAAACAAAAACAAACCCACACCTTGAGGAAATTTGCCTTCCCTTTCTCTCTGTAGTTAGAATGTTTTAACTTTTTAAAAAATTAACCCTATATTATAATTCAGCAGTTTGGGAAGAGCTGCAGACACAATTCCTCACCAGTGAGAATCCAGTCTTACTATTAGATCCTCAGACACACACATGTGCAAATGCACCCACACACTCCAAAATATGGTGATGTTAAAAGATAAATGAAGGCATGTTACATTTTTTAAGAGCTTATTTCAGAAAAGTTTATTGGAATTGGGCAATGCCAAACTGGAAGTGTTAGGAGCCTTTTCCCCTCTGGCAGGAGCCTGGGAAAAGACTTATGCAGAAATTATGTGGTTGCTTCCAGCCTAGTTGTGACGGGCTGCCATTAATGTCCTTATTTTGTAACTGGTTTGGGTTTTGGTTTGTTTACTTAGGCCATCAAGGCATCAGAGGCCCATCAAAATAATAGCCTTCTTATTTAATTAAGTTCACAATGCAAAACATTTTTTCTTCCTCTGGTCTCTGCCCTTAATTAACAGCCAGTCAGCCTAGAGGAACACGTAGGAGCCTGCTCATCTCATCCCTCATTTATGCTCTGACTCACAGAAATCTGGTTATAGGACCCTTAGTTCTTGCTTCCTTTTGAAAAGGCAGATCTTTTTAAAAATGTGTTTCTTGATTTTAGAGAGAGAGGAATGGAGAGAGGGAAAAAGAGAAACTTTGACTTGAGAAAGAAACATTCATTGTTTGCCTCCCCTACATACCATAACCAGAGACTGAACCTGTAATCTAGGTATGTGCCCTGGCTGGGAATCAAACCCCCAACCTCCTGGTGTGCAGGGTGATGCTCCAACCAACAACCACATTGGACAAGGCACAGAAAGGCAGATCTTCACACATTTGAGTAGGCTGGACCTTCACTTATCTGAAAACAGCATTAGCATGTAAAATGCCAAAAAAAAAAAACAAAAGCAAAAAATCATGTCGTGCTAATAGTGATCAACTTTCACAGCAAAACTTAACTGATCTCTTCCTCATCAGGGGTAATCTTCAGGAAGTGACAGAAAAACTCTTGTTGCATAATTTCTATCTGGAGAAATCTTTCAAATGTGATAATAGCTTTGTATCACTCTTGGAAATAGCCTGAATTTAAAAATAAACCGTAAGTGGATTATTGAGCTGAAATGACTCCTTATTGGAAAAAACAGTTCTAAATTTCAGGGTGACATTTTTAGGCAGTCATGAAAGCAAAGGTGAAATGAATAATTTATAACCACACTTTACGGTTGTTGAGCACTTATCTTTTCATCTGGTTTGGGCCTATCTTAAGTGGTTCAATATTTGATGCATTTTTATTAGAGAGCATGCACATCTACGAATTGCATGTTGAACCTAATTTGTTGTTAGGGTTAGTAATGCTCAAGACTTATGTCTGTTATGGTAAATCATAGCACCCTGTTCCCCTTTGTTTACCTATATGTTTATCCTGTTTTATGTGAATTTACAGAAATGGGAAAAACTAATTTGAAGACTTCTTATTCATTTTTTCCCCCCAATCTTTATTTAGGTAGCTTATACTTAATTGGAAAAAGGCGCATAACAATTTTTTATTAAAGATTTTAAGCCCTGGCTGGTGTCACAGTGGATAATGTGCCGGCCTGCGAACCCCAAAGGTTGCTGGTTCGATTCCCCAGCCAGGGCACATAACCAGGTTGCAAGCCAGGTCTCCAGCCAAGTCCTTGGCTGGAGGCAGGTGAAAGGCAACTGTACAGTTATGTTTCTCTCCTTCTCTGCCTCTCTCCCTTCCCCTCTCTCTGGAAATAATAAATAAAATCTTTAAAAAATAAAATAAAGATTTTATTCATTAATTTTAGAGAGAAAGGCAGGAATGGAGGAAGAAAGGGAGAGAGACATCCATGTATGGTTGCCTTTCACCTGCCTCCCTCTGGGGACCTGGCTGGAGACCTGGCTTGCAACCTGGGTATGTGTGCTGACTGGGAATTGAACCAGCAACCCTTGGGTTCGCAGGCTGGGGTGGCAATCCACTGAGCCACACCAGCCAGGGCTACAATTTAATTTTATTAACAGCAGAGTTAGACCTCTGTCCTTGAGTTTTGCTAAGAAAGAATTCAGGCAAGAACTCTAGTGCAAGAAATTTATTGAGAATGACAGAGATAGAAGTGACCCAGCTGGGCTGCATAGACCCAAGAAATAAATTACAGAGGCAAAAGAAGGATCCTTGAAGCTCAGGAGAAAAAAGCAAAGATAACACACCTGGGAAAAGCAGTTGTGCCCCCTAAAGTATAATTACCCCATTTCCCAGTAACTCTTCAGGATACAGCTTCATTTTAAAAAGATCCAGCAGATGGCGCCAAAATCATAATAGTTACACAGCAGCAACTGGCAATTGCGAGCAAAAATTGTTAACGTAGCCAGAAGATGGTGCTGGGTGACCAATCTTTAAAAACTAACGTCTGCATTTGAAATAGGCGACTTTACTTTTACTGAATTCCAGGAGTTATAATCAATGTATTATTGACTTCAGCTTTTGGAAATTCTTCAGTGTCTTTAGTAGCTGCAAAGGTACACTTCAAATGTATTACTTTTACAATAAAATAACTCCAACCATCTCATGAAAAGCAAGAAATACTTTTCTACTTTTTAATCACTTCCAGTCTTTGGCAAGAAAAAATATACTTAAGTTTTTAAATTTTATTGTTTCCTGTTTTCATATGTTTCAAGATTATACTTTTTAAAAATATACTAACCATTCTCTAAACTTCTTGCTCTTTTCCTTCTGTTCTTCTGTCAAAATTCTCTTAGGAAGATGAAAACACTGATTTAGGAGATCTAGAAACCTGTGGATACACTCTCTGACGTATCTAAAGTAGGGGAAAAGTGAGTTGAAATATTTCTTCTTTTCTACAACGCTTTCATTTAAATACCTTTGTACATTCTCTGGCCAATGTTCAAGTCTTGAATCATTTCAAAATAATTCAACTGCTTTATAACTTTCTTTGAAATTTTCATACAATCAAAAACTATTCTAAAAATCCGTGGTGGTTCACTTGGCACTCGAACCACTTGCCTATTAAATATCTCTTCCACGCAGCCATGTCTCAGGGGACACCCCATCCCCTTCACCCCCTTGCCACAGCTACTGGTCCATTCCTGTAGCTTCCTAGCAGTTGACTTGCTTTCCCTCCTGCCCCCTCCCAACTGTCTTCCATGAGATCAAAGTGATATATGGTAAATGTAACTTTGATCATTTCACTAAAATGTTCTAAATAGCCTTCAATAACTTTCCATTGCTCTTAAACATCCACACCTCCAGCATTCCCCAAAAAGGCACTTCTCCATTCTCGCTAATTATTTCCTACACCCTTGCTCCGTGATGGTTCTCAGCGTGCACTTCCTCCTCCTGCAGGTCTTCCACCTATCTTCTCTCAGGGAGCAAGCAGCTCTCCTCACCTCCACCTACATGGCTCATGCACGCTCTTTGGATCAGAGCTCAAACATCACATTCCTGGGAAGGCCCCCCTTGCCCCTGAGGTCAGGGTTCTCTATTCTGTGCTCTTGCAGCTACTGAGTAGCTCTTCTTTATGACACTTGCCTCTGTGACCCGGCTTGGTTTGTGGGGATACATTGGTCAGTGTCTTTTTTGCTCTTAACATAAGCCTCATGGGGACAGAGGAGTATTCACTTTTCTAACTATGCTGTTGCCAGCCCGTGAGAGTGTCATACTTGACATGTGGGAAGCTTTCATTAAATCTTGATGAAATGCAGAATCAAAGAAAAAATCATTGGCCTCTGAAAAGTGTGTAATAGATTTGATGGATTCAGAGTATTTTTTATTGACAAGATGTTTACCCTTAAGAGAAACCTCAGGCTGCAGGTGTTAATTGTCTTCAGATATCTGCAAGGCTTTATTTCTTTTTCTTTCTTCTTTCTTTTTTAAAGCTTTTATTTGTTTATTGTTAGAGGGGATGGGAGGGAAAAGAGAGGAGAGAAACGTCGATGTGAGAAAAACATCTGTTAGTTGCCTCTTATCTTATATGCGCCCCAACCTGGGATCAAACCCGCAACCAGGGCACGGGCCCGACCAGGAATCCGACTGGCAACCTTTTCCTCTGCAGAATTAAGCACAACCAACAGGGGTTATACCCTGTCAGGGCATCTGCAAGACTTTTGTGTGAAAGACGAGGGAAGCTCATTTTTCATGGCTTCAGGGGCTTGATCTGAGATCAAAGCTTATAGGAAGAATTAAGTTCAAGATGTTTAAAACCGAGTATCTAGAAATAAAACAAGTTTTGGCAATAGGTGAAGAATTTCCTGTAACTAGAGGTATTTAAGTTAGTAAGTAGTCAATAGGTAGAGAGCAAAAAAGGAAATTCCAGGACTATCTACCATTAGGAGGCCTTTGAAGTCCCCTGAGTTTTGAGAGTCTATGGAGGTTATGATTTGTTACAAAGATTACCTTTGTCTGTGCCTTGCTGACTGCATTCTGAGGCCAGTGCCCACTGGGGTGGGAGATCCTCAGGTTCTTGTAGTTAAGTGCTGTTGTGTTTCAGACTTTAAAGAATGATTTCCTAACATGATCTGTATCACTAATTTTGGCTTAAACTCATATTGTTATACTTGACACATAAGTAGAACTTGTTTCATATGTATGTCTTCTCTAATAGCTGAAAATGTCTTTTTTCAAATTATGTTTTTAATCTTTTACCGAATCACTGGTAACATTTACTGATGCATTTTTTAGAATATATTTGGATTTTGAATCAATAAGACTTATTTAATTTGCTTTTGGGGTGAGGCTAAATTCTGTATTTCAAAGATAGTAATCTTCTCAATTTCATCCATAAATATAAGTGGTTAATAAGCTCTTTGTTCTATGAACCTAATTTTTTAGTTCACTGCGGAAAAAGGAGTCAAATTCTTAATACTTAATACACTATCTTCTATTTTTTATGTTTCAACCCAAATTTTATATCAAACTACAAACAAAAATATAATACCTTCAGGCCTTATCATATGCAAATTAATATTGCTTAAAATTTTTTGCTAGATAACAAATGAAACCTTCATTTCAACACCTTTTTCCCAAATCAAGTTAACTCCAAGTACACTAAGATACACATTGATTACTTCATTGTTTCCATGAATCAAAATGAGGAGACAGTCTCAAACCTGATATGGTCCCCAGTGCAGCCTTATAAAAAAGAATAGGATATTCTAACGTGTACTGACATGGAAATATGTTCATGGTATATTGTTAAGAGAAAATATCAAGTGGTAGAAAGTACATACATGTGCATTCCCATGAAAAAAAGTAACGCATGTAAATGTACCCAAAGGTGTCAGAAATACCTGGACCAAACTGGTAGTGGTGCTTTTCTCTGGGCACCAGGACTGCATTCCAGTCTGACTTCCAGCATGAGAACTGGAAACTCACATGTTTGATGCACTTGATGGTGGGTCAGATTTTTCTTTTAAAAAATAAACCCAAGAAAGGCACAGAATAATACCAACCTTTTCCTACAAGAATAAAGAAGAGGAAATGAATCAGACAGAGACTTGGATTTTTTTCATTTTCAGTGTGCACTGCCAAAATTCAGAGTTCTGTTTGGAAGAGCAATAATAAAATCATACACAAAGGTTAAAATATGTAAAAACTTCCAAATTATCCTTGCTCCTGGTCTACCAGCTCAGGAAGAAACTCTGGATTTCCGAAGCCTCCTTGGCCTAAACCTGTTTTTGGGCCCAGGGTTTTGTTTCCCAGCCCCATCTCAGTGTTTTTGTCCTGCTGTATTGGACACCACAGGTTCCCCACCTGGACTGCTGTTGCTTTCCTGAGCACAGCGGATATGGCAGGAAGGGGAGAGCTCTTTGCTGCTGCACCGTACGCTGAGGCTTGGGTAGGCAGAAGGGAGACATAGACAATGTCCATGCATACACACAAAAATGAATGAAGGGCATTTCTGGGAATAGCAAAGAGACCAGCTTAATTTAAGCAAAGAATTTGTAGAGGGGAGGAATGGTGTGAGATCTAAAATAAGTATTTTTGTTGTACAGAATGTAACAGTTACAATCATCATATAATGAAATAGAGGTGAATCAGCAGGGTTGAACACAGGAATCAGAAATAACTTGACGTATTTTAAGCAGAAAGAAATGCAACACAAGGTATCACGTACTCCCATGAAGCTTTGAAAGGCTAGGCCCTGGCTGGTGGCACAGTGGATAAGGCACTAGCCTGAGAGCCCAAAGGTCACTGGTTGGATTTCCCCAGTCAGGGCACATAACCAGGTTGCAAGCCAGGTCTCCAGCCAGGTTCGCAGCTGGAGGCAGGTGAAAGGCAACCATACGTTGATGTCTCTCTCCCTTCCCCTCTCTCTAAAATAATAAAATAAAATCTTACATATATATATATATATATATATATATATATATAGTTAGAGTGCTGATCCCTGAGTGGAACTACCTGTTGGAGGCAGCCACTGCCACTTGATGTGACAGCTGCCTCTTGCCCTGCAGAGCAGTGGACACTGTGACCCAACTGTTAGGAAGTTAGCCCAAGAAGTCACTGTGTTAATGTTCCCACATGACACCCATGTGGAGTGTAGCCACCAAGGTGCCGGTGCCAGTGCCAGGAAGTCTCACATTTCTCAATTGCCTAGGGCAAGAGCCAGCAGTGGGAGAGAAAAGGCCCTTTCTTCCTTCCACCTTCCGAGTCTCTCCCAAGTCCTGACAGTAACAGGCTGTGTTCGGAATGCTAGCTGCGAGAGCATTGGAGTGAGGTGGATGGTAGTACAAACCCTCCGAGTGGAAGAAAAGTGGACCAGAGGTTGAGAGTTCAAGTGTTCCCCACAGTAGGGAAACTCTAAGTGGAATAAAAATAACTGATAGATGATCATCCAGATAAAATAACCCATTAACATTCTGACACGTGTGTATTATGATCCATGTTATGCTGTTGTGAGTAAAACACTAATGAAAAGTTGTTCCTGTGCATTATTACATGATTGCTACTACCATTGTTTGTGCATCCTGCAAAAGCAATTGCTACTAGCAGCCCTGTGCTTCTCTTCCCCTTTTTTCATAAAGATTCATAAAACATACTTATTTGAAATAGAATGATGCTGGTGATTCCGTTGCAAGGATGTTTTCTGGAGAAGATAACATGCAGAAAAGTAAAACCACGAAGAAGTTCCCGTTGCGTGGGATTATTTCAGCCCAGCCATTTCCACTCACGCAGGCGATCGCAAAGTCTGCCACGTGGGCATGGATGTCAACAGTGGACATTCTGCTTTGTGATGGATTCTGTTTTTGGTGTCTATCCTAAAGCCTTCTGCTTTAGCAGCTGCTCCAACCTATCAGCCGCAGTCTCTGCAGCGCAGTCAGAACAGTCTCCGGTGAATTCTTCTTTCTTCTTTAACATGCATCACCCTGGCCTCCTGGGGGCTGCTCGCTCAGCACAGGGCCTACTCTGCTTTCAGTGGTTCTCTCCACGTGCAGCCTTGGCCCGCAGCACGCTGGGCCTGGCCTCAGGAGCATGTGGGGAAGGCCCTGGGGCCAGTCATCTCCCAGCCCTGCTGTTCCCACCATCACTCGCGCCTCCCACTGCAGCACAAATAAGATGACAGGAATCAAGAGCGCAGATGGCCGTTGTGGCTAAAGATGATCCCTCATGGGGCAGAACCAAAGGGGCCTTGGACAAGCTGATTCTCAGGTAGACTCCAAACCTCAGTTTATTCGTGTAGAGATGCTGAATGCCCCCTTGGAACTGAAACCCAAATTCTATTTCCAAACACCTGCCTTTTCTTTAGCCGTTTTTGAGTAAACAGTGGAAAGAACAAGGGTCACACATGCAGCACCCCGTCTTTCTTGACCCCTGCTGAGAGCTAGGGTGGCAGTGTTTGCAGGTTCATGTGCATCTCTTCCTTTCTTGCTCACAGGGTTCCAAAGGGGGTTGGGGGACAGCTGCCCACCCCATGCTGTTGACTGCTCTGTGAGTTGGAGGGCAGCGACATGGAGTGCACGTCTGAGGGTGGCATCCTGGGCGTACTTCCCCTGCCCCACCTTGCCCGTACCCCTTTATCCTGCTGCGGAAGCTGCTGTGCAGCCATGTGGGGGTTCACGGCCAGCACAGTGCTGGCAGGAGAAGGGGGTGGGTCTGGCTCGTCCTTGATAACGAGGCTGAATAGCTGCTTCAATTCCAGCTTCTCCTACCTCTTGACTCCTGATTTCGTAAGAGGATTAGTACCTGTGCTGTTAAAAGGTTTATACTGGAGATTTTGTTCTTTCCGGGCAGGCCTTCTGATAAGCATGGTAGTGTGATACCAATTTTTTTTTTTTTTTAAGAAAAACTTTTAGAGCAGGCTGGAGCATCTTTTGGGTGGACTTGTGTGAAGTGGGCTAGACCTGGGTCAGGAGGGAGGAGCACCTGACGCATCCAGATAAGGAGAAGGTCTCTGCCTACACACAAGGTCATTGCCAGGAAGCTTTGAGGTTCAAAGACAAAAGGAAAAGAACCCCCACCACACACACACACACACACACACACACAAATAAAAACAATGAAAGTACCCTTCACGAAGAAGCACACCTGAGGTCTAGAATGAAAGATAAGACACAAAAGATGGAAAGTCCCTGCATGGGTGAGAAGAGCCAGGAAGGGTATGGGTCAAGTGAGAGGATTAAGTGTTTTCACGGGAAGGAGAGGGCCTGAGGCTGGCCGTTACTGGATGCTTCCCTGGCCCCTTAAGGAGTGTGTGATTCTGGCTTATAAGGGCAACTTCAGAGTGAGAAACAGGTCCTTTTTCTCACATCTCCTGCCTCATTTCAATTCCCCTTTCCCTAAGCTCTGAACCACAGAGAGCATCTTACCTTCAGAAGGGAATTTGTAGGCATTTGAATGAGGAGTTCTGCTGTGTGATTTTCCTGCAGAATAGGTGCTTATTCTAAAATCACCAGCCAAAGCAACGCTGTTCAGAGAGTGGGGAAAAGACCATTATGAGATTTTCCCATATTGTGCTTTCTAGAGTCAAGTTAAGCAGCCTTTCCTGAGCTTAGGAGCTTGGCCCTGGACCAGCCACTGTCTTTCAGGAGTAACAGCGCCACATTGTAGAGGAATCAGGGAGAATCCACCCACAAAAATAGCTCAGGGCACACTTTCTTTTTCTTTCAGGCTAGCTTTTCGCTCTGGAAGCAATCTCAACCTATCAGAAGAAGTAGCATCTGTGTTTCTCTAATACATCATGAAGTGCCACTCTGAGCTGTTGCTTTTCCAAACATGGACATCAGTCAGGGTTTGGCAGCTCCTCTAAAGAGGAAAATAAAAACATTCACTTGGAAGCACATTTTGTATATTTCACCACTTATCATTGCTTCCTGAAACATCTGCATGTATGCATTAGCGACCGTATCAGTCAGAATTATTAAGTAGCAAGCCACGAGCAGAAAATTTGCCGAAAGGTTAGTGAACAGAAAAAATATTCAAAGACTATTACTTGCCTCAGATAACAAAGATAGTAAGTCACAGAATCATAACTGAAGTAACGGATTTCAAAGCTCATGCTCTTTCCACTCTACCATGTTTTCTTTTTTTTTTAATTGGGGTGACATTGGTTAATAAAATTATACAGGTTTTGGGTACACAATTCTGTAACACATCATCTGTACACCATTGTGTGTTCACTGTCCCAAGTCAGGTCTCCTTCCGTCACTATTTACCCTGCCCCCTCCCCACCCCATGCCCACCCCATCTCCCCTTCCCCAAGCAGTCCCAATACTGCTTGTGTCAAGTTTTCCCTCTTTTTTCACTTCTCTGGTCAATCCCTCCATACACACCCATGCCATGCATCTCTTCTGTTGCCCTCTGTCCTCTGAGACCCCAGAGAGCATGAGTGTGTTTACGATGCTATTGCTGTGATTTTGCAGGAAGTCTACATATAGCACCTAAATAATTAGGGACAGGTCCATGATCCTGATTCTGTCGGCATCATCCTGTAACCTTAAGCTTAAGTTGATAGCATACTCAATCTACACCCCCTTTTCTAGATCACTCAAGGATCATTTAACTGCTCCCGGGAGAATTCACACCACATGGAACTGATGGTGATCTATATTGAATTAAATGGATGCTTTCTCCTCGTTGGCTCCTTAGGCCAGGGCCAGAGGGGAAGGAAGGATGGCATCGCAGCAGTGGCATTCCTAAATGGAGGTGTAGAAATATTACTCCCTCTTTCCATCCTGCCTGCTATTCTGCTGCATCCACTCTGAACTGCGCTCCAAGGCAGCACTGTTTTCTGCGGAGCACAGCAGTGGGGTGGGGGATGCTCCCCCTCGATCCTGAGAAACCCACAGCAGCCGGGGGCCAGCTCTGCATCAGTCACCGTGGCAGGGTCCAGGGCAGGGGATGCAGACCTAGCCACACACCCCAGGCACGCCTGCGGCAGCCGGCAAAAAACCCCTCTGTGATATCTCGGTGTCATCTGCATCAGTCAGCCTTGGTGTCAGCACTAGCTGTGATGTTCACACAGCACAGCATATTGTGTTGGAGCCAGCAGCGTCAGCAGTTTTAGAATCCACCCCCAGCCCCTGCCTCCGTGGGGGCATTTCTGAGCTTTGGCTCCAGGGACAAGGAGAGAGAGAACATGTACTCTTCGGGTGAAGGGGCCGAAGCACTTGGATTTCTGGTCCTATCTGGGGAAGGCTTCGGTAGGTTAGAGGCACTGGGCTCTCGGATGTATTGAAAACGTGTGAAGGTAAAGGTTGTGCTTTAGGAATTTATTGGAGAATGTTATTTACTGCCTACATTATACAGCCGGTTATTTCAGTTCTCATATGTTAATGCGCTTAATTAGCAAAAATTTATCAAAAGTATTATGCTCTTCTGATCTCTAATTTACAAAAGACCAGGCCGAGGACTGGAGATGTTAGGTAATAAGGCATTACTACATAATAATAATAGGTTTGTAATTATTCATATACTGTCAAGTCCTGGGCTCTTAAGTACCACAGACATGTGCTGCCAATCAGCCCCGTTGTACTCCATACGGGTGAGAGTGTCACCAAGATGTTTGCTGGCTTTCCACCCTTTGTCATTCCAGCTGTGCATTTTGGAAAGGATTAAAACGGTGGGCCTCACAGTTTCTCTGCCGGACCACCACAAGGGGGCGCGTGTAGCGAGCTGAGAGAGGACCTAGTGGGGAGCAAGATCCGGCTCCGGCCTGTACCCTCCTTAGTTTCACCAAACCTAGCGTCCATTTTAAAAGGTCTCCCAGCCAATTTCTGTGAACTATAACTGAAAAATAAAATTAATAAGAGAAAAAAGTCAAGTTAGTGGCCCATAACCAACTTATTATTTTTTTCAAAAGAAATTGGCTAAAACACAAGAGGTGAAAGAGCACATCACCTCTAGTAAGGGGGATATTATGTGGAAAATTATTTCATTTTAGCGATATATTATGAGCGTGAGTATAAATATGAAATATCTGTCTTATTGTGTACCATATGATCAAAAACCACTGGATGGCTTATAAGCTTTATGGGACCCCCTATAGAACAGCAGAAATCCATGACATTACCTAAGCTGAGAAGGGTGGGAAGGATAGAAAGAAGGGGAGTTGTCATGTTAGAAGAGAAACTTTCTCATGGAGCCCATTACTTCAAAAGTACAGCAGTTGGGGAAAAAAAGAAAAGAACACACACACATACACACATACACACATGCACACACATTCCTCTCAGATTCTTCTGGTCTTTTGTCAGCAACTTCCCTGTATTTATGTCGAGGAAGGGCTATACCACTTGGGGAACCTAGTATTTATTCAGCATTTCCAACGTGCCAGTTGCTTTCCATATATTATTTACCTTATCGTTATTATAAGCCAATGAGGAGAATAGAATTGCCAAACTTTTGAGATATTATAAAAACCTAAGTCCCTGTGGTAACTATGGTTTTTGTCTGCTTGCTAAATTCTCATTTTCCTATTCTTCTGGTGACAGGCCTCCCCTGCCTGGAAACAGGGGTGTGTCCCTCTTTGGTCACAGGCATTGGGTGATTGGATAGGAAGGGAATGGAGGCAGTCCTCCTTTGTGCAATTGGAGTCACTCTACTGGAGTTTGTGCTGAAACTAGCAGTGAAAACTCCCCCTTTGTCTTTGACCATGAGTACTATGGATGTAATTCCAGAGTCAAGGACGCTTCTGAGGAACACAGGGGATGAATGTAGGGAGGAGAGAAAACAGTGCTGTTGGTACCCTGTCCTCTGATCCAGTCCTTGAAGTTCCTCTGCTGATCCAGATTCTGTGAAGCATTCTAGTATCTTTACAATCAATCTCTAAATCTTTATGCCAGTAAAGAGTTAAGTTTTTGGCAACTGCCACTTTAAGAATCCTAATAGAGAACATGTGGATGGGGCTACTACAGCCACACCTTGGATTTGAACCAGTTCTGTCTAAAGTTTATGACTCCACACTGAAATTGTTCATATTATTTTATCTGGGTACAGGCTGCTGGAAATGAGTTGTTCTTGGATTCCTGGATTGCTTTTTTATTTTTTAAAAGATTTTATTTATTATTTCCAGAGAAATAATGTACGGTTGCCTTTCACCTGCCTTCCTGGATTGCTTTAAAATTTTTTTAATGTTTTTATTTATTAATTTTTAGAGAGAGAGAAAGGGCAGAGGAAAGTGGGGAGGGAGGGAGAGAGAGAGGAGAAAGAAAGAAAGGAAAAAAAGAAATATCAACCTACTTCTCTACCCTTTCATTGGCTTCTTTTAGGGTATCTCCAATAGATGATAATAGAATTTATTGAACTTGTATTTGATACCAGGTACTGTGCTCAATTTGCCTGCATTCTTTTTATATAATCAATATAATGACTGTGGGGTAGATATTATTATCTTCATATACAAGTTTACTTATTTATAGGAGATGAAACTAAAGCTTTTAAAGGTCAATAACTTGCTAAGGGTCACAGAGCCAATAGCTGTTAAAGTCAAGCCTGGAGCCAGGCCTGCCTGATGGCTCTGACCCAAATGTACTTAACCTTTCCATCATATCACAATACCTCAGGGCTCAGGTGCCTGGTTTTAAAGCCACTGTTCTCAATGAATTGGATCATTCTTGCATTTTGCAGTGATGAAGAGTTGGTTGTACTCCTGGATTTTACCCAGGAATCAATTTGGAGGGCACACATTTTTCATGTGAGTTTGGGAATCTCTGCAGTATTAAATTATGTCAAGTATGAATGCGGGGAAGCTGCATCCATTGAGATGAGTAAAAATATTAGGCCACTGAAGCTAAGCAAATAAAAATGCACTACAATCAAAGAGAGTTCATCAACAAAGAAGCATGAAAGCATTCAGATTATTTCAAATGAATAAACTTTTATTGAATGCCAATGTTCACCATCATGAAAATCACAGGAAACTAGTGGAAACCCATATGTAGAGAAGTTTCTGTTTCCCCGAGAGTACTAACATCTGTAATATTCAGTGCTGAGAACCTTCCCTGCTCAGAGAAGATGCTTCCATGGGCATCATCGCGATAGTCATTCATCGCCTCTTAATAGTGGATCCTTTGGCAAGGAGCTCCCTCACCCCAGGTGCTGCATCTTGTACCCTCTTTTCCCACTGACACCTGCAGCTTGTCAGAGAGAAGGCGATGTCTCTCTCTTTCTTTCTTTCTTTCTCTTTCTTTCTTTCTTTCTTTTTTTTTTTTTTTTTAATGTCTTCTTTTTACTACTACCTAAGTGGCAAGAAAGGAACTTTTGAGCTCAGTACATTTTAAACATCACAAACTCTATGACCCTCACCCATCTCCCTAACCCAGTCCTAAAGGGCTAATTGGAAGACGTTGTTACAGACCATGGACAGTCATATAAGATGTGCATCTTGATAGGAGTAGCAAAGATCTTTGATCAACAGGAACAGATTACATGAAAGGAGACAGCAAGTAAATCAAACCATGATCTTACCCTCCTGCTCCTCTTGAACCTTCTACTGGGGGACATACCCACTGGGTAAATCCAATGGAAACCAGAGGGCACTAAAAGTGATTGATGTAGCCCATACAATTCAGCCTCTGAAGCAGGGATCAAGATGTGTGGAGAGAGCACACTGCATGAAGAAATGGACTCTATCTAATGTGGACATCCGTACATGCACACATAGGCACACATAGACACCTACAAACAAATGAAAATCCACTCTATGCCAGCCAACTGTTAGTGCAAAATTTATTCCTCAGCTGCAAGAGAGGAATTTTTGATCATTAGTGGAACTGGCTTGAGTGAAAAGTTTCGTTTATTAAAATTTCAGACTCATTGCAATTAGTTATAGCTCTAAACCGCCCAGGTAGAAAAATTGAAAAGTAACCTAATTTACCTCTAGAATTTTGCAAATAATTGCATCAGATGAGGTTGCAGAACAAAATTCCCAGTGGTCTCCCAGGAGAAAATTTTTGTAATGGTATAATTAGATCTGGCAATCAGAGGGGCTGAAGTAATGGAGCAAATGATGAGAAATAGAATATTCCCCTTGTCCTTTAGCAGAGATGCTTTTCAGAAAAGCAAAAACAAAAACATACATTTTGCATAGGTTGGCCACATTTCTATTCCACAAATTAGTTGTGCTGATTTACAGTGGTTCTGACTGTACAGTGAAGCACTGAATTCCTATTATGAGGAGGAGTCCAGCTAATTTAAATGCAGCCCAAGTGAATTCAAGTACATAATTCCTAAGGCTAGAATAAATGTGTTCTTTTTTGGATATCATGCATATATAGCTGCAGATTTGCACTGGAGTAGATTTTTAAGGCTTTCACTACAGGGGCCTAAGTTTCAGAAGTTCTGTAATTACAGTGAATGGGACTTCACCATCCCTGAAGCTTTTTAACATTTTCCCATTTTTTGAAAATGGCCATTAACAGATGGGCGAGTAACTTGTGAAATGGATTATGACAGAAGGGAAATCCCTGACATTGCCGTTGTGCTGGAGGGTTTCAGGGACAACAGGCAGTTTGTTTGCTCCAGGTGGTTGTCGCAGAGGGTAACTGCTTCCCTGAAGCCATCCCCAGGCAGCTCTGGGAGGGAGATGGGCCCATGGAGCAAAGGGACTTGCAGGCTGCCTCCCAGCTCCTGTCTGGCCATCTCTCCCCATCCAGTCCCTGAAAGACAGAACCCTGCTCATTAAAACCAACAGCACACTACCTGATCAGAGGACAGAAGGGACTGTTAAACCCCAGAGGTCCTGAGCTATTACAGAAGTCCCAACAGGAGGACGCAAGTCTTTATTTCAGTAGCATCCCTGCTTCTCAGTACCCATTTCCTTAGTCCATTTGGGCCACTGTAACAAAATACCACAGACTGGGCAGCTTAGGAACAACAGAAATTTATTTCTCACAGTTCTGGAGGCTGGAAGTCTGAGCTCCAACACCTGTTAAGTCATTTTTATTTGTTTATTTATTTTTGTTTTTGCTGGAGGTTCTATTGTTTCTAGAATAAATTCTTTTTCAAATTTATTTTATTTTATTGTTGTTGTATTACATTTATCCCATTTCTGACCACCTGCTCTCCCTTTTCCCATCCTCCCTATTCCCCCCACCCCACAGTCAACTCTACTTGTTGTCCATGTCCATGGGTCATCCATGCTTGTTTCTTGACTAAACTGCTCCCCTTCTTTGCCTCCTTCTCCCCCCACCCCCCTCCGTTTCCTCTCTGCACACTGAAGGTCTCCCTTAACAAGATCATTCTTCAAGTATGTGATATGCACCCAAAATCACCATAAATGTGATTATGCACCCAAAGTGTTTACTTCTACTAACTGTAAGAAATAGTTAATTGATAAATATCAGTGGAATTGATAAATTCTCTTAAAGAACATGAGAGAGAGAGTTAGTTAGTTAGTTAAAGACTGTTTCAATCTCTCCCAATTAATAAAAAATGATTATAGTAAAGTTTTTGCACAGGCATATTTTGGAAATTTGATTGATATAAATGTACCCTATTATATATTGAAATAATAATGTATTAAGTAGTAGTAGAATTGCCCAAAACATTGTTTAAAAATGTCCAAGAAACCAATTGGATCCTTGATGAGGAAATGAATAGAAAAAAATTCCTAGGTTTATGGGGATTAAGAGAGAATATCAGAAAAACAACTCCACATGTAATATTATTCATGGATATTGGGATTGCTCTTTTGGGTACCCATGTAGCATGTACCTTGTCATTATGGTACATAATAAAATGAGAACCTTAAACTGGTTAGCTTATAGAATCATTTGAGTGCTCTGATTTTAATTAATTAGATGTAAAAGTTTGTAATTTAATTACGCCATTTCACTGACCTGTGCCACTAACAAAAGCACCATTTCCCAAAAAGGTCTGAATAAGATAAACAATTAGAGTATTTTGATTGTTAGTGTATTCCCAATTATTTTCCAAACTTTATTTACATTTTAGTGTAGTAATGAGTATGTACCGAATAGCATACCTGTGCCACACCTGCCAGGATGTCTCCAGTGTGTGCTGCCATAGCATGTTATTCACACAGCTGCTCCCTGCAGCTGCCAAGAATAGCAGGATTATGGGGAGAGAAATGATTATCCTTGACTTTAAGTATAGTTTATGCCTTTCATTTTGCCTTCTATCTGCAAATATGAGTGTGTTCCACAGTTGGATATGCTTTTCCTCCAGAATGAATATGTTGCAACCTACAGCCCATGGTTCATGCTGCCTCTGTCCCACCGCAGCCTGCCAAAGCTGTAATGCATAACTGCCTTTTTCGTTCTGCCCAGGAGAAATTCCGTTACAGCATTCCGGTATCTTGGGTATTCTAGTAACAAGTGCCCAAAGGAGAATAAATGCTTAAATGATAGTATGTTTCTATCCCTTTAAATGGTTTTAATTGTTCATATCTTCATTGTTTTAATGTAATACAGGAGAAAAACAACCACCAAATAATAATTAGAGGAAGAGGGAGTGAAAATAATTAGGAAAGAGAAAGCCGGTTTTATTCCCTCATGGATAAGTAAACTTGGCAAATGGAAAATGTAAGAAATTTAGCCTTAATATCCTCACCTGAGAAGTAGAAAATATAATACTTTTTCTCAGAGAACAGCTGTTTAGAAAACTTGACATCATGGATGCAAGACAGAAAGCTCGCAGTGGGTGCACAATAATTATTCACAGTTTTCTACTTTCTGATGGGGCCAAAGCTAACACAGTGGACAATACTTACCCTTCTTTGGCTTCAGCTTCCTCAGCTACATTGGGCCTCCTCTAGGTGACCTGAAGCGAATCAGCATTCAGATGTCTCACAAGCAATGTACAATCAGGCCTGAGACTCTGGGCCTCCTCTTTTAGGCCTGAAATTTCTTCTAATGTGTTACCATTTCTTGGTTTGCATGTGTAATTCAATCTCTGGGACTACAAATGATTATCATTTATTATGGTGATGACCTGCTTCATCAGCTACAACAGGAATAAGCAGAAGGAGGGAGAGGAATTGAGTATAAACAGACATTTGGAGAGGTTTTCGAGTTTTAGAGTTCTTTTTGTTTTTTTTGTTCACGAATGTGCAAATATATTTCATTGTAATCTGTTTTGCATTTTAGTCTTTTCATTTCACAAAGCTTAGATAATCTTTATATATCACTCTCCACTAACATATGTATGAGTCACTTCACAAAGCCCTGAGAATTGATACTCTTTAATATTTCTCTCAGTTTATAGTTTATAGAGCTTGAATTAAAGTAGCTAAAATGGAATTTTATTCATTCATTTACTCATTCATTCATTCGGACTAGTTAGCATTTCATTGCCTACTTTATTTTGGTGTCAGCCAGCCATTATGTGTCTACCAGCATGGGCAAAGGTTTCTTTAAACTAAGTCAGGCCCTGGCTGGTAGCACAGTGGTTAAGGCGCCAGCCTGCGAACCCAAAGGTCACAGGTTCGATTCCCCAGCCAGAGCATATAACCAGGTTGCAAACCAGGTCTCCAGTCAGGTCTGTGGCTGGAGGCAGGTGAAACACAACCATACATTGATGTCTCTTTCCCTCTCTGCCTCTCTCCCTTCCCCTCTTTCTAAAAAAAATAAATAAATAAAAATAAACTAAGTCAATTTTGTATAAATTGCATTGTTTGAATTTCTTTTCTTTTTACTAACAATGGTTCTGTTTTGTTTATTGGTCTTCTATCAAGGCACTTTTAAAGGATTTATTTAAAAATAAAAAATTACAACAACCATACTTTTCATGATAAAGAATAAGTTTTTGTGTGCAGTTTATAAATTAGTCAACCATGTACACACTAAATTGAACCATTTTCTTTCATCGTTGAGGATAGAAATATAGCAAATTAAAAATGTTTTTGAAAAGAAGAAAAAAGCCTCCTTAATTTTGCTCTCATAATGACCTCCACAAATGCACAGATGAAAGTTGGTTTCCAATCCACATGCGTATGCATTTTAAGTAGTTACAGTCATTATGTCTACAGCACTTCTGATTTTGAAATTGCATAATTCTTTCTTCTGCATCTTGAGAGACTTTATAATTATAAATGATAATTATACTCTGTTGATTTAGCTATCAACTTCCTTTTTATTGGCCATTTATGAGGCTTTCTACTTCCTTCCCTCCCTTTCTTCCTTTCTTCTATCTTTTAATTTTTATTTTTTTACAGTTATATGTACTTTTAGAAGTAATTGTTAAATGAAATATTTGTACATTTTATGCTTCTGTTACTTTATTTTCATAAGCTCTAGTCCATTCAGAGTGCTTTACCAGAACACAATGGCCTGGGAAGCTTATAAAGAACTAATTTATTTATTATAGTCCTGGAGGCTGGTAAATCCCAAATCAAAGTACTGGTAGATTCCGTGTCTGCTGAGAGCCCACTTCTTGGTTCATGGGCATCCATCTTGCTTTGTGACCTCAGAGGGAGAAAGGAGGGTGAGAGAGCCTCCGTAATAGAGGAGAGGGCCTCTGTTACAGGGGCACTAATCCCATGCATGAGGACTCCACCCTCCTGACTTAGTTACCCCAGAAAAGCCCCACTTCCAAACACTATCACATTAGGGGTTAGGTTTCAATACATAAAAATTGGGGGAGAGGAGGCATGAATATTCAGTCTGCACCATATGCATAATTTTAGAAGTTTCATTACAGCAACAAAGAGTTTGAAATGGTTCTTCTGTATCTTGCCTTATAGTTTTCTAAATTGAGGATAGAATTTTAATTTTTAACTTGAAAAGGACAATGAATATACTAAAATAGCCTTGATTTTCACATATAATGTGTGAGTCTGGCTCACATGTTAGTATATGAACACATCAAATGCTGGTCTTTGCATCTCAATGTTTTCACAATTTTTATACTAATGTAGTTTAATCTTTTTGTTAAGTTGAACAATTAATAAAAATATTTAGGTCCTGGAGGGATTTGTGGTATTTATGTAACAATTTGTACTGGGCATGGATTGATTCACATATTTGGGAAGAAAATTTCTCTTGTCTAAAAGGATGTGCTTTACTATATCATCTCTTTTTTCAAAGAGATTTGAAAGATTTAAATTTTATTTTTATGCATTTAGATACAGTAATATTGACCCCTTTTTGATATAGTTCTAGGAATTTTAACACATATATAAATTTGTGAAACTCTCACCACTATTAGTTGTATACAGAAGAATTCCATCATCTCTCTTTATTTCCTTGTGGTATCCCCTTTATACACTGTCTCCCAGCTTTAACTCCTGATGATGACTGAGGTGTTCTCTTACACTGTAGTGTTGCTATTTTAACGATATCATTAAAATAGAATCATCTAATATGTAACCTTTCAGATTGGCTTCAGTTATTCAGCATTATGTATCTTATTTTTTTCTTTTTCATTTGTCTATTTTCTTTTAATTTGAACATCTGTAATATTACATTTTAACTTATTAATATATATTTACATATGTATTTTATATAGTTTTTAGAGGAAGTCAGCGGGCAATAAATTCTTATGTTTCTTTCTGTTGAGAGTATTTCATCTTCATTGATGGTGGGTCTTTTCTCTGGATATATAGTTATACGTTGATAGTTCTTTGCTTTGACTGCTTTAAAAATATTCTACTTTCTGGTCTACAAGGTTTCTGATGAGAAATTCTATTGTTTGAAGAGCTGTTTTCTTACAAGCAGTTTCTCAGCATTAGCATTATTGATATTTGGGGCCAAAAACTACTTTGTTATGGGAGACTTGCCTGTGCATTACAAGTTTATTAGCTGCATCCCTCGCCTACAGCCACGAGGGGGCAGTAGCACCTTTTCCTCTGTGGTGACCATCGCAACTGACTGGACTTGGCCAAGTGTCCCATGGTTGGATGTAAGGACAAATCAGGTCTGTTGAGATACAGTGCTAAGTGTTGTGTTGTTCATTCCTAGAGACTTTAAAACGTTTTTTCTTTGTCCTTAATTTTCAGCAATTTGATTGTGATGAGTCAGGATAAGGATTGTTTAGGTTTCTTTTATCTGGAGTTGCTGATCTTTTTGTTTTCTTGCCTACTACCAAATTTGGGAAGTTTTCACATATTATTTCTTAAGAAAGACTTTTTTCTGCACTACACACTCATCTTCTGAAACTTCAGTAACATAGGTGTTAAACCATTTATTTTTCTCACAGCTTCCTTATTCTTTTATTTAGTTTTAACATTTTTAATCTATCCCCTATCATTCAGATCAGATAATTCTTAATCATCTATTTTTAAATTCAGTCCTTCTTCTATAATCTCCATTCTGCTATTTGTACTATTGAGTGAGTCTTTAATTTCATTTATTGTATTTACTGTTCTAAAATTTACATTTGGTTCTTTATATAATTAATTTATTGCCGATATTCTCTATTTTTCCATTGATTTCAAAGGTATGTTTGTTTTTAATCCTTAGAGCATTTTACAAAAACTACTTTAAAGTCTTTCTGATCATTTCAGTATTAATGTATTCTGGACATTGGTGTCTTTTTCATCTGAGGTGTAATTTTCCTGTCTCTAAGTGTGCCAAATGATTTTGAGTTGTATCTTGGACATTTTAAACATGATATGGAACTTCAAGTTTTGGGTTATATCCCATGAAAAGCGTGCATATTTTTGTTTCTGTGGGTAATGAACCCAGTTAGGTTTAGGCTGCAAGCTCTAACCAGCTTTCTGTGAGTTTTGGTATCAACATCAGATGTATTTTCAAAGCTTTTATAGCACCATTCTGATCTGTCCTCTTGGAACATCACCCATTGACTTTTTGGAACTTGGCAGTGATCCAACATGCAGTTCAATTCTTCACATTTTTAGAATGCTATTTAGTGTTTGATCATGTATATACACTTCACAACTTACAAAGTTGCTTTTCTGAGCTCTTCCCTCAGTGATCTCTCCAGTTCTTCTTGGTTCTCTTAGGCTTCCCCTCTTTTATCTTCTGGCCAGAAATCTGAGTTTTATTTACCTTCCTTCACCTGTATACTTCCCATACCTATACCCTCATTCAGGGCCAAACAATAGGAAGGAGAAAGAGAGAAGAAAGTGAGGCTTATCCCATCCTGTTGGCATCTCTGATCAGAGGGGAAGTTGCCATGCCCTCAAAATTTAGTGCCACAGGCCCCATTGTCACCAGTGTTCCTGTAGGATTGTCTGGGGCTTGGGATACCAGAGGATGAGAAAGGAAAAACCAAACAGACCAACAAGGGATTCTCTCCCCTAACCCGAGTATCAAGAAGCCCACCCCAGCCCCCAGAGTCAGATCTGGGGGTTTCTTGTGGAGCTCTCATTATGTTGAGTATAGATTGGGGATATACCAAAGCAGAAAAAATCAGATAAAGGTGAACTCAGTCACGGTTCATTGGTACTGAAAGTATTGTTCTGCTTTCTCAATCTGCCTGCTACTGTTACTTACAGAGTCTTCAATTAGTGCCCTGTGCAGTCTGTCTGTGCATGTTCTGTAGTTGCAGTCAGTGTGAGAGGTGTGTGTGTGTGTGTGTGTATGTGTGTGTGCTCCACCCCACATGGAAGCAGGAGCAGGTGTTTCTCAGCAATTTTGATGTAAGTAATCTTTCTGAAAAGGTTTGAGGAGTCAACTGGTGAGCCGAGTGCATACTTACCAGATAAGTTACAGTTGGTCTCTGTCAGAAGATAAAGCCCTTGGCACCGCTGTTCTTTATTCACATTATAGTGACTCCAGAATGCCTGTAGTTGCATTTCCTGTAGAGATGTTTAAGATATAACAAATGAACTCAACAGTACTCTTAATTTATATTAGTGCTTCATTAATAGTTTATTCATCTTCACATGCAGGATGGCAAATACATGTCATCTCATGTCCTGCTTACCTCTCCTAGTTGTGGGCACTTGGCACATGGGTCTGGGAAGAACAGAGAGAACCCATATTGCTTAGCAGGAAGGTGTGCTGAGACTGAAGAGTTTGTCACATCTTCCGTGGGTGGAGCCATGGCATATGCATGTTAACGTTCCTGTCCTTCTAGATAGATAGGGCTTCATGGTAGTAAACATATATAAGCTGGTGAAACAGTAGCAGCAGCAATCCAATGCCGAAAATGAATCATTGGTGTTTTGTAGCCCCACTGAAGTTGAAGTACTGCTTGGGTAGAGGGAGTCACACCACAGCACCGATCACCAATAGCCCCTTTGTGGTGCGAAAGTATTAATACTGACCTCCGCCATTCTTAGAACTGTAGCTCAAAGGCTGTGACTCACAACTGAAGTCTAAATGAAGGCACATTAGTATTAAGGTTTAAATTTTAGTAGTCTTTAGCTCTAACTTGACTCACTCTAGGACAGTAGTGTTCAGGGGGAGCTCTGAAAACAAGTAGGAGTATTTAGGAAACCTGTGGGTGTCTGCGTGGTTGCCCAATGATGGGCGGTGTTACTAGCTAGCATTGGGTAGGGATGGTTTAGGAATTCTGAAAGGCCTGCGATGTGAAGGGCAGCCCTGGACACAAATAAATAAATAAGTAAGTAAATAAATAAATACATTATTTTAAATAAAAGTGTTCTCTGTTCAGCAGGACTCCAATACCCAGTGAAAGAAAATTTGTAGAAACTTTTAGAACAGGGCAAGAGGCATTCATGAGCCAGATACTTGTGAATGACCCTATCCAGGTGATGTTTGTCTAAGTCATTAGCCTCATGCTCTTGGAATAAGATCATTGCATTAGCGCTGTGAAGGTGCAGAACCTGTGCCTCTGCTGACAGGAACAACGCATAGTTTTGGAGGTCAAGGATGATCGGAGAGGCAGAACTGCTTGCCTAGGAGAAAAGACAAATTAATTACTCTGTCAAATTCTTTCTCTGAGAGCCTGAATGCAGACGATTCTTGCATGCTAAGTATGCTTTCACAGTGGTACAGGGGGCCCATTTTTTCGCTTCTCTTTGTTTTCCAATTTATGATCACGTTCAATGTAGCACAGTGTTTGCAACCACTGGACAGGAGGTAAGGGATATTTTACGATATTAAACAATTCATATTGCTCCTACATTTGCACATATATAGACATGAGAGCAATGTATCTTCAGTGATCTATGTATTGGCAACAAGACAGCGAGTGCTAGAATGTGAAGGGTTTTATTTTTAAGATGATATTTAATACGACTTTAAAAATATTCATTTTTTACTTAGATAACTTTTGCTTTAAAGTTTGGTATTATTAAGTACAATTGGTGTATTATTCCCATTTTAAAAGTTTAAATATTTTAGCCCTGGCTGGTAGCACAGTGGATAAGGCACCTGCCTGTGAACCCAAAGGTCGCTGGTTCCATTCCCAGTCAGGGCACGTAACCAGGTTGCAAGCCAGGTCTCCAGGTCTGTGGCTGGAAGCAGGTGAAAGGCAACCAAACATTGATATTTCTCTCCTTCTCTGCCTCTCTCCCTTCTTCTCTCTCTGGAAATAATAAATAAAATATTTTATTAATAAATAAATAACAGTTTAAATATTTTAGAAAAAAGTAATATTTTATTCTATTTAAACTCCCTTCATAATGCTTTTTCTTCTATATTACTGGCTTTTTAGAGTAAATTCTTATTAAAACACTCTGTTGTAATTGTATACCAAAGTATTAAAATGTAAATATTTTTCTAAGAAACACAACAGAACAATGTGCTTACTGATAATGCACCTTCCAGATTTTTCTCCTAGTTCTTCGTCTCTCCTGTCTAACCAGATTGCCACCCCAAAGCCTCTCTTACAAGAAAATTCTGGGATGGCCAACAGACCTTGAACTATTTTAGACTCCTGTGGCTGTGCCCCAAAGTCAGGTAGGGTCAGAAACATCCTGATTTGAAAAAAAATAACAGCAAGAAAGAAAATCATTTAAATTCAAGATCTCTATGTGAGATTGGTTTTGTGAAACATTTAAAAATGTACTTACATATATTGGGGGTTTGGGATATTTCAGTAGAGAAAAGTAAACAAAAGTTCACTGTGGTAAACACTCGTTTGAGCTCAGACATGATGTTGTCCTTGACACCCCACAGAAATCCGGTCCCTTGTCCTTGGAAACCCTATGGTCGAGCATCATGCGTCTTCAGATCTTTTCGCCCAAGTGTTTTATCCTGTGGAGCAAAATCAACTTGTGGTCCCAGAAGTTCCGGGAGCAGGTCTTCTCCAAAGTGGTGTATAGAGGCTTAGGGAAGCAATGAAGTTGCAAGAGTGGGCTCCAAGGTATTTTTTGCTTTTACTTCCATTTTATGTTAAAGACAATTAAAATAGCAGTTCACCATTTATTCTTAACCTATAATTTCTAATAAAAGGTTACATGAATAGTTTTTACCTCCTCTGGCTGGGGGTGGGGGCAAAACTCTTATGTCCCAAATAACTTTATATATAAATCATTCATAACACTAGGTATGAAATAAGGGAAATTTCCTAATTCTACCAATGGAATTTGACCTTATTTCACTGAAAGCTCATAGTTACAGCCATCATTTTTGTCATGAATATTTGGATACTTATGATGTGATTTCCACACCCAATTACTTTACCTTTTCTTAGAGAAAAATTAATACCATTTTTCTCCACATTTTCCTACCTGCCAGTTTTATGTTCCATTTTTTAAAAGATGTTCATTGTTTAGGTCTATCTAACTGTGCATTTATTTTGAGCACCAATCTGTTTTGATAATGGGCAGGATAAAAATCACCCTATTGTTAATTAATTATCTAACTCTACACATTTTCTCCTGCCTTATGCTATGAAATAGGAGGCACACACATTCAGGAAATCTGTCTGGACAGTAGGCAGCACTCATTACAGAATTACACCCACCAAATCTATATACTGTTGCATTATAGACTTAGCTGCAGAACTGTGAAAAATTCTGCCTGATCCAAATAAATAGAGAGATTCTTCAAATCCGGCTTTAGTTGTGATTGGCTCAACTCTCACTAAAAGTTGAGGACACTATACTGGTTCCTAGAGAGTGAACTTTAAAATATTTATGCTCTCAAAACAATAACATGTGGAACAGGTTAATGATTTTTAATTTCATTCTTTCTTCTTCCCTGAAAAATTGTAGAAATCCATTCAGCCAAGTTAAGAAAATTGTTTTCCTCAGTTTTGTAGTTTTGGTTTCTTGTTTAGCATGTGTCCTTTGCTCTTTTATTCCAAGGAGTTTCTGTGCATTGTTTAACATCCCCTTTATGAGAAGCAGTCTTTCAATTTTATTGACAAGGAGTTTCAACTTCCTTCCCCTGTGTAAGCAGTTACTTATTACAGAAGAAGGACTGAATTTTCTGTTTGCGTGGCTCTGAGATTTACTGTATCTCTTTAACTTAAGTGTTCTGAG
The DNA here is from genome assembly GCA_004026585.1 of Noctilio leporinus. NCBI lineage: Eukaryota > Metazoa > Chordata > Mammalia > Chiroptera > Noctilionidae > Noctilio > Noctilio leporinus. The sequence continues at coordinate 143,360 of PVIW01000776.1, read as the reverse complement.
TTTTACGGTCAGTTGGCTAAGAATTCTATCTCCAGGTGGTGTGAGTTCACAACACCATAACCACAGTTGTTGAATCTAAGGTCTCATAAAATGAAAAGGTTTCCTAACACTTTCATGACAAAACCAGAAATGAGCTGATCCGAGTCTGTTAATGGTCTTTACTTCTCCCACTACATGTAACTAGTTACACATTCCATTGCAGAAGTATGAGTAGTAATGTGTTTGATTAGAGGACACTGACTACTTCAGACCTGTCTAGGGTATGAAGAATACCCAGATTATGCACTTTACTACTTTTTTAAAATCATAAATGTTTTAAACTCCAAAACAATCTGCCCTCAAGGAATTCACATAAGGGATTATGAATCTATAGAAGCAAGAACTTCTATTTCTCAGATCAGATTATACTTCCTGTTTAGGAGCAGTAAAAACTATTAAACATCTTAATGGCTATAGTTTTACTGTTTAACTATTTTTCATCAAGAACCTCTATTTTTTCAGATCATATTATGCTTCTTATTTAGAAGCAGTAAAACTGTTAAACATCTTAATGTCTCCAGTTTCACTGCTGAACTATTTCAGTGTCGCTGTTAGGTGACTTACGAAAAAAATATGGACTGCCCTTCATGAGAAAGTCTTCTGACAGTCTTAGGAAAAGTACTAATTAGAGGAAAAATGTGATTATTCAAATCTCATCCTGATCCATGATTCTTATATACACATGCTTTTGCTTTATGCATTTTTCATTCAATTGTTCTTAAACAGTTACTTTGGATGTTTTTTAATCCTCCTGGTCACAAATAAAGGGTCAAGGGTCTAAAACCCAGCGCTTATATTTAAATGATAACCTCTGAAAAATATTTTTCTAATTTTAGCATTGCTCAAAGAATCCAACAGCATCAGAGATTGCTAAAAGAAGTGTTTAAATTCATATAATTTGGATTTCATGCCAGGTTCTATGTAATAACATATTAGAAAGGACTTCTTCATAGCTCAGCTTTAGATACTTTGAGGAAACAAAAGTGGGTCTGAGGCCATATGCATCCCCTGCACCCTGAGATACTTTAGAAACGAAGTGGAGGACACACTGTTCTGCAACATATGAACCCCTTCATTTAGTTCTAAAATTGAAAAAGATCAAGAAGGGAGAGGTTGTTGGTAAACAGCTGCCCCTGGAGAACTGTGCTTGTCCTGCAAGTGTCCCTATCGCGATGGGTTGGGGCGGGCTGTTTCCTGGCCCCAAGTTTGACCAGAGTTCCTCTTGCAGAACTTTAAAGTGTGCTTTGTGCAGCGTGAGTCACGAGGAATGGATGCCTGGCTCCCGCCTGAGGCAGATCTGTCTCCAGTCCTGGGAAGTAAGAGAGCAAGGAGAGCTGGGGGTGGGGGTGGGGGTGGGGGTCATGGAGAGGACTGCTGAGCTGAAATGACCCAGAACTGCCTGAAGGAGTGACGCAAGGTCTCTCTGATTGCAAAGCTCCTAATTTTACTTTTCTTGCAGGAAAAATTAGTCATAGATGGAGTAAGTAAAAGTTAATATGAATTATTATATAAACTAATACGCTTTGTGTAGCAGTGGGGCATATCCATAACTGCTATAGGTAACAAGAGGTAGTTAGGAAAAGAATACCTTTATTCAAACTAGCGTCGAGGAGATCCTAAGAAGCTAGCAGGTTGGAGAAGAGGAGTTCCTCTCAACAGCAGTCTCCAAGACGGTGCTTTTCAAGACCTTCCTGTGGCCCCCTGTTCAGAAGTAACTGCAAAGCTTCCTGTCTTTTTTCTGAATCTCTTCCTATCTCCCTTACCATCTCTCATCTTTCTAGCATTCTTTCTCTTTAAGAGTTATATTTCTGGAGTGTATGCTCACTCAATTAAGAATCTTAACTTTTATGTTTTTTAAACTCCTAAGAGGTACTTTTAACTCAGTGAAATGTATGATCAACTCTATGAGTATGGACAAAAATAGCACTTGAGGTTTGGCTGCTGGACAGTAAGCTGGGCTCTCCTACCTCCAACCCTCACCCCACTTCCCGCAACCCCCAACACCACACCCCTCATCCCTCTCTTCCCACCCCACCCACTTCTTGATTAAAAGTTCCATCTCATCAAAACCACATTTTGCCACAGGTCAAGTAGTACTCACAAATAATCAAAATCATTCTTACACATATTATTTCCTCTGCCTGGAATGTCATCTGTCACACACACACACACACTGTCCCTCTCACAAACATCTTTTCTCCAACTTATACTGGGTCCTTCTAAATGCAGCACAAGTTTTCTATACAAGAGTCCTCCTGGACCTTCCTGGTCTGACTCCACAGTCCTCTTTGGGACTCTGAGGTACCCTCTCTATGTATCTATTGGGACTGGTCCTGTGGCTGCTGGCTTATGTGCCTGTCTCCCTGACTAGCTTGTACCACCTATGGAGGAAGAGAATATATATGTCTGTTGCTTGTCCCTCAGTGCCCAGAATGTGCCATGCACAGAGCAGGGGTGCAGTAAGTATTTGTTAAATGAATATGCAATTGAATTATATGTGGGAGAACTGGTAACTGCCCAACAGGACACACAGCACATCTGTAAAAATGAATAATACTACCCACAGCATAGGGTTCTTATAATATTAAAATGAGGTAAAATGCTTGAGCAGTGCAGTACATAGCAAGCTTTATCAAAGAGTTAGCTATTAAGCAGTACATTTAGAGATTTGAGACATTAAGAAACATTACGGAAAAAAAGAAACATTATGGCACCCAAACTTGGCTACGATGCCTGGCAAATTAGAGTTGAAGGTACTGTTGCTTGCAAGAACTGAATTCAGAAAATAGGGGAACGAACACAGTCCTCTTTCTACTTCTCTGATCTTTGTGTCGAACTTAGTCCAAGGTGGCTTTGGAATAAATACATCAGTGGAGCACTAATATTGGATTTCATGAGAAAGCTGTTCACCTTAATGAATGTGATTATAAAAGCAAAATTGAAATCAGTGGGCGCAGATCCAGGGATCATTCTCAAATTCAGGAACTTGAACTTTTCCTTTTGGATAGAGATAAACAATGATGTCTGTAGCAAAAACTGAGATTTAGGAAGGCAGGTATTATTTAATATCAATGCAACTCTCAATATCTTTCATTAGGCAGTTGAACTGGACCATGAAATAGCTGCATGACCAGAAAGTAGACCATAGAGAGAGAAAAAACTGAAATCTGGTTCAGCTTCTAGTTTGCCCTCTTATAAAATTTAGAACAGTTTATAAAGAACTAGATATGACCAGCACTTTCAGTTCACATTCCTAAAAAAAAAAAAAAAAATTAAATAAATAAAAAATCTTCAAATGGAAGAGCTATTATAAATCATCAGGTAGAGTGCTTTTAAATGGATGCTAAAAGTTTTGAACTTTTTCAATAACCACTCTTTTCTTTCCCAAATTGTATGGCTTTAGTTTGCTATGGGTATAAGCACCTTTTTTACTCATGTGCGACTAGGCCCATCAAAGCCCAATTTTTCAAAATGGAGGTGTATTAACTTGTAGTGAAAAGATTATTATTTTTTATTGGGAGTTCTATCTCTAATAAGAAATTTCGACCTTGTGTATTGTCCTTTCCTCTGTATTCTTTGTGGCTAGTCTTTGTAGGTTTGACTACTCCATATATTCTTTCCAAACTGTGAGCTAATGTAATATTGATTTTTCTCTGAAGTTATATTTCATTGCAATTATAAGCATTTTTCAGATCAAATGATATTCTATTTCTTTACTGTTACTGAAATATTTTGAAAAAGATGGATTGCTAAACACAGTGGATCATCCAGGAAAGTACACAATTTATAGTATCACATACATTTGTAGGAAGAGCAGTTCATTGCCAAGTAATTTACAAATTTTTTGTGAAATAGTGTGGAAAAGAAGCAGAATAGAATAAGGACTATAAAGGAATGTTTCTTGAAATCAGATAGGTCCACTCCTAACATTTGTGAGGCCCAGGCAAGATTTCAAATGGAGGTCACATAACTAAACAGATACATGTTACAAAATTAATAAATGAAAAAATTATGCTACATCCCCTTATCTTCATAAATACTCTCCATAATGCCCTGGAAGACCATATTCAAATTTGAATGCTAAGAATCCTTGGAGTTCTCACCGAAACACAGCCACATGTAGAGGAGGCCGATGGCCTCTGGACTGTGGCTCACTCTTTTTTATTCTCACTCCTGGATGTGTCCTGAATCATGAGGCATCTCCACACAGGGTTGGAAGTCCTGAGGTTGCATGTCCAACCTCTATGCAGATTTCTTGGTGCAATAAGCTCTCAGGAGACACCCAAGTAGTGGAAGCAAAAGCAGGCTTGGTTGGCCTGGAAAAGGCAGCTCTTGGTGCAAGTTGCTGCCACTATGGCTCTGAGAGGGGTTAGGGTCCAAGTGCACGACAGAGGGCTTGGTGACAGAAGGAACAGGGAGGGACTCTGTAAGCTACAGGACCTAGGACGTAGGCTCCTGACTTGAGTCTAATAGTGATATTGCAGTGAGACCTTGGTTTACATCTTGTTCATCAATTGCTAGCTGTGCACCCATAGACGAATTACTGAGCCATTGTTAAGTGGCTAAGTGTTGGTCTGAGGCCAGAGTGCCTCCTGCTCCATCAGTAACTAGCATTATCACCTGCATGAAGCAGTTAACCTCCCTGCCCTTCAGTTTTTCCATTTGAAAATTGTGGATAATCATAGTCCCTATCTCAGACCATGATTATGGGGGTAAGTTAATATTTCTAAAGTGCTTAGTATGCCTTCTAGTACTAATTAACCCTGCACTGTGAATTAGTTTAAAAAGTAAAATAAATAGTTTCCTCATTTGTAAAAATGGGGATAATAATAGTATCTACCAAAAAGAATTCTTGCCATAATTAATAATGATTACAAAGTGCTTGTCTGGTGCCTGGTAAGAACAAGTATTAAATAATAAGAAAAAGTAAAGAGAATGAAACCATTGGAAATCCATGTGTAAAGACAAACAAACAAAAAAAGAATCTAGACTAAGACCCTACACTTCTCACAACCATTAACTCAAAATGGATTAGATCCAAAACTGTACATACAAGTCCTAGTAGATAACATAGGAGAAACCTAGATCACCTTGGGTCTGGCAATAACTTTTGAAATGCAACACAAGAGTCATGGCAAATAAAAGCAAGTCTCCATAAGGTTGGCGTCATTAAAATTCCCCACTCTGCTTTGTGAAAGACAACGCCAAGAGGAGAAAACAGTGAAGAAAACAGGCAAAACTCTCTTCCCTTTGGAGAGTAAGGGTGGTGTGGACCCCAGTCACCTGTGACTTCCCTGGAGTACTCTTGGTTCAATGACAGCTCAGGGGCTAAGGTGAGAGCCCCGTGGATACAAATACAAGATTTATGTACCTTAGGGTTGTAAGAGTGGGTGATTCCAACTTCACTATCTTACTACTTAGTGCCTTGATGCTCTACGGACAATCCAGTCTAATAGGGTATGTAGTCGTAATAACATTATTTCCTTTATATTGAAGTGGAAACAACACCCAAATTTATTAGCTCAAGTTCATTTTGCCTCTTCCCATTATATTGGGCACTTAGACCCCGCTCTTCTACCTCATCATCTCCTATCCTTTCTTCTCAGAGTCCTTTGCAAACAACTGTGTTTTGAACCATTCATTTTTGATTTAGCTATCTAGTTTTATCTTTCTAAATGTATTATATATAAACCTGGCAACAGTAGGGATCCTATCTCATATTTCTACATTATTTATTCATAGACACCTTCCTGAGGGATGGGAGTACATTAGCTGCTCATAAATACATATGATCATCCTTTCTCAAGTTTAAAGCAGAGAATGCTTTTAGGTCATAGAAATCATGCTTAGGTGGCAGTGGAAGCTTGTGTATTGTATATTAAGTACCAAAGGTAAATCTTCAAAAGACAGACACTATCCTTTCTAGGCTGTTTCTCTTTCCATTAACCAGCCCATTTGGACCTGCAAATAGATGTTCACTGAACAAAATAGCTACTTACGTGTACTGTTACCGGTTCTGTACGCATCAATGAAAGCTCCAGCTTTAGAAAGAGTTGGCTAACTGTGCTTGATTTCACAGAACTGTATTTTGATAAGGGGCTGCACTTCTTGATCTTGCTAGCATGTATTTAGTCGACAAAGTGTGTCTCCTTTGTCCCTTGGATTGGCCTGCCACTGTAACCTATTTGCTGGAATAGGGGATAGATTCACTTGTAAGCTGTAAAGTTCTGTGGGTTTTGATAAATATATGGTGTCATTTAACCACCAATACTGTATCATACAGAATAGATTTACAGTTCTAAAAAGTCCCCTATGCTTCATCTGACAATTCCTGACAATCACTATACTATTTATTGCGGAGGTTCAAAATGAATCACCTCAAGATGCGCCTCTGTGGTGTGCAGGTTGTTCTGAGTTGTAGACAACTTTGGTGGAAGGCTTAGGAGAAACTTCTGTTCCTCCTTTTAACTCCTTAGAAGAACTTGAATTCGGGGCATTGCCCATAATAAGAGATGATCAGTGGTAACTTTTTGACTCACCTATATGGCAGGGAAAACATTTACTAAACATCTGCTCTTATCATCATGCCCTGATGAACTTTTGAAGCCCCTGAGGTGCATTAGCTCATTCCTCAGTCCCCTTTCTTTTCCTGCATGTGGGCTCTCTGAACCTGTCACGTCTGCAGAGTTCCCATACATGTGTGTATATTAAATTTGATTATTTTCTTGCTCTAATGTGTTTCATGTCTATCTGATTATAAGACCAGCCAGAAGAAACTTAAATTTGATCGTCTCTCACATTAAGAATCTGGAGTTTTGTTTCTTGGCATAAAAATAAATATAAATGGAATCATGTAATGTATAGCCTTTCCAAACTGGTGCTTTTCACTTAGAAATTGGAGTGAAGGTTACTCCATATCTTTTCATGGTTTAATAGCTTATTTATGATCATTGCAATAATCTAATTTATGAATATTAGCACAGTTTGTTCATTCATATATTGAAGATCACTTATTTTCACAGTTTTTAGAGGTTATGTAAAATTTGTGATCAGCTATAAATTTGCTGTAAATATTTATGTGCTGGCTTTTGTGTGGTGACATAAATTTTCCTATCCATGGGATAAATATCTAGAAGCCCAATTGCTGGGTCATAGTGTAAGACTGTGTTTAACATTGTAAGAAAACTGCTAAACTGCCTTTCAAAGTGGCTTTTTGCATTTTCACCAACAATGAGTCATTGTTCTTGATGCTCCATATTATTCCTAGGAGCTGTGGTATCTCATTGTTTTAATTTGAATTTTTCTAATGACAACTGATGTTGAACATCTTTTTATTGTACTTACTTGTCATCTGTATATATTTTTTGTTTACTTATATCTTTTGCCCATATTTTATTTGAGTTGTTTGTTTTCAAATGTTGTGTTTTAGATAGTCTCTTTTTTTTCAATAGAAGTTCTTTATAATGAGTGTTTTGTAATTATTTCTCCCTACCCAGTTCATTGAATCTTAATTCTCCTATTTTTTCCCCTCAAAACAGGAGTCTTAAGTTTTAACAGATTCTAATTTACAATTATTTTTCATGATCATGCTTTTGGTATTGTATATAAAAATTTATTACCAAACCTAAGTTTATACAGATATTATATTTTCTTCCAGAAGTTTTATAATTTTCCATTTTATATTTAGGGCTGTAGTTCAGTTTGAGTTCTTTGTTTTTTTTTTTGTCAGTGGTGTAAAGTATGTATTTCGGTTAATATTATTTTACATTTGGAAGTAGTTACAACACCATTTCTTTAGAAGGACTATACTTTTGTGGTTAAGTTAACTGTAAACTTTGTCAAAAAACCAGTTGACTGCATTCATGTCAGTGTATTTCTGGGTTCTGTACTGTTCCATTTATCTGTGTGTCTTTTGCTGATACCACTCTATCTTGATTACCAAAACTTTGCATAAGTCTAAAAATTGAATCCTCCATATTTGGTCTTTTCCTGTACAGTGTTGGGCAGTCTAGGTCTTTTTCTCTTTCCATGTACATTTTAGAATAAGTTTGTTGATACCTGCAAAATAGCTTCCTGGGATATTTTTGAGATTTTGTTGAATGTATAGGTTAGGTAGGAAAAATTGACATCTTAATATTGATGCCAACCCAAGAACATGGCATTTAGTTACATTACCATTTATTTATATTTTTTGATTTATTTAATCATTATTTTAAATTTCTCTATGTGGAACCTATACATATATTTTTAAGTTTATGCCTAAGTATTTCTGTTATTTTGTGCTCTTTACATGGTATAATTTAAAAATTTTAAATTTCAGTTGTTCATTGCTATATTCCAAGAAAGCAACTGACTTTTGAGTATTAGCCTTGTATCATGAGACCTTGATATAATATGCACTTTTTATTTCCAAAAGGATTTTTATAGTTTTTAAAATTTTAAAAAAATTTATATCATCGATAAATAAAAACCCTTTTATTGCTTCCTTGGTAACCTTTATACCTTTCTCATACTTTTCTTATCTTCTTTACCCTGTAAGACTAAATTGAAGAAGAATAAGTAAAAGAAAAGTCATCTTTCCTTGTTTCTGATCCTAGAAGGAAAGTATCCTGTCTCTCATTGTGAAGCATGATAGTAGCTGTAGAGATTTTATAGATGTTTTTTATCCAGCTGAGAATGTCCCTTTCCCAGTTTGCTAAGGGGTTTTATCTTGAACAACTGTTGAATTTTGTCAAATATTTTTGCATCAATTGATATGATTTCATGCCGTATCATATCAACTGATCATATCGTATCTTATATCAAGTCAGCTGACATATAACTTCTGCAGAGTTTTTCAGCCTGGAAGATAGACATTTGTATGAAGCAACATGCTCTTGTCATATGTACAAGGTGACTTCCCCTCCTCTTCCAGAGCCCAAGGATTTCTCTTTTGTGGATCTTTACTGTGGGAACTTGGTATGGTTCTTGGAGATAAAGCCCACACAGTGGTCATATTGTGGCCCCCAGGAGACATTCACACTCCTGCAGGCACACTTAGCCCATATCTGCTTATCAGTGCTCTTACCAGTTTATGCCCACAGTAATGATGGCCTCATTTTGGTACATTTTGGTTATCTGCCTGTGGATGAATGTGGATGAACTTCTCTCTCCATATTTTGGGTGGCAATTTGCCCCATAACTCCACTTCCTGATGTATCAAAGAAGAAAGTTCAGTTTGTTCAGATTTTTCTTGTTACAAAGAGCATGAATGGTAACTTCCTAGCCCTTTATGTGTTGGAAAGAAAACTGCATGTACAAGAACTATTTTTTCCTTTGTGAAGCCTTTCAGATATTTTATAGTCACAGAATAATGAATTATGTCTTCATATTAGTTGATTCTTCAGGAAGCCGCATTGGTTGCAGAAATAAAGTAGAAAAAGAATATCTTTTCAAATGCAAATACAAATTGTTGCATTTGTAAATTACATATGTATGCCTGAAGTGGAAAGGAAAAATGTTATTGAATGCCTTTGTTAATACATCATCTCAATAAAAATTAACAGCAACAAAAACTTTAAGAATGCAAATCTCATAACCAGGCAAAACAAAACTAATAAAAACGCTTTGTATTTGTGTTCTTATCAGACAAAACAGACCTTAAAGGAAAGGCAAAAAGCATTATTAGGGATAAAGGGCTGCTACAAAATTACAAAATAGAAAATTAATCATTTTAAACCTGGATTTCCATAAACATACATGAAATTTTGTGGGGGAGGGACAAATAAGATACAACCTCAGGATCAGGGCCGGCGTTACCTGTGCAATTCCAAGGGCAGCATGCTTGAGTTAATGCTCTAGTGTTACCATTTTGGAATTCTTTATAATTTCTGAACAAAGGTCCTCATATATTAATTTATCCTGAACCCCACACACTGTGTAGCTAGTCCTGCTTAGAATGCTAGATGAGGATCAAGGATATCTTCTGTTATAGCAACGACTGGGGCTAAACTCAGTTTCTCACAGGAACAGGGAATCATGTGTTCCCAAGACTTCAAGTTAATTTTCTTGCAAAGTTACTAGCTGCTGTTTTGGGTATTCTTGCTCTGTTGTCCCTGCTTTATTGTCCTTTATATTCATTCAACTTGAAAACTTAGTTCCCTTTTTGTATGTCACATCCAACGCTGTTTCTCACCTACACTGGACAAAGGTAGAGTAGGTGAGGTGCAAGGTCCCTCCTCTGGAACATGTCCCCTTGTGTGGTCAAGTATACTGTTGCCCACATCCTTCTCCAGGGGAAAGTGAGAGATCTGGGCTCCTTCCTACAAAAAATTAAAATAAAAAACTTTATAAGACTATCTCCCTCCACCTCATTTGTATTTTCTCTTCAACACTATGTAACTTCCTTCAAGTCCACTAAGATGCTCTTTTCACTGTCAAAAACGAGCATCTGTGTTGTGTTGTCAAATCTAATAGATAGATTTGTCTGTCCTTATCTATCTGGAATTTAGAGTTGACAGTACCTTCCTTCTTGGTGCACTTCTGCTCTTAGATTCAGTGACAGAACTTGACCCTTGGTCACACCCAGTCACTGGGATTAGGTAACTGGAAACAGCAGTGACATTGTGTGAAAACCAGTATCTGCCATGTCATTCTAAGGATGGCTGCATGGCTTCTTACATTTCTCCTTGTCACCTTGGATGCCAGGTTATAAATTTCACTGAGTTCAGTTTATGGATGATTTAGATTCCCTGTATCTATGTCATTCTCTGCTTCTGCCAGGATCTGTGTCTTCTCACTTGTCTCTCTGTCCAGGGTTCCAATACCTCCAAACATTTAGACATCCTTACATCTCCCCCACTCTTTTTTAAAATTTAATTCACACCTCTGCCTGACTTGCCCAGCCTTGAGATCTGCATATGTCCCTGCTTAAAAACACAAGCTACCTCTGCTTTCAAGACTATACACCATCAATTTCAGAGGTTGATTTTTTTCAGATAGCTTGTTTTTTCCTCCTCCAAATACATTAATATTTTAGAAACTATTTAACTGATGTAGAAATCGATTGTTACTTTGATAAATCAGGTTTCAACTAGTATTTCAGGGGTATTATGCAACTCAAGATATGCTAAATAAGGATTCTAAAATCAAAATCTAATATAAATGCTATAGTTGAGTTTATTTCTGGTTTGTTTAGTAGCAAAAAGATTTAAATATTCATATATTCCATCCATTGTAAATTTAACGCTAGTCACAGATTTAACGAAGTTTATTTCGAGTATGTTAAAATAAGTACAACTGAATGGAAATGAACTAATTAAAATGTAAAGTAAATGAAAGCAACAGTTCTGGAGTCTACTTATGTTAATGTTTATATGTTATACTTTGGTATCTAAAATCTATATGTATTTATTGCTTCCCCTTTATTTACATCCATACTACTTTCTCAGAAAAACAAAACAAAACAAAACTTAAATAGCATTAAAAAAATAAGTCTTAAAGAGCAGGTTTAGAGTCACAGCAAAATTGCCAGGGTTGGTACAGAGATTTCCCATATACTCCCTGCCCTACACGCATGACTTGCATGCATAACTCCCTACATGCATAACTTACTCCATTAAACATTTTTCATCAGAGGGATTAGTTGCATCAGTACATTAGCTATAACAGAAAAACAAAAAAACTACATTGATACATTACAATCACCCAAAGTTCATACTTTACACTACATTATGGATTCACTGCCTTAAAAGTCCTCTGCGCTCCATCTGTCCCTGCCTTGCAACCTCCACCCCCAACTCCTGGCAACAACTGATTTCTTTTTCACTGTCTCCATAGTTTTGTCTTTTCCAGAATGTTATATAGTTGGAATCATACATTATGTGCCCTTTGTCTTGTTTCAATTAACAATGAGTACTTAAAGTTCCTCTATTTATTTGTAGCTTGGCAGATCATTTCATTTTAGTGCCTGGAAGTACCACAGTTTATTAACCCATTAATCTACCAAAGATATCTTGGTTGCGTCCATGTTTTGCAATTATGAATAAGCTGTTATGAACATATGAGAGAAAGTTTCTGCATGTACATAGTTTTCAACTCTTCAAGTCAGTGCTTTCAAGGAACACCGTTGCCAGATAATGAGAGTATATTTAGTTTTGTAAGAAACCACCAAAATGTTTTCAAAATGAACTATCACTTTGCATTTCCATTAGTAATGAATGAGCAATTCTGTTGCTCCATATTCTTGCTCAGCATTTGTTATTATTGTTTCAGGTTTTGGTCATTCTAATCAGTGTGTGGTGGTACCTCATCATTGGTTTAAATTGCATTTCTTGGTGACATATGATGTAGGTCCTTTTTCTGTGATTATTGGCCTTCCATATGTCTTTCTTTTGGTGAGGTGTCTATTCAGGTTTTTGGCCCATTTTAAATTGGGGTATTTGTTTTCTTATTGTTGAGTTTTTTAAAAGTGCTTTGTATATTTTGAAGAATAGTTCTTTATCAAATGTGTCTTTTGCAAATATTTTCCCCCAGTCTGTGGCTTATCTTCTCATTCTCTTGACATTGCCTTTCACAGAGCAAACAAACAAACAAAAAACAGAAAAGAAAGGTAACAAATAAGTCTGTCTGCAAAAAGTCCAGCCATTGTTACTATAACAAGAATGGTTTACACAACGTCAACACCGACGTTAGCTGGCGGCCAAGAAATGTGAGGTACTGTGGCCATCACATTCAAAATAACTGAAGGAGCAGAGCAACAAATCTACATTAAATTTTGCGTCCTGTGAAACATTCCTCCACAGAAACTATTTGGATGATTCAGAAGGCTGCAGCTGTGGAAGGCTGGTTATTGGCAGCTTCATCATGACAAGGTGCCCACTCATGCATCACGCATCGTGTAGAGCTTCTTGGCAAATGATCAAATCACCCAGATGACTCTGCCCCCCTACAGCCCAGGCTGGGCACCTGTGACTTCTGGCTTTTCCCCAAACTAAAATCACTTTTGAAAGGGAAGAGATTTCATACTGTCAATGAGATTCAAGAGAATATGATGCGGCAGCTAATGATGATTGGGAGAACTGCGAGAGGTCCCAAGTGCCTATTTTAAATGGGACTGAGGTGTCATTATCCTATGTACAATATTTCTTGTATTTTGTGTTTTTTTTCAATAAATGTCTCTATTTTTCATACTGTGTAGCTAGATACCTTCTGGACAGAGCTGGTATTAATGAGGAAAGCACTATACTGTTGATAGAAATGTAAAATAAAGCAGCCTATATGCAGAAAAATAAAAAATTAGAAATAGTGTGAGTAGTATATGATCTAGTATATGATCCGTTGTGAATAGTGCTTCCATGTTCATTACAGCAATATTCACAATAGCCAAGATATGGAATTAATCCAAATGTCCATCAACATATCAATGGATAAAGAAAATGTGGTATGTAAGTACAATGGAATATTATAATACCTTAAAGAAAAAGGAAGTTCTTTTGCCATTTGCAACAACATAAATGAAGCTTCATGTTATTATGCTAAGTGAAATAAAGTTACAGAAGGACAAATATCATATGAGGTACATAAAATAATCAAAATCATAGGAGCAAAGGATAGAATAGTGGTAATCAGAAGTTGGGGGAAGGAGAGAGCAGGGTTTATTCAACTGGTGTAGTTTCAGTTACACAGCATGAATTAGTTCTAGAGATCTGCTGTATCACATAGGGCCTATAGTCAACAGTACCTTACTGTGTACTTAAAAATATGTTAGGTATGGCCCTGGTTGATGGCTCAGTGGATAAGGCACCAGCCAGTGAACCCAAAGGTCACTGGTTCGATTCCCAGTCAGGGCACATAACCAGGTTGCAGGCCAGCTCTCCAGCCAGGTCTGTAAGTGGAGGCAGGTAGAAGGCAACCATACATTGATGTCTCTCTCTCTCTTTCTCTCTCCCTTACCCTCTCTCTCAAAATAATAATAAATAAAATCTTAAAAAAAAATGTGTTAGGAGAGTAAACCTCATGTTAAATGTTCCTATCATAAAACAAAGCAAAACAAAAATGGAGAAGAAATGGATATAAAGAAAATGAAGGGCATGGATATATCTATTATCTTAATTATGGTGCTGGTATTACAGGTGTTTGCATATACCTAAACTAATCAAATTATATGCATTAAATATATGTAGCTTTTGAAATATAAGTTATATCTCAATAAAGTTGTTCAAAAGAGAGAATCCAAGAAAAAGAAAGACATTTTAATAGTTAATATCCTTATTCTTCTCTGAGGTCATAGTTCTTATCATCTATAATATTTATTTTATTTTTGAATTATAGATGTTTTCTTCTATACTGTTGATTGATATTTAAACTTTAATTTAGATCTTAAGTTCTCTAGGCTAAATATGTTCTTTGAATATAGGTAGGTACCTGAAACTGCCTCATCACAGAAAGTATGTTGAGACTCATTATATATTCTATTATAGAGAGTAAAAAGGAATAATTGATATTTAGAGGTTTTTTAAAAATTGGACTTAAATGTTATCTAATGTGTTTATAATTTATTCATCTTTGAAGCTCATATCTAGCTACATTTGTTTTACAATAAAAATCATTAGATTGTCTCATAGTAACTAGATATTCATAACCTCTCTCTCGATACAGAACAAATCCAAAACAGTGAATCAGACATCTTTAACTTTTTCATATTATCAAGCTTAATTAGAAAACAATTTTCTAAAGTAAAACTACCAATAGAAAACAACATTGCTAATGGCATTCCATGATTCTTATTTTTAATGTAGAGATATTATCTTCCTAACACATTATTTATTTAAAAAAATCATAGATATGCTTTATTGTATTACTTTTTAATTATTTTGGAAGCATTGCTAATATAACCTCTACATTTATTTTGAGACTTAAAGTATACACATTTATTTGTTTAGTGTAAGTAGAGATTTATTGATTTGCAAAGCAGGATTTTATGTTAATCTCTAAGACTGATTTAAAAATCTATTATTTTAAAGAATGGCTTTGTCTCTGTCTAGAAAAGCTTTAGTTCCAAAGAAATTAATCAAAATCCCTAACAATGCTGGTGTGAAAATTGAAATACAAAACTTTACACAGATAAGTGTTGAGTAAATGTCCAAGCTATACTACAGCTAATGTTTTCTTAGAAGGAGAGTATGAGGAGACTCACTATATTTGCAGTTTCTGTTACTTTGAACCAGAGAAATCTATAAATACCAAGATAAACACAAGCAGAACAAAGTAGCAGAATCTCCTTTCTCATAAGCCAAGGAGTATGGATCTGGCTCAAAACATGAGAATGTACGTTAAAGTCCATGCTGTCAGTGGGAAAAGGAAAGAAATTAGATGAGTTGGGTTAAGGAATGGTGGGGAGAGAAGCAGAGCCCCTCATTGCCCCTAAGACACATGCATAGTAACATATATATGTTGATAAAGCAAATGCTTTTGTTTTTTCATACATGTGTTTTTCATAAACTCATCTGGATTCATGAATTCAATTGTTTATTGCTCTCGAGCATAAGCGGCATCTGGAGAATGCTGAAAAAGAGGACCTATTCTTTTCACAAGCTGAACCTGAAATAGTATTGGATTGTGGATCTTTACATGTCTGTTTGCCATCTCTGTGCCCTCTTTGAACAGGTGTCTATCCAGGACTTTTGCACATTTTTAAATTGGATTGTATGTTTTTTGTTTTTGTGGGTGGGGTAATGAGTTTTATAAATTCTTCATAGATTTTGGGTATGATCCCCTTCTCAGATGCATTAGTGAATATGTTCTTCCATTCAGTGGATTGTCTTTTTATTTTGTTGTTGGTTTCCTTTGCTATGCAAATATTGTTTAATTTGATGTAGTCCCATTGTTCATGTTTTCTTTGCCTGGGGAGATATATGAACAATTCTTGCTACGAACAATGTCTGAGATCTTACTGCCTATGTTTTCTTTTCTAGGCATTTTATGGTTTGAGATCTAACATTTAAGTCTTTAATTCACTTTGAATTTATTTGTGTGTGTGGAATATGAAGGTGGTCCTGTTTAATTTTTATATAATATCTGTTCAATTTTCCCAACACTGTTAAATAAACTATGTTTAGCCAATTGTATATGCTTGCTTTGTCTGTCAAATATTGACTATAAAGGTGTGGGTTTATTTTTGGGTTCTCTGTGTTGTTCTCCTGTTTTTATGCCGGTACCATGCTGTTTTGATTACTATAGCCTTATAGTATAGTTTGATATTAGGTAGTGTGATTCCTTCAACTTTGTTCTCAAGATTGCTGTTGGCTGTTCAGGAACTTTCGTAGTTCCATATAAATTTAAGATTTTATTTATTCTTTTTAGAGAGAGGGGTAGAGAGAGAGGCAGAGAGGGAGAGAGACATCAATGTATGGTTGCCTTTCACCTGCCTCCATCTACAGACCTGGCTGGAGACCTGGCTTGCAACCTGGTTATGTGCCCTGGAGGGGGAATCGAACCTTTGGGTTCTCTGGCTGGCGCCTTATCCACTGTGCCACCAGCCAGGGCTCCATGTAAATTTTTGAAATGTTTGATCTAGTTTTGCAAAATACACCATTGGTATGTTGAGAGGAATGGTGTTGAATCTATAGATTGCTTTGGGTAGTATGACTATCTTAATGATGTTAATTCTTCCTATTTGTGAATCTGGTATGTGCTTTCACTTATTTATATCTTTTTCAATTTCTTTCTTCAATGTCATATAACTTTCCAAGTACAGGTCTTTTGCATCCTTGGTTAGATTTATTCCTAGGCATTTTTTTTTTAAAGCAAATGTAAATAAGATTGTTTTGTTAATCTCCCTTTCTAATAATTCAGTGTTGGCATATAAAAATGCAACTAAATTTTGGATACTAATTTTGTACCCTATTACTTAACTGAATTCATATATCATTTCTAGTAGCTTCTTGGCAGAATCTATAGGGCATCATGTCATCAACCAATAAATAGTTTGAATTCTTCCTTTCCAATTTGGATGCTTTTTATTTCTTCTTGTCTGAATGCTATCACTGGGACTTCCAGTACTATGCTGAATAAGAGAAGTGAAAGTGGAAATCTCTGGCTTGCTCCTGATCTTAAGGGTAACACTTACAGTTTTTGCCCATTGAATATGATGCTGGCAGTGGGATTGTCATATATGACCTTTATTATGTTAAAGGTATGTTTTCTCTGTTCCCACTTTGCTGTTTCCACATTTATCATAAATGGGTGCTGGTTTTGTCAAATGCCTTTTCTGCATCTGTTGTTATGACCATGTGTTTTTTTAAATTTAATTTTATTGTTGTATTATATCCATCCCCTTTTTGCTCCCCTCTGTCCCCCTCCCCACCCACCCATTCCCCCCAAAGTCAATCCCACCTGTTGTCCATGTCCATGGTTCCTTTATACTAGGTTCTTATCTAAAGTGCTCCCCTTCTTTGCCTCTTTTTTCCCCCTCCCCCCAACCTCTTTCCCCTGACCACTGAAGGCCTATTCACTGTATTCATGTATTTGGTTCTGTTTTCCTTGTTGTTAGTTTTGTTCATTATTGTCCTGTAATGGGTGAAATCATATGGTATTTGTCCTTTACTGACTGACTTATTTCACTAAGCATAATGCTCTCCAGTTCCATCCATGTTGTTGCAAAGGGTAGGAGTTCCTTCTTTCTTTCTGCTGTGTGGTATTCCATTGTATAAATGTACCAAAGTTTTTTGATCCAATCATCCAGTGATGGGCACTTGGGCTGTTTCCAGCACTTGGCTATTGTAAATAGTGCTGCTATGAACATAGGGGTACACAGGTTCTTATGAATTGATATTTTCAGGATTCTTTGGGTATAGTCCAAGTAGTGGAATTGTTGGATCAAAAGGCAGTTCCATTTTTAGTTTTTTAAGGAAACCCCATACTGTTTTCCACAGTGGCTGCACCAGCCTGCATTCCCACCAATGGTGCATGAAGGTTCCCTTTGCCCCACATCCTCGCCAATACTTGTTGTTTGTTGATTTGTTGATGATTGTCATTCTGACAGGTGTGAGGTGGACCATGTGGTTTTTATCCTTCAATTTGTTTATGTGGTAAATCACATTTATTGATTTGCAAATGTTTTACCAACCTTGCATTCTCAAAATAAATCTCATTGATCATGGTATATGATCTTTTTGATGCATTGCTATTTTTGGTTTGCTAATATTTTGTTGAGGATTTTAGCATCTACTTTTGTCAGGGTTATTGGCCTATAATTTTCTTTGTTTGTAGTGTCTTTATCTGGTTTTAGAATTAGGATAATGCTGAAAACATCACTGATCATCAGAGAAATGCAAATTAAGACCATGATGGGATATCACCTCACACCAGTCAGAATGTCTGCTATCAATAAATCAACAAGTGCTGGCAGGACAAGGAGAAAGGGGAATCCTAGTGCACTATTGGTGGGATTGCAGGTTGGTGCAGCCACTATGGGAAACAGTACGGACATATCTCAATTAAAAATGCAACCCTCTTATGACAGTAAAGTAGCAGGGAACTGCTAGAGATTGCATAGCTCAAAACAGAAATGAAAATAATTTAATTTGAAGTAATATACCAGATGTGTTGTGAGCTCTTTGTACTTTGTGCATTGCAAGTTCTTGTCAGCTATTACTTTATCATTATTATTAGTGGTTATATGATTGATTTAAAATTCTTACACTTTATTACTCAACTTGCACTTTTTCTATCATGTTTAATATTGTTGGGCTGGGACAAATGATAAAAGTTCAGTGTTCTTAATATTTACACAAATTGCTTTATCACTTTTGTTATCAATCACTGCAGGAGATAATTTAAAAGAGAATTTTGTCAAATTCTCACATTGCAGTGTTCATTGCATCCTTTGGAGAATGTTAATATTTACATTTCAGTAAATTTCATAAAAATTAAGAATTTTCAAAACTATCAGAAATGATATCTTAAAAGCATATACTTGTGTTTTACTTCTGAATTTAAAAAAATAAAAGCAAAGTAAATATTTTGGAAAATGAAGTGTACATTTCCATGCTTTTGACAAAGATTTTATTTTTTAATTTAAACTAGAGTACCAGCTAGGTTATATTTAAATCTAAGCACACAGCACTAAAAATGATCAGAATTACTGTTTTATAATAGAGGCATGCATTTTTTTACTTTCAGAACTTCTTCCTTATTACATAGAATAAAGGTTCTTCTAGGACTATCCCACTTTCTGAAATTCATCTTTAAACCTGAGCTACATACAAAATCAGAATCTTGGTCCAAAGAAAGGTGACTGTGATAGAAAATCTATAAAATCTTACCAACCTTTGAGCATAATTTCTCTTAGATGATTTATTATTAGCCATAAAAAATTTTTTTTAAATAACTCAGATTGTAAACCTAGAATGGTTCCATAAATCAACTTTTCTTTCTCATCCAATATCATCTCCTTTCAACATTATACCTGTTATTGAAGAACCAATACAATATTAAATTTTCATGAAGAAAGGGAAAATACAATGACATTTTGTTGATACTGGACAATGTGCTAGGCACATATTTCTAGGCAAAGGGCTAAGCATCAAAATTCTGGAGATCAAATATACTACATCTTACATAAGTTAGTAAATAATAGATGAGAAATTCAAACCTATGAATCTGAAACTCATGATTTCTTCCAATGGGATCATGACCCAGCTAACTTAATTATAATTATTTGTCCCCAAAATGCTTCTTTATTTAAACCTGCTTTGTGTGAAAGCTAATAATTTGCTTTTACTTGACACAAGGCAGTGACTAAACCCTGATAATATGTTTCTACTGTGTATTTTAGTGTCATATGTGGCTAAGTTCACAATAAATACACATTTTGAATACAATTTTGAGGAGATAATTTTATTGCACAGATACCTTAACAAAAAAAAAAAAAAAACAACCCTTTTTGTTGGTAATTAACATTTTCATAGAGAATGGATTTGCTCTTGGATCAAAAGGTGGTCTCAACACCTGTCCCCACTAAACAAGATTGCATAAACTTATCCTATGATGACTTTGTTAACACCAAAAATAATAGCAATGCATTCTTGACCCTTTTCATCAATCCCTCATATAAATATTAGTCCTTCTGTCATTCCATTGCATAATTACTCCCTTGAACTTATGTTAACTTTCCGGGGGTGCCTTTCAAAAATACATACTCCTGCTATGCCATCCTCATCTTTTCCCTTCTTTTCTTACCGAACTCTTACTTTCCTCTTTTCTAACTCTCAGCACATTCCCAGCTGACATAATAAAACTTATGTTCTAACTGGTGAATAAAGTCTATTAGATAGTATGTATTAAGTTGAAAACTTAATCTCAGATACAAGTAACAAAAGTCCACATTAAATACTTTTTAAATTTACCTTACTTCATTCTAAAATTATTATGTGTAAAGGTCAGTTTTTGTCCCAAACAAAAATATATTAAATCCATTTAAATATATATGGGGGTGATTTATGCTGTTTTTTAAAGTAAATCACATTGTTTAGATTTATTTTTCAATGCAAATAGACTTTGGATAGTATTTAATGATAACTTGATGTTTTAAACATTATTTTAAAAGAAGGATGCCCTATTCATCACCTAGTATTACAATCTTATAATTAAAATCAAAGCCCTGGCAGGTGTGGCTCAGTGGATTGGCAACAGCCTGTGAACCCAAAGGTCACTGGTTCGATTCCCAGACAGGGCACATAACCAGGTTGCAAGCCAGGTCTCCAGCCAGGACTGTAGCTGGAGGCAGGTGAAGGGCAACCATACATTGATGTTTCTCTCCCTCTCTGCTTCTCTCCCTTCCCCTCTCTCTAAAAATAATAAATAAAATCTTTTAAAAATAAATAAATAAAATTATAAAGGACCTGCGTTTATTAACCTACTACTTATATGAGTTATCATGACTAATTTTTAAGCTCAAAAACTTTTATGGTATAATACATTTTATATCCTGATCATGAAAATATAATTAAGTACGTTCTGCCTCTCTCTTAAGTAATTTATTTAAATTCACTTTAATATTATGGAACTTTGTTTCTCATTTTCTTTTTTTTTAAAAGAGGAAGGTTGAAATTAGAAAGACTAGATATATAATCATTTCTATATATAATACTTTGAAGTAAAAATTCCCTTTGCTATTAAAGGAGTTGATGACAATTGTTCTCTGGATATAAAAAAATCCCTTTGATAGGTAATGAAATTAATTTGAGTGATTAGGTATGGAAAATTATTTTCTAGATACTAAGGTGAACATTGAAAATTTCTTTAAAATTGAATAAACTCCTTAATAAGAAATGTCATTTAAAAAATATTATTTGTCTTAATATAACCATGCAGAATGGGATTCAGCCCATTGTCATCCTTATATATGACCCAGTGATTTGTGTTGAAGGAAACAGGTTTTTATTAACAGGGTCACAACTTTGGGGAAGGGGACCTGGGAGCACTTCCCTCTCTCAGGAGACCCAGAACATCTCTTGCTCCCCGAAAGACAAGCCAAAACCATGCCCAGAAGCTCCCCAATATCCGTATCTGTCCTTAGGCTGGTCACACACAGACCTCCATTCTCTCTGGAATGTGCACTGGTGGGTTTAGTTGTTAGCTTCCCCCGACAGCTCTCTCCTTCAGGATCTGGGCTGTGTTGCTCTCAGTTTCCCTGCAGCAGTCCAAGAGCCATGTGCTGTGCTAAACTAGATAGTAGTGTTCCAGAGGCCAGACCCAGGGAGGCAGACAATGTCCCGGTGCAGTGCTCTGACTCCCGGTGTGGCCTCCCATTCCTTCCGTAGCTAAGCCCCGGCTGGGCCTGACAGCCACCTGGTCCCACAAGAGTTCCCATCAATGCAGGGGAGCAGGGCCAGGGACCCAGCATGTCCAAATGCCAACATCCCAGAGAAAAAGCTTACACTAAAGCACTGTACCAAGAGAGAGACTTCTCCATACGAAGGTACCAAGCACTGAACAGAGCGAGAGAAAGCGCCTCTCTGTAGCACTTCTCTTTAAGATTTCCCCACTCCCAATCCCACAAGCACAGGAAGCCAGTGGGAGTGTCCATATTTTCCTTCAGGCGCACTATGGTCTGGCATTTCTGTCAGCTCCCCAGGGTCTTTGACCCTCTTTCAGCTGCCATTTTTAGTCCGGGCAAAAGTTTCCCAGCTACCGAAAAAGCACACACATGCATCTGTTAGTCCATAGTAGGGCATCCGGCCCCTCATGTAGGTGCTGTGTAAGTGCCCCCACTGCCTTGCCAGCGAAGTCAAAAGTAGCCCTACCCTGGCTGGTGGCTCAGTGGATAAGGCACTCACCTGCGAACCCAAAGGTTGCTGGTTCGATTCCCAGTCAGGGCACATAACCAAGTTGCAGGCCAGGTCTCCAGCCAGGTTCTTAGCTGGAGGCAGGTGAAAGGCAACCATACATCGATGCTTCTTTCCCTTTCTTCCTTCCTCCCTGCCCTTCTCTCTGAAAATAATGAGTAAAACCTTAAAAAAAAAAAAAAAAAAAAAGTGGCCCTGCAGGTGCACATTTTCACATTGTCCTTTACAGTTTGCTCCTGACAGCATCCTCCTTTTGTGGCCCGTCCCTTCAGGAAGGCACATTGGTCATTAACCTGCCTTTGTGGTGCAGTGTGCCCCAAGAGCCGTGGTTTCTGCTCCAGACCCTTCCTGCCTCCCCTGCCTTTTTGCTTTGATGGTTCCCTTGTTTTCCAGGGACCTTAGCTCTGACCCACCCTGTTACTGTATAAGGCTTACATTTTCCCACTACATAAAAGATATATATTGAATTTAAAATAATATTCTTGAAATCCCTTTTTTATCTCAAAGTATTTAGATACTGTGGCTCATTTTATTTCATAAGCCTAACCAAAAAAATAATTATGAAAGTGAAAGAAAATAATTAAATGTGTCTGATTTAAAGCTCTTACTTATTTTAAATGACATTTTCCCTTCAACTGTCTTAATTCAATGTTATTAGAAAACATGAGTGTTTTTAAGCGACTTGAAAGATTGTCATCACCAGACCATTTTGAGTTACCAATTTCAATAAGAACTAATGAATTTATAACAGGACCCTTCGGAGTGGGGGGTCCTCAGTTTTCATGGGCTCCATTTGCCCGCCACCTGGAATGACTCTTAATAACAGAGTTTGGTGAAAAGGAAAGGAATTTTGTTTATTTAAGGGTTATACAAATTATATATTAAAGATGCAAATTACACAAATTATATATATATATATATATTTAACAGCACAATTGTGCTGTTAAATCTCTCTCCCTTGTAAAACACCCAAAATGTACAGTAATTCCTGATTAGGCTAGTTTTAAAATGGACAAGCATCAGATATCATCTTTCAAAAACACAACAGTTCACAGTTTAGCATTCCAGCTAGAAAGGGAGTATCCTATACACACTCCCCAACTCTTATATCACAGGTAATTCCCTATCTCTGCGCAAGCTGCATGTCTCCCTTCCTCCTTCGCCCCCTCCCTCCCAAACCAGGTGAGTTCTTAGTTTGCCCATGGGTCCACTCAGGGAATCAAATGAGTCAGAGAGAGACCTTGTGTCTCTCTGCATGTCATTCTGGGGGAACCCCTTTGCATGTTCATCCGGGGAAGGCCCTCTGCATGTTCATCTGGGAGAGGGGGAGAGATACACACACACACACACACACACACACACACACACACACACACACACACAGAGTGAGAGACCATGCATCTGCTGCCCTCTTTTAAGTCTAAGCCATAATGCTGGCCTGTGAGGCAATGACCAGGTGACCAATTGTGGCCACCTAGAAAACCTCAGGTAGCCCTGTAAATTCTTTTGTCACCAGGCTATGGTCAAAACCCCTCCCACCTCCTTGGGGTAAGAGGTTTATCTAGTCATTTGCATAGCCAAGACACTGGCCACCAGCCATAGACATGCAAAGTACCTCTCTCAGGAAAAATGGGTTACTTCAGGGTCCCATCCCCATCCCCAAATTGCAGAGTCAGGGATTTTGGCTTTCTCCTGCTCTGTAACAAATTGAACTAGAATTTCTTTCTTTTCTCTACATTTCTACATTGTCCACAAAAATTGAGATTTAAAAACATCATAGAAGGAATTCAGAAAGTTTTAAAATATATATTTTGTGATTACTTATAGGAACTACAATTAAATGATGTTAGGATATGAGTACTTTCTAAAAATATATAAAATTTTTTATAAAATGGAAAAGTGAAGTCTCCTAAAATAATGCTGAAAATATGTGGTAGTCTAGAGAAGCATGTCAATTTTTTTTTTTTACTTGATTATTTAGAATTCTTCCAAAAGGCCACTTTTCTCTAGTGTGCAGAATAATTTTCCAAATGTTTGCTTTTAGCAAACAAGAACAAAAAGAACAAAAAGCCTTAGAGATCTATAGATATAAATACAATGTATTATGATTTTAAACATTATTGTTTCTTATTGTAAATCAGATAAAGTAGTGGTAAAGAACAAGGATTGTCCATCAGACCTAATTTCAAATTTCAAAGCTCCTCCATTTACCTAAATTTATGATGATCTTGGGAAAGTTATTTAATTCTTTATGCCTTTTTATTTTGGAATTGGCATTGTTTTATTTGTTTATTTGTTCTACTATCTTTTCTTTGTTTTTATCATTTTCAGGATGACAGATGTGCCATCCACCCCCCTTGGTTCACCCCACCTCCCACCCTTGTCCCCCTTTCCTCTGGCCGGCTCCACACTGTTGTCTGTGGCTATGGGTCATGCATGTATGTCCTTTGGCTAATTCCTTTATCTTTTTTTCATTTTAATTTTTATTTTCAGTGTTAGTCATTTAAAATGGAGAACAAAAAGCATATATTAAAAATAGACTAAATATACAAATGAACAAAGGCCAGGCCATACGTGATAATAGGAATCTGACCAACCACCTCTGTAGCAACCAGCCAAGGATGATCAAGACTTGGTCCTTGATTGCCCGCTTTCCTATTTTTCTGCCCTTATTTCCAACTCAGGATTAATCACAGAAAGCTAAATATGCTCCCCTGACCTTTCACTACTTCCATTTCCCTGGGCCAGTGACCTCCAATGAGATCAGAGCACAGTGGAAACCTTCCTTTCTCTCTTTTTTCACTAGAAAGCTTTCCCAGTCCCATGCCTAACTTTGAGTCTGGCAAATGCAAGCCATAGCAACTTGCTAAATAGCAAGCTTTGCAGAAATAGCCTCTGCCTCACATCAGTGGTTTTCATTTAGTTCCACAAGATTTAACGAGAGAAAGAATGTAAAGGTCCCATTCCCACATTCGGTATGTGAGCATTCAAATGTGCAGAAATACCTATGGCATGTTTGGGTTTATGTTCTTAATTTTGCTGAGGGTGCAAAATTTTATATTGTGTTTGGAAAGTTTAGTGCAGAGATGTTTCTGCTCTTCACCAGCATGCATTTATACTGACTATCTGGAATAAGTAAAACAAATATATTAATTTGGAGAGTAGTGCAAGTCTCGTCATAAGAATCAAGTAAATTATGACAAATGCCTCTTCAAGACACTGGTGAGGAGGATGGGAAGTTGAGCTAAAAGAAGCAGGGCAGAATTTAAAGAACACAGGTCACTTGACCTCAATTATAGCCTAATGGATCTAAATACATAAGAAGTGGGGTCCAGGATTAGGATTATTAAAAATCTCTCCAGCCCTGGTTGATGTGGCTTAGGGGATTGAGCACTGGCCTGCGAACCAAAGAATCACCCTTTCATTTCCCAGTCAGGGCACATGCCTGGGCTGTGGGCTAAGTTCCCAGTTGGGGTGCGTGAGAAGCAACCACACATTGATGATTCTCTCCCTCACTTTCTTCCTCCCTTCCCCTCCCTCTAAAAATAAATAAATAAAATCTTTAAAAAAACCTCTCCAGGTGATTCCAATGGCTTATAAATAATTTTGGCAGACACCTAAGTTAGATATTGTTATTTTTTAAAATTTAGAAATACCAACAACAAAAAAGTTCATATTACTCTGTTTAAAAACTAAAAATATAGGACAAATTTCAGTTCTATCCGAGAATTCTGTATTGTTAAGAGTAACATCAAAAGATGATTTATCTATCACCATCTTACATTCTCTGGACTGGAGAGGAGATTTGGATTCCAGCCATCAGAGAATACAGAACTTTTCATTTGATTTCAGGCTGTAACTATGTTTTCTTTCCCACATGTAATGAAAACTACGGAGAACCTAGTAAGCGCTACCACTCTTCTCTGTGATCCCCCACACCCTACAGGCCTTGCTATGTAAATTCCATCTCTCACTCCTAGAATCTCCTAAATGCTTCCCTCCCCCTGGCATTCAGCCACAGGAAGAGTAGCTTGTAGTTGGCCCTCTGTGTTCCTGGGTCCACATCCATGGTGGGTATGGGAGGCTCTTTCAGCCCTGACTCATCTTGGCATCTACCTTTCTTTAATGTATCTGTGGAATTGGTACTTTACCATTGAGGAGATCTGTGAGGGAAATTCAGAATACGTGTGCCCACTCACAGATGCTAAATGGAGTGGAAAACATTGCCTATGGCTCGCTACCTCTTCCGAGAGGGAGAGAGAGAGAAAAAGAATGAGGATGTGAGTAATGTAAAATAACAGATGCTCCACTGAAAATAGACCAAGTTAGCTAATCATTTGGCCAACTTTGCCCCAGATTAGTAGGAAACTGGCATTTTCAAAAGGATTTACTGTTTCTTTAGGACTTTTCTAAGGATGGTCTAAAGGTGCTTGCATTTAAATGCTGCCTACGTGCCTCAGGGTTCTAGTGGGCATTCACTCACTAGCCGGGCCAAGATGACTTGGTTTAGATACGGCTGGTGTTTAGCTAGATACTGAGAATGGAATCAAAAAAGAACTGAGACATTGAGCTTAATAGAATGGGAAGCATGAACCTGTTTGCTTCACCAGGAAGGAGGAACTTTACAGGGGAGCACACCATTATCCTCCACCAAGGGAAAGAATTCTCCTCATTTACCCACTCTGCTACTGGATGTGGAGGGGCTCAGCAAGAGGTTCTGGACCAAAGAGACCCTGTCAGTCTCAGTAGGGGGTGTAAACCTATCCAAAGCTCTTGGAAACTTGGGAAGTTGATTGGTCATTTTCAGAAAGCGCCTGGTCCTTCCCAAATCCAAGGCAACAAAGGAACTTTCTCTTTTGCTCATCACCTGCACCTACAGGTGCCTAATTTCTCTATGGCCACTAGCCCCTAGCAGCCAGATGGCCCATGGCCATATGACTCCACACGCGGGCTCCAGCCGGAAGCCTGCAAAGGACTGTAGCTGGGAACACATGCTAACTGGCCAGATGCAGGACTGGACTGACATGTAATACTGAGTATGGACTCTGGGCAGAGGCCTTCATGCTGACCCCAGCTGAAGACAAGATTGGACTTCTGTCAGAAGGAGATGGGACGTTGGGAAGTCATGAGAGGAACTCTGTTAATTATACATCATCAATAAACAATGCTGCAAAACTACTTTCTTCCATGAGGGTCTAAGCAAATTCTTTTCCTTAGGCAGCCCAAGAACCCCACTTCCACCAATAACAGTTTGAAATATATTTCTTTGATATTCAGATAGAGGGTCTATTCCCTAACTTTCAGAATTTTTTTTGAGGACAACACACTATTTTTTATATATTATATATACAATTGATACTATGTGAAAAATGCACAGTAGGCATTCAGGAAATTTATTTTTTAAGTTGAGGCAAGATGGAGAAAAGGCTTAACAATGAGGCTAAAGAAATGCAAGAATCATTTGTGTTTGCACCTACTGTTTCCCGGGAACAGGTCACACACATTTAATGTCCTGTGTACCTTTGGAGGGACAATCTTGTCAGGAAAGAATCTGATGTGCATTGACATTCAATAGCCTTGAAATCACAGAATTGCAAAGTGACAGAGCAGTGGGACAAACTCGTATTGTAATCCAGCAGACTGGGTCCCATGCACGTGGTGCCTGGGTGTATGACCCAACAATTAGTGGTGAGAGAACTGGGTTTTTAGTCATAAGATTCCAGCCTCCTCATGGGTGGGCTGGGAGCACTTCAGCTCAGAACTCTGTCCCACCGTGACACCCAGCACCTCCCTTGGTCCCCATGAAGCTATGGGCCAAAAACAAGGCCAATGTTTCCCATCTGCTGATCTGTACCGAAGCTGGCTCTGCAAACAGTAGTTCGGCCCCTCTGGAAGGTGCACTCATGGGTTTCGGAGTTGCCACCCTCTCGCAGCAGCGCTCCCGTTCAGGATCTGCCTTCCGTTGTATTCAGCCTCCATACCTGGGTCCCGAAAAGCTTGTGCCGGGTCACACTGGATCTGGGTGAAGTCCAGGGAAGGCGCAAGTTTTAAGAGAGAGCCTTCTGGTCTGTCCTGAGTTCCCAGAGTCCAGACAGAGTCAGAGTCTGCAAGGCGGAGGCCTTGGTGGCTGTGGAGTCAGCTGGAGCAGCGCGCCACCCTCAGAGCAGCAGCATGCCTGGTTGCGGCATAACTGCGTGCTGACCCCCCAGTGGTGCCACATCAGAGCCCCCTTCCCCCTCGGCTGCTGCCGGCCTTTAAATCCTGACCCAGAGCTTCCTCCATGCCCTCATCTCGGACTCCTCCCACAATGAGCTACATTTGCCAGTTTCCCCATATTTTTTACATTCTTTCAGCTGCCATTGTCAGTCAGGACACAAGTGACAGACAAAGTGATCCTGGGGGCTGTGTCAGGAGTCAGGATGCATTCTGAAAGTCCAGGGCACACACCCTTTGCCCTCCGGTGTAGCACAGCTATGCTCTAGCTACTAGCATGCCCTTTTGTTATGCAAAATATCCTAACTGTAATATCCTCTGTGTTCCCTTCCCCTACCCCACAACCATGGGCTGAGGGGAAACTTGTCTGTTTTGGGGACATTTCACTTTGTACCCTGTTTCAATGTCTCTACAAATTACTCTCCCATTAAATTTAACCTAATGATATTTTAATTTTATCCTTAAGAAAATGCAGAACCAGTAGATTTTTGAGCCAGGAAAAGCAAGGTTAACAATTGTTTTAGGAAACTTAACATGGCAACTTGTGCGTAATTTTGAACACAAATATCGAATTCAGGGATTGAGAAGACTAATGAATGCAAAGACCAAGGAGATTGTAAGTGGTGTTCGATTAGGATAGAGCCAGTGGAAATTGAAGGAATAACTTTCTTCATAAATTACATTGCAGCTTACAGTACATTTCTGAGAAATTGCCTGATATTCTTCCACTGCAGAGAAAGAAAAAATATATATATATTTAAAAGATTTTATTGATTATTTCCAGAGAGAGGGGAAGGGAGAGAGAGAGAGAGGGAGAGAGAAATCAATGTATGGTTGCCTTTCACCTGCCTCCAACTATGGACCTGGCTGGAGACCTGGCTTGCAACCTGGTTATGTGCCCTGACTGGGAATGGAACCAGTGACCTTTGGGTTCCCTGGTCAGCACCTTATTCACTGTGCCACCAGCCACGGCATAAGAAATATTTTTTTAAAGAATAGAATAACCATCTGGAAAATGTAGGTCAAGTGCAAACTTGAGGGTATTTCATGGTGCTATTTTTCTAGTTTAGGAAATGTGTTACAATGCCAAGGTGATTTCTGACAGTGCTGCAGCTTTTCTTCTGCATCCTGGAGTAATTCATCAAAGTAACTGTAGGCAAAGGAACTTAAAGGTTTGGTGTTTTCAATTTCATTAGCTGACAACAGGTCCCGCAGAAAACTATGAGGAAATGCAAGTCAAAACTTGAAAGGTATTTGTGAATAACTACTGAATAGGACACAGCTAGGAAGCAGGTGTTATCAGGCTTTAAAAAAAATAAAATAAAATAAAAAAGGCAAACAAACAAAAACATGTCAAATAAAAGGTTCAGAAAACCCAACTTGGAAACAATAAACTAAGAATGAGAGGATATAGTCTGACAACTGTGATGAGAAAATAGAAACCAGATATTCCACGAAAAGTTTATATAGTCATTAATATAATCAAAGCATTTATGTAAGGAACAGAAGAAGGATCTTTCATAATGTTGCCTGGACAGAGTAGAGTGAGTGCAATAATTTATCATTTCTGGTATCCAAGAATCAGTAATATTAAATGATGAAATTCTGTTTCTTACAGAGCAAGCCTGTTAGAACTGACCAGAAAGCCAGGAAAGCTGGGTGCATACAGGCCTTGGTGCTGCAGCTAGGGGGCCCCAGTGGGAATCTGGCCAAGAAAACATTCCATATAACCTTTGAAGCAAGCTTCAAATGCCCTATGCCTTAAACTTCCTTGACTTGTTTACTGTAACTGCAGCAGATGTTAAACCTTAACCCTCTCCCAATTTATGGCCATCTGAAGTCTTTGTGTCCCACCCACCCTGGCCTGAGGGAGATCTCAGTGTTCCTTCAATTGTTATTCCTAAAGAAGATCTGTTTTCTGTAATCAGCACTGTTTAACATTGATTGATGAGCTTTACATGCATGCTATATACCTTTAAGCTGACTGCACTCAATCAAAGACCTTGGAGGAAGTCAATTGAGGCATTCATCTCTCAGACACTTGCCAGCCTTCTCTCCCCTAGCACAGGCTGCCTGGGAAGTCTTCATTTCCTCTTGGGCACCTAGAGAGATCTGCGCATCAGGGATCTCCACCCTTGATGGTATGTAATATATATTATTTCTAATTCTTTGTTAACTTGCGTTAAGGTGAAAAGCAAATGAAAACAGCCTTGAAGGTTTTCTGAGCAGATAAAACCAGTTTAGTCATTTAAAAATTTTTAGTTACCAAGCCCCGGCTGGTGGCTCAGTGCATAAGGCGCTGGCCTGCAAACCCAAAGGTCACTGGTTCGATTCCTCAGTCAGGGCACATAACCAGGTTGCAAGCCAGGTCCTTAGCTGGAGGCAGGTGAAAGGCAACCATACAGTGATGTCTGTCTCCCTCTTTGCCTCTCTCCTTTCCCCTCTCTCCAAAAATAATATTAAAATTTTTTTTTAGTTACCAATCATTGTGAAGACACTGCTTTCTTGTACTGTCTATCAGCTTCTTTGTAGTGGTGTATATCCCTGAGGCTCATTCCATGTTTTGATTTGAGAAACTCTGTTTGCAAGC
The DNA here is from genome assembly GCA_004026585.1 of Noctilio leporinus. Taxonomy (NCBI): domain Eukaryota; kingdom Metazoa; phylum Chordata; class Mammalia; order Chiroptera; family Noctilionidae; genus Noctilio; species Noctilio leporinus. Next base: position 112,190 of record PVIW01000776.1, on the reverse strand, counting down.
TGTCTTTCTGGTGTGTGCACAATGAATTTATAAACCAATTACTATTTTGGTGATTCATTGGTTTTCCTTGGCTATTTCTGAACCTTTGACATTGTTGTTGCATATAAAGATAGAAATATGCATAAAACATGCTTAAAAGGCACAAACATTATTCCTATAATAAAGAAACAATTATTCTGTGTCAATGCAATGATGTAGTTTCCGTTGTACCAGTTCATTGCATTGGTTCATTATTTTGTATTAATATAGAGTTTTTGATTCAAATACTGACCTTAAATGCAAAATCAATTTCATACACGTATAACCAAGCACTACTTCAGCATTTTATATGCACAAAACAATTCATTAGATCATTATTGAATAGAGCAACCAACACTATGCTAGAGGCACGAATAGAAATGTGATTACAATACATTCACAACTTGATGGTGCAAATAGATTAGTAATGGAACTAACCACTTCACAAATATAGTTTAATCACAAGAGTATGCCATAGTTAGAGTGATGATAAAAGGATAAATATATCAGTCTGAATCTGCCCACCTCTGCAGACTTTTATCTTTCATTCAGTTCCATGTTCTCTACATACCACTCATGTTGTTAATAAGCTCAATGGGATTCCCTGGTTGGGGTATTCTATTAAAGAATAAGACATTGGTTGTCATTCAATAGTTTTATTTACTTGCAGCAAATAAAGGAAATAGATTCACATACGAAGCTCTGTCTCTCTCAGTGGGGACTTAGCCATTGCTTATATACCCTATTCGGTTAATTACTTGATATTTTCTTTGCTGTTGGCTAAACTTAACTTGTTAGGTTGTAGCCAACCTTACCCAGTTAGAGATGCATCTGCAAAACACTGTGCTACATTTCAACATTTAGCAGGAATATCATCTAGTAAAACTACCCAGACACTAAGACCCTTGTCTAATCTAACAATGTAGCCTAATTACATGGCATGCTCACCTATCCCCTTTGCACAACTGCTCCTTTTTCCTGGGGTTCTCTTGTTTCTTTCACTTTCTTCACCTGATTTAAACCCTTACTCATTCATCAAGTCTTGGTTTTGATCTCATTTGTTAGGGAAGCATTCTCTGATAGTCCCGGATGGCTCTATCTGCTCTTCTGATGTGCTTCCAACATCTTTTCTGCTTTCCTCTACCCAGATAACATCAAACTTCTTTTTAATTGTCAATTTATGTTTCTCCTAAAGTTGAAAGAAGCTTGAACACAGGTTCTGATGTTTAATTGAACAGCATGCATTTAGCAACAAGCAAGGTGCCTGGTTGGTGTCTTGTAGATGATCAAAATTTATGTATTTAGTAAATGTACCAGTGAACGGATAAAATAAAGGGATAAATTGTTGCAGGAAGTTCAGGAAAGATTTCCTGTGAGAGTATGGAAAATAAGTACTAGTGTTCTATGGCACACACACGGTGCAAGGCCTGATTCTGCCTCAGAAGAGTTGACCAGCTCATTTGGAAAAATCCAGCACATCCACTTGCACATCAAATATCTAGGTGTGGTTTAGCCAAGGCAACAAGTCATATAAACATTAGAGAAATATTACAATTAATACTGTAGATAGGAAAGTGATGTAATTTCAAATTTGAGTGGACCCAGGGTTTATGGGAGAGATGGAACTTGAATAAAGCCTAGATCCAGAAATAGAACTTGTACATATTTACGTGGAGAAAAAGAATTCTAAGTGTAGGAAACAACGTGAGCAAAGGAGTTAAGATAGGAATCAGAGTAAGACGTAGTTAATTTGGTTTCTGGAAGTATTAAAGGCAATAGCATAGAATAGTGGTTTTTGGATATTGCCAATATTTATGAGAGAAAGTAGTCTAATATCCTACAGTTACATATGAAATAGAGGTCATTAAACTTTTCTCTTCAGGTTAAATACACTCATAACGAGGATGCCTCTCTTTTCCAGATAGTCAATCCAAAAAACTGAGTTTACTGAAGCAGAAGAAAGAAGTACAAAATTGAGCTCCCCTGTAATAAATCCACCCTGACGACTTTGGCTATGAAAAGTTATGGCTGTTAGTGGTGGGCAGGATTTGTAGGTTTGATCCCATGGGACATTTTACAAAAGAAAAGCAATTTAGCACATCCCTTTTGGTGCTTGCAATGGTAATGAAGTGGAAAAAATAAATTTTTGCTTGCTGGCTGCCTCGATAAATTGCAAAATCAACTCCTGCAACTGCATTAACTCATTATGTGCATGTTCGAGCAGCAACATATAGTGGGCTGAATGATATGGATTTTCACATTTACTATAATTGCATTAAAAGAGGAATAATGGCCATTCAAATTTATAGGGATTATATTTTATTTTTAAATTACAGTTTACTTCCAGTATTACTTTGTATTGGTGTCAGATGTACAGCTTAGTGGTTAGATGATTACATACATTATAAAGTGTTTCCCTTGATATTTCCAGTACCCACCTGGCACCACTATATTCCCTGTGTTGTACTTTACATCCCCAGGACTATTTTGTAACTACCAATTTGTATTTCTTAATCCCTTCCCCTCTTTTACCTAGCAACCCAACCCGTCTCCCCTCTGGCAACCATCGGTCTGTTCTCTGTTTCTACAAGTATGTATTTTGTTGTTCATTAATTTTGTTCTTTAAATTTCACATATAAGTGAAATTATATGATATTTGTATTTCTTTTACTGGCTCATTTAAAGTTATAGTGATTATATTTTCTCAAAACAATTTTTCAAGAGGAAACCAAAAATTCAAAATATGGTTTTTTGGGGGGAGAAGGAGATGGTGGAGGAGGAATAAAGGAGAGTGGTATTATGAGATTTTTTTTTCCTTCAATCATACCTGAATTATATTATTTGAATCTTGAAAATGAGCATTATGACTCATTTTTCTTTCCCCATCCATCAAATTTAAGTCTGTGTTTAATTGTCACAAAAATCAAATAATAACAATACTGTTGTTATCTTTAAAAAAATAAAGAAAGAAAGAAACTGAACCCTGACTAGTGTGACTCAGTTGGTTGGAGTGTTGTTCCATAATCGAAAGGTTGTAGGTTCAATTCCCAGCCAGGGAACATACCTAGGTTGCAAGTTTGATTCCCAATCTGGGCATGAAAGATCCCCATTCAGGTGCATGGGATTTCCAGTTCACACACATACATGAGGCAAGTGATCAATGTTTCTCTCTCACATTGATGTTTCTCTCTCCCCCTTCCTGTCTCTCTGAAAGGCAATGAGGAAAAATGTTCTCCCATGAGGGGTAAAAATAGGAACTGAGGCACAGAGGTTTATTCGAATCCCAGCATATCCGACTCTGGGGTTTATGATACCTAACTTTTTATCTCCACCTTTAAAGCAATGGTGTATACAGAGAGGGCTCTTTCTAGAAGCTCAGTGAAGTGAATTCGAAACTGGGAAATTTGGCATTCATTCTGCCTATCAGTACCAGAACCAGTAAATGGAGACAAGGATCACATCTTTATGGGTGCTTTATTCAGATGCTGGCCCTCTGAGGAGACACCAGTTATGTTACTCTAAAAACTACTTTAACATCTCATCTTAAGCCAAACATTTAAAAAAATATTTACTGTTTAAAAGATTTTATTCATTATTTTTAGAGAGAGGGGAAGGGGAAGGAGGCAGAGAGGGAGAGATGTATGGTTGCCTTTCACCTGCCTCCAGCTAGGAACCTGGCTGGAGACCTGGCTTGCAACCTGGTTATGTGCCCTGGCTGGGAAACGAACCAGTCACTTTGGGTTCATAGGCTAGGGGAGGCATAATCAATATCAAAGTGGCAGCATGCCTGCTTTTGTACTAGCCTGGGCCATGTGGCTGAATTATAACTACAAACTGCATGGCTACTTCTCACAAGGCAGCTTCAACTTGCAGTTCCAACATGCTCCTTCCATTATGCTTCTTCTCATGGAGGACAGGGGTCCTTCTTTATTCTTCCAAGAAGGAAGGAGACCATGCTTCTTGGAAGAATAAAGAAGGACCCCTGTCCTCCATGAGAAGAAGCATAATGGCATGCTGCCACTTTGATATTGATCATGCCTCCCCTAGTTGACTCCAAAGCCACCAAGGACTTTGCCTTACAGACTTGGGACATAGGGAGAGGACACTTAGGACTTGTGCTTTTCCTGGATTTTACCATGGCCCAGTGTAATATGACACATGCTTTCCTGGACTGTTAAAGGGAGGCTAATGACTATGTACCCTAGATCCTGAAGGAGAGAGCTGACAAATAAGAAAGGAGGAACTTCTGGGCATGTGCTGAGCCTTGTGGGAGAACAGGGCTCTGAACAGGAGTCCTCTCAGCCCTCCCAAAGTTAGGCTATTGTAAATAAAGACCTATTTTTCTCAATGCTAATTGTTGGGTCTTACACCAAAATGTCAGAAGAACAATCTCTTCTTTGCTGGGTAACAGTAGTGACTACTATCTGGGGGGTAGTAGACTGAGGAAGACTGGTTGGAGGCCAGGCCACTAATTTGCAGGCCACACATGTCTCAAGTCAGCTCATTAATACCCAAGGTCCACCTAGGGATGGGGGTTTCAAACTCTGTAGTGCTGTGTGATTATCACCCAGAGCTCTTTTATGCTAGTGAGGAGGTCCAGGGACTGAGTTTGGCCATCTGTCTAACTCTTCCCACGGGAATGACTGGGTGACAGGAAGACCGCTGGCATGAGTGCAGTGAGTGCTGTTGTGCCATTGTTTTATTATACAACTGTAATGCAAGTTAAATAAATGGCTTTGGGACCATTATTAAGTAAAATAAGGGTTAACTGAGCACCAGCACTATGACCCTGTGACAATTGAGAAGGTAATCAAGAAGGTTCAGTGGCTAATGGGATGTGTAGCATAATCAGGGTGGATATAAGGATAATTCATGTCCTGGGAGGGAAGGAACAGGACACTGCTTGAGGTTTCTTCACGTTATTCAGAACTGTGTGTATTTAAAAACATAGCAATTGTTTAATTGAAGGATTTTCCACTTAATATTTCCAGACCATGGTTGGTGGCACATAAGTGGTGGAAAGTGAAACTGTGATAAGGTAGGACTCCTGGACATACATATCAAAGGAAGAGAACGAGTTAACCACTACGTGTTTCAAGGCAATGCTCTAAGAAAGGGAGTTAAAAGAAGGTCTTTTTGACCTTTGGCATCAAGAAAAATTCTAAAAAGGTTCATTTGCCCTTACAAGGGTAAAATTGTTCCTTTCCAGAATTGCAGTGTTAAGATAAAGATAGCGCATTGGCTTCCCATGTAACCTTGAAAGGGGAACCTTTTGTCCCATTGGTGGAAACTGCAGACTGGTGCAGCCACTGTGTAAAGCAGTGTGGAGATACCTCAGAAAGTTAAAAATGGATCATCTGCCTTTTGACCCAGTGATTCCACTTCTGGGAATATATCTGAAGAAACCCAAAACACTAATTCAAAAGAACATAAGCACCCCTGTGTTCACTGCAGCAATATTTACAGTCACCAAGTTATGGAAGTATTCCAAGGGTCCATCGGTAGATGAGTGGATAAAATGACTGTGGGACATTTACACAATAGAATACTACTTGGCCGTAACAAAGGAGAAAGTTTTACCCTTTACAACAGTATGGATGGACCTGGAGAACATTTTGCTAAGTGAAATAAGTCAGAGAAAGACAAATCCCATATGATTCCACTCACATGTGGAATCAAAGGAACAAACTGAACTAACAAGGAAAATAGGGACAGACTCACGGATAGAATGCAAGATGGTAGTTCTTGGTCGGGGGTGGGGAGAGGTTTGGGGGTGGCGGGATTGAGCAAAAAAGGAAAAGGACTCATGGGCATGGACAACAGTGTGCTGATTGTGGGGATAAAGGGATATAAGGGGGGATAAATGGTAATGAAAAGAATACAATAAATAAGCTATAAAATGTGAGTTTTCCCATTTCTGGAGATAACAGTTTTAAGTGCAGCTGGGGTCAACAAATGCTTCTGGCCCTGTTCTCCAGAAGGCAGACTCTGGGATGGAAATTCATGCTTAGGGCATTCAGTGGGGTAATTCTTAGGATCCACTCCTGTGGAGCTGGGCTGGCAGGGTGAGGGGTAAACTGTGACGTAATCAGAGCTGCTGAGAAGACCCTGCTTTGGTAAAGGAGGTGGGAGCTTTATAAGAAAACCTACACTGACTAATTGTATGTTAAGTCCCCTGGGAAGGAGGCACAACCCTGAAAGAGGCAGTTAGTTCTCTTCAGCAAAGGGCAATTGTCAGAGATTGACTTATCCTCTGCCTCTGGGGAAATGTGGGCTCTTCTCTTCCAGAGTAGGGGCAGGGGGATGGGGGGCACCTGGGCGACACCCCCGCCATATCCACTATAGAGTGTTTGACATTTTCTCTTTTGAGATCTACATTCTACTCTAGTTGAACACAATTCTTAGATTTTTATATATTGAATGAGTCATTGTGTGGGTGGACAATTTTAAAGCAAAAACATTTGGCTTTGCTGGAGCATTTCTTTCTGAATAGTCTCTGTGTATAGAAAGAGTCAATAGGAAGCTGCTGAAAAATAGGGTTGGACTGTTTGAAAACCAAGCTTCTCAGATTCAAGTCTCTAGCTGCATCTTTGAACTCTCTTTCTTTTCTTTCTCCTGACCCTCCTAAGGGGTCTACGAGGCACAGCCTAGACATTTACAAACCTCCTTTGTGGGAAGACTGTTACCTCAGTGCTTGGAATGAGCATTATCAGGATTAAAGAAATCTTACAGCTTGGCATGGTTATGAGGGTTTTCTTAAAAAGAAAATGAACCCAATAAAGCATTACATGTGATAAATAGCAATGCATACTTTTATTAGTAGTTTGCCAGTTATAATTGTCTGTTATGGAGCACCTTAAATGAATGAGACCTTTCAAGGGAAGTTATAACATTACTGCTCCTTGAAAAGAAAATTTCCTACCTGTGTTCTTCATACTTTGTAGTTATGCAGACAATCAAAATGTTATCTAAGCCATTGACTACTGAAAAGCCTTTAGTGTCTGTCTTTCTTTAGATGCCAAAGTCTTATATCTGACTTGTAAGGCTCTCAGTCTTCCACCTAGGCAAGGGCCTCCCCACCTCCACTGCTGAAAGGAGACCACGTGGCTCTCCCGCAGCAGTACCCTTCCCTGCAGGAAGGCAGCCTTTATGGCCAGGAGATAATGCTCAGCTGCAGCACCAGTTCCTGTATCCCCCACTTATTAGATCTTTTTTTAGAATTTTTTGCTCCCTGGCTTCCTATTTCCATCATCTAGGTAGGCCTTACCCTGGTCAGTTCTTGACAATAGACATTCTTACAGGTGTGGGAACCCCAGAACTCATGATTAACCAATAGGAAGCTGCTTCAGACCGTGGTCTGTAGCTGGGGACTCTTAATTTCCTATGTGTGCACTCCTGTGCCCTCTGAGTAACCATATTTAACCATTAGGGTAGGAGGGTGAGCTTAGAGCTTAGATGAGCATGCTGGGGTTTCCAGACCTGTGCGTGTGTGTGTGAGGTTCTCATGGTATGGGATAGAGATAGGTGGGAAAGGAAAACTGGTAGACAACAGGCCAGGGGCCGTCTTTCTCTCACTGTCACATTCTGGCATAAATTCCCAAGAAATCCTAGAAACTGGCCTTCCAAGTCATTTTTGAGGTATTTATAAGCCACAAAAAAACCAAACCAAAACACACACACACACACACACACACACACATATAAATAAATAAATAAATAAATAAATATAGTGTTTAAGCTTTTTAAAAATCTTGACTTATAACTTCTAAAATTTTTTCATATGTAATATGTAGACCTGTATTTGTCCTTGTGATTCACAAAAGTTGAAGAAAGGCTTGCTTCATGATTGAACCCTTAACTTCATCATTCTTTTCAACCACGTCTTTCCCCTTGTAATGTGCACCTGGATTAAAGTTTCCTAACTGTTGACGGCTTCTCAAACCGTCGTGTTTCTTGTTCTTCTAGGTTTGCTTTTGCCTCTGTGAGTGAGCCATGGGCCTGCCCCGTATTTTGGCTGCTGCATGCCGGTCAGAATCTATTGTACATTGTCATTCAGGCCAGTTTTCATTGAGAAGGCGCTTTAAATATTGCCTGGTGAGTGAGCCTTTCCCCCTGTGTCTCTGTCCTGCTTTCCCTCACCTGAGTGCATTTACATACCCCTTTTCTCTATTCTTAATGAAAAATGTTGGCACCAGTGAAATTATATTTTAGTTGTCAGTTACTTGAGGAGAGTTACGATTTCTTGTTTATCTTTCTAACAACAGAGTCTAGTGCAGTATCTCATGAAGAGTAAGGGCTTCAAAAACAACTACTCGATGAACAAATCTATAAACAACACAGTAATGATATTAGCAATTTTAGGATTGGAAGAAAAAGAGCCAAATGAATATCACCATGTGGATTTAGTGTTAAACATGGTCACTCTCTTGTTTCAGTTTTCCGAGGTTGATGAGTATTTGAATTTTATATATATAACTCATATGTTTGAATAACTGCGAGGCATAGAGAATTAAATTACTAAATCCAGAGGGAGAAAACTTATAGCAATGAATCAAAGAAAGGTTTAATATTTATTCTGCTCTGTGAACAGAGCCAGCAAGTAGGATTTCATTTTCCTAAACTGACTTAAATATTTTTGATGAAGTTAAAATACATGTTTTTTTGTTACTTTGATAATATTAAGAGAGAGAAACTACTAAAAGAATGTTACAAATGGTGGTTGGGTGATATATAATCCAAATGGAATTGGATTATATTTATTTCATGGTTGTTAAAGATAATGCTTAAAACTTCACAAATTTAGAGAGTGTTGTCTACATTTATTCTGCAGCCTTGAAATCATATCCTTAGAAAAATTACAAGCTTGTCACCTCAGACTTGGCTGTTGTGAAGTAAGTACACAGAGCTCTATCAATAAAGACAGTTCACATACTTAGAGAGTTTATACACCGGGAAAAAGTGCTGCAGTGAAAATGGTATTCACCTGGTTCTTAAATTAAAAAAATAAGAAAAAAATATAATGCCAAAGGTTTTATAGACATATTTTCCTCTAACTTATAACGCATGCTAATGTCTTCTTAATTATATTTTAAGAAATATGACAAGACAGTAACATCAATCACACACACTATTTCTATATCATCTATTTATCTATATATCTATCTATTGATATTGGTATATTGATGGCATTCTCTTTGTTATTTTTATTTTCACTTCAAAATGCATAATGTAAATAATAAATCTATTAAAATCAGCCTTGGCTGGTGACTCAGTAAATAGGTGCTGGCCTGCAAACCCAAAGATCAATGGTTCGATTCCCCAGCCAGGGCACTTACCCAGGTTGCAAGCCAGGTCTCCAGCCAGGTCCATAGCTGGAGGCAGGTGAAAGGCAACCATACACTGATGTTTCTTCCTCTCTGTCTCTCTCCCTTCCCCTCTAAAAATAATAAACAAAATCTTAAAAAAATAAAAATAAATAAAATAAAATCATGAAAGGCTTTATTTGTTATATTTTTACTGGTACCTTTGCTGAAATTTCGTGATAAATGATAATATTTGAAATGAAGAGTCCATTTTTCTGCCATCCTTTTACTTTCTATTATTTCATATTTTACAGATAAAAAAAACCAAACAAACCTATGAATTGAAAATAATACTAACTTGTACAAATTCACAGCTTGAAAACTTTAGCACCAGGAATTGAACTTAGGTTGGCTTGAGACCTTACCTTCTGAGCCAGTATGATATATATTGTACATACTACAGAGTTAATGAGTAAAGTCATTGGTAAATGCCAAAGACACTCACTAGTAATGGCTAATAATCCACTATTATAAAGTAAAATTCAGGACATGCATTGGAGGTGCAAAGAAGTTCTGATTTTAAGAATTGAAGATTAAACAAATTCCAAGGTCCCTTAATTTGCTACCTATTTAAGTTGAAGTCTGTGGGTGAGATCAGAGTGCAAGAAGCCGGTACGTATGGGCCTGCTTCGCCTCTCATTTTTCCAGTTCCTAAAACAGAGGTGCTTAATTGCATCCACCTCTAAAGTGGGCGAGTGTGAATATCTAATTGATTAATACATATAAAGTGCTTAAGACAATATCAGGCTCAGAACGAGTGCTCAATAAAAGTAGATGTTGTTGTTATTCTAATCACTAATATGTAGTGGTGCTGATTTTTAGAGGCAGCACAGTTAAATGATAAAAAACAGACACAGATAATGGAAGTTTGTTTTAATATTCTGTTGCTACTTGGGGAATTTTGAATACATCTTAGCTTTGAGCCTTGATTTTCTCACCTGTAAAATAGGGATAACGAATGAAATCTATTTCAGAATGGATTTTAAGACCAAATAAGAAGGTCCTGGCTGGTGGCTCAGTGGATAAGGTACCGGCCTGCGATGGTTCGATTTCCAGCCAGGGCACATAAGCAGGTTGCAAGCCAAGTCTCCATCCAGGTCCATAGCTGGAGGCAGGTGAAAGGCAACCATACATTGATGTCTCTCTCCCTTTCTTCCTCCCTCCCTACCCTTCTCTCTAAAAAAATATAAATATAATAAATAAGAATTTAAAGAAGTAAAAAGAAATAGTTGATTGTTAATATATTTCATTGAAATCATTATATACTTACAACACATAAAGAATTTAAATTGTATAGAAAATTATTACTGAAATGCTTTACATTGTTTTTTCCTACAGAACCTTGGAAATCCCATGTGTATTTTACAATTACAGCCCAACTCAAATTAGAGTGGTGACCTTTCACATGCTCAGTAACCATGGGTGGATAGTTGCTACCATATTGGACAGTACAGCATTATCGTATATAATCCTCACTGTAATTAATGAGGGAAATATTTTATTCCTATTTGCAAACAAGAATAGCAAGGGCTAAGTAACTATGTTGAAGTCATACAACAAATATGTGGCATCATCAGGGTTTCAAACAAGGGTTTTTCTGACTCCGAAGCCCATGCTTCTAACCTACTACATATACTGCATGTACTTGCTTCCCTTTAGACTCTTCATTTCTAACCAGTGGAAATTCAGCTACTCTCACAGGATGATGCACTTCGAAGGAAAATGAGGAGTGTTCCCAGGCTAAAGTTTGTAGCCTAGGGAGAGGCACATCGCAAACATTAACTGAAACATGAGACATAAAGAAGAAAAAATAAATAATTTCAGTTTGCTCCAATCTTTGTAATGATATCCTGATTCTCTTTGCATTTTGTGCGGCACCACAGTAAGTCATTTCAAGCTCTTTGGTGCTGATATCCATCCTGTTTTCACTTTGAAATCCAGCCTGTGCTTTTCATAGAGCCATGGCACACAGCTGGTGCTCAGTAATATTTTCAAAATGGTTGTACTCTGCCCCTCACCACAAAATCCAGGAACTCTGTGATTTCCCTCTGTGGCTGGCCAGTGCTGTAAACACATAGTAAACTCTCTGCAGATTCATTGCAGTAAACCTGAAAACTTACATCATTAATACATTTATTATTTTCATTGTACATATTTATTGGCATTGGCCAAGAACTTAGTTTATCAGTACTTAAAGCATCTTATTATGTACTGCAGCCACACTTGCCAATTCATGCCTAATTTGAATTATAATTCCTATAACTTGTAAACTATACAGAAAACAACTGCAAATGCATTCTGTATTAATTATTATATTAAGTGGATTTTCTGATTTTATTAGATCTTGAAAACCAACTGTAGGCTATCAAAAACACAGCTGTCTAGACATTTGAAAACCTTACACATTTTATCTGAAAGACTGTCAAGGATTCATTATGTATTTTCAAAAGGTTTTTAAAAGTTGGAAGTGATAATGATGCTTTTTGTGATTCAAAAAAATGTCTTTGAACCTTCAAAACAGATTTTTTTCTCTTCCTTAGAAGCTGAGGATTATTAATTTCCTTTCTAAATTTTACATTCCTTTTTTAATGGATAAAGGCAAAACATGTTAACTATAAATTATCAGCCTCCTGACAAGCTCTTATCCTGTTTACAAAGCTTGAAATCTCATTAATTTAAGATCTGATAGTAAACACTCAAGCAAACCTGCATGATAAATGCCGGAATCAGTATTAAATTATGTTCTTTAAAAAGTTCTGTGACTGCCACTATTAAAAATCATAAATTAATAAAACTTGTTCATGGAAAATATTTTTGTGTAAGATAGTGAGAGAATATCATTGATTAGAGTTTATTTTCATTCTTTAAATTGTCATTCTTTGAATAACCATGTTATAAATTCAGAAGCAAAGGCATTTATATATCTATAACTATGTATTTACATATCACTTGTAACAGAATTATAAATAACAATGGCTAGTCTTTTACAGAAAAATGGAATTACTTAATGTGGTGCTGTATGATAATTACATTCACTGAACCTTTTCAAACATCTCTTCCCAAGGGATGCCTGCACTGATCCCCAAGTCTGAACTTGAAGCCCTTGTTGCATATTTTCATTGTCATCTGTATTGTTCTTTGTCATGACAATGATCATACTTGGGGATTATGGGTTTATTTGCTGGATTACTGTTATTAATATCTGTCTTTCTCACAAATTCCAAGAGAGTTGAAGCTTGTTTTCTCACCGCTGCTGATTCTCATTACCCAGGAGAGGATGTCCAGTAAATGTTTGTAAAATCAACCAATTAATAAGTTACTTTAATCCAAATGATGCAGCTGCCAAGAGCTGGGGAATTCCGGCATAGTCACTCAGACATTTCTTTCTCTTAACTTTTTCAGCAAAGGGCTGTTTACTTTATCTTTGTGCAGTACCCGAGATTTAATTGCTCAAGGCAGATTGTGGTTGAAGCTCTTAAAATATATATATATATATATATGTATATATATATATATGCCTTTTTCTTCCTCTCATCAGCATCCATTACAGATGTGCAAATGTGGTTGGGTGCAAACTATTGATCAGTTCTTTCCTTTAAGTTTAAAGGCTCATCAGCAAATCAAGGATGATAGGTTACTTATATCAAGTATAAATAATGTACATTCTTTGTAATATCTCTTTAATGGTATTACAATAAAATAATACAGGTCAACCTTTCACAATGTGAGGGTTATAGGTGATGAGCCCTGTGCACTCAAAAATCCATGTATAAGTTTTGACCTCCCCAAAAAACTAACTATAATTGTCCCTCAGTATCTGCAGGAGATTGGTTCAAGGATCCCTGCAAATATCAAAACACACAGATGTTCATGTCCCTTATATAAAACTGGGTAGATTAATGCATATAGTTGGCCCTTTGCAGATTCTCAACCGTGGATGGAAAATACTATTTTTTTTTTTTATCCACAGTTGGTTGAAGCCATGGATACAAAACCTGTGGATAGAGAGCCAACTGAATATTTATCTTTAAAAAATATCTTGGTTCTGTAGCTGGAGGCAGGTGAAAGGCAACCACATTGATGTTTCTCTCCCTCTCTGTCTCTCTCCCTTCTCCTCTCTCTAAAAATAATAAATAAATTTATAAAAAATAATAATGACCTATTTCTGATAGGGAGATCAAAAAAGATGTTTCTGAAACCAGGACATTAAAGCTGAAATCTGTAGTGAGGGATTCAGTCTGGAAAGAGCTAGGAAAGAGCAAGATAGACACAGAGAATTGAAAGTGTAAAGTTCTTGAGATAGGAACTATGTAATATTTGAGAAACTGGAAATTCCATGTGTTTGTAGTACATGTATATGAGATCTGTCTGGAAAAAATCCAACCATTGTTAATATAACAAAAATAATTTGAGTGACAGCAAACTAACCTGGTAGCCAAGGAGAGGCACCTGTCTGAAAAGGATTGGCTTCACTGTACTAGTCAGTCAGTACAGCAGACACCTATTGAGTGAGCATGTGTACTGTGTGGCTGTTGCATTCAAAATGACTGAGTGAGTAGAGTGAAGACTCTGTACCAGATTTTGCATTAAGTTTGAGCGTTCTTCTATGGAATCCATTTGGATGATTCAGAAGGCTGCAGCTATAGGCAGCTGGTGATTGGCAGCTTCATCATGAAAACATGCCCGTTCATGTATCATGTGTCCTGAAGAGTTTTTTGGAGAAACATCAAATCATCCAGGTGACTCAGTCCCCATACAGCCCAGATTTGGCTCCTTGAGACTTCTCACTTTTCCCAAAACTAAAATCATTTTTGAAAGGAAGAGAATTCAGGCCATCGATAAGATTCTGGAAAATACGACAGGGCAGCTGATGACAATTGGGAGAACGGTGTGAGGTTCCAAGGTGCCTTCTTTGAAGGGGACTGAAGCATCGTTGTCCTATGTACAATGGTTCTTGGATCTTGCATCTTCTTCAATAAATGTTTTTCATATTACATGCTGGATACTTTTTGGACAGACCTTGTTTGACATTCATGCAGAGTCTTATATCTTATAGGCCTATGTACCAAATAGTGAGTGATTTGTCATTCATTCTGTGGAAATGCACCAGAGGGTTTTAAACCCCATAATAATGTGAAGAGTGTCTTGGCTGCATGCTCTCAGGAAAATGAAAGGTAGAGGGACAAGAACAGAAAAAGAAAGATGACTTTCAAGGTTATTGAAGTTGTCCATTGAGAGACAAAAATGGTTTGAACAAGAGTAGTGACAATGGAGAGGGATAAGTTGAATAAATCACAATGCAGTTTGGAGATAAAGCTCATAGAACTTGCTAATAGCTTTCACGCACTGAATGATGAAGTGATCTGATTGTCAGTTACTGTGTTTGCAAAAAGTAGAAAAGGAACAGGTTTCATGGAACAAAAGCAGTAATTTTCGTATGGTAGGTTTGAGATGCTTTTTGCACACTGAAGTGGAGGTGAGTCAGAATACAGAGGAAATGTGGACTTGAGGTACACATTTCTAAGTCATTAGAGTGTAACTTTTATGACTGACAATCTATGGCTCACATCATATCAGGAAAAATTGCGAGCGATTTTGAAAATGAATAGACCAAGAGGATTATTGGGTATAAGCAATAGAAAAACGTTCTCTATAACGCATTCTTCTGGGTTATTTCACTTGATAGGAATTTTGCTTTTTATTGCTTTTGAGCAACTTGGCAGCTATGTAAATGGTAGATAACTGATGGCAATGGAAATGATTCTTGTCTTGAGACATGAAAATAAATTTTAGATAGTTGAATCTGCCATCCCCAAAGCCAGTTTTGCATCCATTTGTTAATTTTAGGCCACCTCTAGTTATTTCCATCAAATAACTTATGTTTATGGTTCATATTTCTCTTTGATATAATCTTTATATTTAATAGAATATAATCTTATTTAATGGTTTAATTATATAGTCCCTACCTTGTCTATAAAGAAAATGAGGTCCAGAAGGGCAGAGTTATTACCTAGTTTTAGTTCACCACTGCATCTAACATAACTAGCAAGTACTTGCTACTAAAACAAAGACAAATACATTTTTAATGCATGTTAATAATGACATTTTTGCTACCACTTTGAAAATAATCAGTAAATAAAGAGAAGATGACCTAGTCTAATATGCACATAGACCCTGGTTCCCAAAGCCAATAAATAATCTATGTAACTTTCCACATAATCCTTAATATACCTTTGTTTTCTCATTTGTAAAATGGTGATAATAACCATATCCATGTCTTCAGATCATAAGAAGAATTGGCTGAGTTGCAACTTGTTAAATGCCTGGAAAAGTATCCATATCTAGGCAGCACAGTATGTGTTTGTTGAACAAATAATGACTGAGTTGGATGACTCAAATTGTATTCGAAAGTGCTAAGTTTTCTTTCTAGTTTCAGTTCTTTCCTGCAGACTAGCAAAGCTCTTTCAATCAAGAAGCACACAAGTGGGTCAAATCAGTTCGTGATTTCTTTTCTTTTTAAATGTTCCCTTTATCGTTTGTGTGCAGCTGCCATTGCCAAGGCTACTCTGGAGTGTGGTGTTTGGTGCCAGAGCAGGGGGACAGAGAGGCGTCTTTCTTTGCACAAGTTACTCAGGCTATAAATTATTCAGAAAGCGTATCAGTATTACTCAGCCAACCAACATCTATCTATTCAGTAGCTGACATCTGCCTTTTTCTTTTTTTGGTTAATGAGGTGTTTTGTTTATTTACTGTGAACTGGAAGGAGGATTATTTTCAGGATTTCATTATGCCTTGTTATTCTCTGATGTGAGGTTTAAATTCTTTCTTTCTCTGCGCACGGCATTTTCCTAAAGAATTTTTGCTTTGAAATAATTTAGATTTTGTAGTGTTGGGAACATGCTTGTCCAAACTCTTTGTTAGGACATTTAAATTTTTGGACTATTGTGTTCAGAAACATACACAACATTTTAGAAGAGGTGGACATTTAAAAATGAATCAGTAGTTTCTTCCTGTTTTTTCTATACTTACGTTGTCCTTTCTGGGTTTTGAAAAATGTTAGCCTTGGGCAGGCTCTGGGGGAAAAAAAAAAAAAAAAAGTGAAGTTCAAAGCCACAGCCTCTCTTTAAAACCTTCATAATTTGTGTCTTTTCTGCCTTTCCAGCCTCATCTCTGATGACATTTTCAATGCACCTACTGTTTCACTCTTGCTGACTTACAAGCTATGTTGCACAACCGTAATTTTTCCTTGCCTCTGGCACTCTATTCCAGCTGTTCCCTCTGCCTGAAGTATTCTTTGCCACCATAGAAACCTAATAAAGATATTTTTAAAACCCACTCAGTTTTACACTCTCCAAGATATCTCCCCAGATACAGCCAAGATTTTTTAAAAAAGAATTTATTCATTATTTTCAGAGAGAAGGGCAGGGAGGGAGGAAGAAAGGGAGAGAAGCATCAATGCATGGTTGCCTTTCACCTGCCTCCAGCTACAGACCTGGCTGGAGACCTGGCTTGCAACCTGGTTATGTGCCCTGGCTGGGAATTGAACTAGTGACCTTTGGGTTCGCAGGCCAGCACCTATCCACTCAGCCACCAGCCAGGGCTTACAGCCAAGATTCTTATGTCCTTCTTTCACCTTCATTAAAGCACTGGTTATGATCTGCCTTGAACTCAAATTCTTCTATTTATCTTTTTTTGATTATTTATTGAAGCTCTTGAGGCTCAATTTAATTTTTAGTCATTATGGACTGCAGAGCCTTATATGTAGAATGTATTGTCAGGGTCAGTTTCAAATGCAAGTGTCTCAGGATGCTCAAAAACATCATCCATCATCCTGCTTAATGCCTAAATGCTCTAATCTTTTCACACACAATGTCATAGTATTCGAACACCTCCCTGTTATCTTTGCCCAAATCTCAGTTGTGCATATGCAAATGCCCTGGAGGAATATGAGAGTTCACAATTCAACAGCATCCTTGATTCAGTTGGTTTCATATGCTATGGAAAAAGCCATTGGGATTTAGGATCTGCATTTTTAGCATATTTTGAAAATTAAATGAGTTCTCTTTTTTAAACTTCCCCAACCATATTTTTATTGCTATAACCTGGTCCTTTCTGTGGGTTATAAATATTCAGTGTACAATATTGTCTTAATATGTAAGCTATTAGCAAAGTAAAATTAAGATTATGTTGCTGAGGCATTAAGACACAGCAATCAAGTGGCCCCAGGAGTTTACTTTAGTGCCAACAAAGTGCTGCTAAAGCAGTTGCTCCTAGCAGCAATTATGTATTTTTTGTAAAGTAACATTCACTGAACCATCTAAGAATTTGCTAATTTGAAGATCTGCAGCAACTTCTGGCACCCAGGTGTTTATTTCTGCATCTGTAGTCTTCCAACTGACCCCAAGATATTACTGAGAGGAAAGGGGATAAAAGCTTTGCAGTTTTGCCTTTTAGAATTATTAATAAATGGATCAAAAATCAGAGGCATTACCAAGTGTTTGGTGCTCTTGGGCATATGTCCTTAGAGACTGATTAAATTCAAGGGGTAAATTGATAAAAGCAAAATCTAATTAAGATGGTGAAATCTGTACTATTGAGCAGAACAGAAGGAACAAAAATTATTATTTAGCATGAAGTGATGATACTGCTTCAAAGGTCTTCTTTGGAGAGGAAAGAAAATACATCGAGACATAAAATATTCCTGGGTAAGAAATAAGTTCTCTTGAATAAGAAGAAAAAGTATCTATTGCCAAGCAATATTAAATGATCCTGTTCTATATTGTCTGGAAGCATATTATCTTGAATCACTGTCTGTTATATTATTCAGGATGTTGCTTCTACAATAAACACAATGTCAGTCATAATTATGAAAAATTATCAGTGGGGTAGATTTTTTTTTCACAACTGTGATACCATGAGAAAACTTGGACTTTTCTCTTGTAAATTTAGTAAGAGATGATTGTGTATCTGAGACACTACAGAATTAACTCAGAGGAGGAAATTGTTGGGAAAAACCACCTTATGTATTCAGTCTTTCTACCCCACTTGGTCACATAAGAATAGTTCTTAGGCTTGGAGCACTTCCTTACCTTGAGGTAAAGAACTCACACAGCCTGTGCCAGGCATGTCACCTAATCATCTCTTGAAGCGTGTGGGTCCTACGGCACCTGGCCAATCCTACTGCAAGGAGCGGGTGAAGTGTTTCACTTTGGCACAAAAGGGTGCTTGTAAGTGTTGGGCAGAAAACTGTTGGCCATGAGAGAACAATGCCAACTTGTTGAAGCCTGTCTTGCTTTGCCTCTTCTCCACGTGTGTAAAACATTTTGCACCTCGTGCTTGACTGCATTGTGCTCTAGTTGGCAATCGGTAGGCATTTGGACTTCTCTTCCTAGTGGCTGGCATTGTGATTGTTTTTCCTATCAGCCACATGATTGGAGTCCTCCCCTGGGATTGGCGGCAGGTGGTAATCTGCTGACAAAAATCACCATGATTCTTCAAGTATATGTGTTTTGTGAAGGAGAAAGAAGAACCAGACTCTCTTTGCCTACTTTTATAAATAATGCATGCTGTTGAGATGAAACAGAAGGGTCCACTGAGAATTAAACATAACAAAAGAACAAAGGGGAATTTTTTCTTTTAATAAAAACACATTGATTTTACCCCAAATTTCCCTCTTATTCTTATGTCTAACAGTTGACTTGATAGATCACAAAAATGAAAATGTTTTCTTATTTATAATCATGAATAACTGCTAAAGTATCTTCTCTGACACAGAGACATTTATTGTGTTTATTACTTTATTTATTTACCAGGGTATTGTGTATCATGCATTTTATTTTGGCTTACAATGTTTTTTATGCAAGCAAATCGCATAACTACATATCTTATTTTTTTAACACTGGTTTTTGTACAGCTAAGTTTGCCACCTACTAGAATATTTAGTAACAAATACTTAGTGTTTATTCCTTTCACTTTCTATGGTATTTGGACAGCAAAATGTTCTTCTCTATCCCAGTTTCATTAATTCAAGCCTTTTGCCTGTAATATTTTTCTTCAGTACATTTTGAAAATATTATAACATAATTATCAAGAATTTAAACTCTAAAATTAGGTTTTAGTTGTGATTTTTTTCCACTAGTTACAGAAGTTACTAACGTTTATAAGAACCAGTTTTACTTACATGCAAATTAGAGGTTTTTGCTTCTCCTTCCCTTTCATTAAATTTCCTGGTAGTTAGAGTCCAAGTTTCATTTTCCGTGTTAGTTAGACTATCCTTTCTTTTATTAACTATAATATACATATTTTACATCTGTAATTTTATTTCCATTTTGTCACATAAAATAACAGAAATCACTTAGGCAATTTGAAATACTGTAATAATAGAAAATGTGGGTACTTTTGTGCTTATGATTCCATTCATGTTAAAATATAACAAAATAATGACTTTTTAACACTTGGAATAGATGGCATAATACTATATGACATAAAATATGAATAATTCAAAATTAAAATAAGTGAGTATATAAACATAGGCACACTGAAGTTATAAGACATTTTACTAGTTATTTAAGTTTTCTGTACCCCAATCTTGCTATTTATAAAATGTGTTATTAATAGACCCTACTTTTCTCTGTGAGTTATATAAGTGAATACAAGTAAAAATGCTGAAAAGAATTAGTGACATATAGTGAGTAAACATTATCTTTTTAGTATTATGTAAGCTTACCTATTCCTGGTTTTCAGTGTGCAGGTTAATATGTCTCAATGCTAATCTTGCCTGCACTGGAAAGAGAACTTTTGAATGTTGACAAATTTCATCTTTTTGAGACAAGCATGCAAGGATTGCTCTGTAGAAGAATTTAAAATATAAGACCATTTCTCCATACTTACTCATTACAACCAGCTTATTCTGCATTGCATCATTATTATTTTTATTCTTGTCCAACTAGAAAAGTCTATTTTGATGTTTGATCTTTCAACTGTTAAACCAAGAGACAATTATTTAACATATTAATGTTACAGTGGAATTTCTTGATTTATTCTTTGCTCATTTTTGTATTTAAATTTAACATACTTATTAATTTTGTAATAGGTGCAAGTTTAAAGAATTTGGATGTTCAGTTATTTATTTATTAAATATTGTATTTATTATTTTCAGAAAGAAGAGCAGGGAGGGAGGAAGAAAGGGAAAGAAACATCACTGTTTGGTTGCCTTTCACCTGCCTCCAGATATGGATCTGGCTTGCAACCTGGTTATGTGCCCTGGGAATTGAACCAGCGACCTTTGGGTTCACAGGCCAGCACCAATCCATTCACTGAGCCATCAGCCTGGCCAGATATTTAAAAGGCATTACTATTATAGCAGTTTAAATTAAAACTGAGTATCTCTGATATAGTTTTTATTGTTTAAAATGCAATCTATTATTGAAAAATGCTGGCATTGACTACAAACATAAGGAAAGGGAAATGAGACATTGTCATGAGGTGGAGGAATGAAGGATGACTTAAAGGTACCTTGGGGGAGCACCACTGGTGTCATGAAAATTCACCAGCTGGATTCCCCTTTAAGCAAATGCTATTGCCTCCACTTCTGTGAGTACCATCAGTGGGCTGCACTCAACTCTCAGCCTCCCCAAGTGTGTACCTTGCCCCATTTCACTCTTTCATGCATGGCCAACGTCCAATGATTAATCAAAATAGAATCATAATAACCTGGCTTTTCTTCCCACCTGTGAGGTAACTCTGATTGGCCATTGCAGCTCTAGATTCCCTGAGACGTCCACTGAACAGTCAAGTCTGTATCTGAACTCTACCCTTTGTCAAACGCTGCAGCCTGTCTCTCCCTTCCATATATATTGATAACAAAGACATTTCCTAAATGTCTTTTTTTTAATATATTTTATAATATATCAATTATATATTATATATATATAATATATATATATATAATTATATATATATATTTATATATATATATATATATAAATATATATAATTTTGTAATATATCAAAATTCCACTTAAGGTCTGTTTCCCAAAGCACCATACTTCAAAAGCATCTGTTTCAATTTATTTATTTATTTTTATTTCACAATTGAAATTTATCTCTCTCATATATTGAGAATTGAGAATTGAGAGAATTCTTCTGCTCTGTCTGTATACCTCTTTGGGAGTAGTGTCAATGAGAAGCTAAAATGTCTGTGAAACAAAGGGATCAAATGACTGATTAGTCCTTAAACTGGATAAATTCTCTTTGGTAATGTAAAAATGGACTAAAACTATCCTTTAATAAGTACAAGCCTCAGTGTGCTGTTCAGAAGCTCAAGGTTTCTGAAATAAAGAAAAAATGCAATAAAAAGAACCCACTTGTCACCCTCAAAGTTGCTAAGATATGATATAAAGTAAAAACACAGTGTTACATAAGTACAAGAAATACTTGGGAAGTAGATCAATAATGAAATTCTCTTTCTTAAGAACTCTTTGGATGTGTGTTTACACAAAGAAAAATGTTGAGGGAGAAAGAGCTTGCAGGAATCTTGCTTTTTAAAACTTTCATTTCATTTTCCAATGAATATGCCACTAACATGTCCTTTTGATTTTCTGTCTTAAGATTTCATCTGTGTTTAGTCACCTGTGAAAGTGAAGCACTCACGTTTCAGCAGGTTGGTGAACCTTACCTGTGATGATGGTAGGTCACAGGACCTTTGACCTATTTAGGGAATGATCTGAGGCAAAGACAATTTGAACTTTTATGTCTTTAAGTCAAAGAAAATGTAAATGATGGGAACAAAGTTTCAATGCCTTTAAAAAGCACTATCAAGAGATAAGGAAAGTTTAAAGACTATGCCAGCATTTTTCAATAATAGATTGCTTGAGATCATTTCAATTAAATGATTCATGGACTAATTTTAAGAATCAGATCAGTGTTTTATTAAGATTTTCATATATGAGCTGAGAGAATAACAAAATTTGTTCTTCCAGCTATACTTTCTAATTTTTAGAACACAATGCAATGATTATTTACCTCACATAAAGAGCATTGTAACTACTATTGTTTTCTTTATAGCAAGCCATTCTCTTCAACATTATCATTTCTGAAGAGAAAATGACAGCAAAATAATTTTGAGAAATATTACCACATCTCTCTTAGAATGACATAATCCAGTCTTATGGCTATGGTTATTAGCGAATCATTGATCATTTTCCAGCCATGGGGAGAGTATGAAAACTTGCCATTAACTTTTGGAGTCATTAGGGTAGTAGCTGATATTTTTGATTGGAATTTAAATCTCTGCCTTATGCTCTTTCAATCAAAGATATTTTCTCTGGAGAATATGAGAATATTTTCAACACCTCTTTTGTCATCTTACTCTATGTGGGGAGAGAAACAGATAAAAATCATGACACATTTTGGTAAACATGGTCTTCACTCAAAGGTAATCAGAATGCTGTTGTAGCAATTCTTCCCATTAGCTTGTATCTTTCTGGAACCTGAAGAGAAGATGAAAAGTGGACATCCAAATAGAAAAATAGCCAGGAACTCTAATCGAATACTTTGCTTTGAAGGTTTTTTGCAGAGCCGTTTGTAATAGGTAATTTTAGAAATCTCAGGGTACATTTTTATTGGGATGTCATATATTTTCATCTTCAGTTAATCAGTCCTGTTCTTAGATTTTTATGGTTGCACACAATGCCGACCTCTAACCATCATAGAATAATAACATGAATGTGTATGGAACCAAAGCAGATAAGAAAGATGTGGCATTCTTTACTCAGTAGAGACCAAACTTTCTTTCAAAACTTAGGTTATTAAGAAACCCTTTGAAGAAGATGAATAAATACGGAGGACAAAAGTTCTACTTTGTCAAGCTGAAGTTTCCTGGGTAGTAAGTACTGCAAATACTACAGATAGCTCATATAACCTTAAATGAAACATGTTACTTCATATTTGAGACAGTCCTAATGTTTAATGGATTGCCGAAGGACAATTCATTGCAGAGCAATTTTCTTAGCTCATTAAGTGCTTTAACATTTACTGCCTTGGAGAGAAGACCCACCTTTTAAGCTATTTCATGGTAGCTGTGACTTTGTATCATGAGTGGTCAGAAGTTTATAGGCCTGGCTTCCCATGAACAAGTGAAGCCCCATTTCTTCAAATTTTGTCATAAAGCCTATGATAAGCCCTGGCTGGTGGCAAAGTGGATAAGGCGCTGGCCTGAGAACCCAAAGGTCACTGATTCAATTCCCAGCCAGGGCACATAACCAGGTTGTAAGCCAGGTCTCCAGCTAGGTCCGTAGCTGGAAGCAGGTGAAAAGCAACCATACATTGATGTCTCTCCCCCTCTCAGCCTCTCTTCCTTCCTCTCTCTCTAAAGATAATAAAATAAGATAAAAAAAAAAGTAGCCTATGACGTATTAACAATTAAAACACAGCATTTACACTTTAATCTGAATTAATCTATTCTAAAAACTGCATTATTGTGATTATAATTTAAGGCCTGTTGATCAAAGGCTGGCATTGGCTTAGAAGGTCCAGTTTTTACACAATGAGGATTTTACTGGGGGTCCCTACCAATACACGTGAGAAGGTCACAGAAAAATAAATGCAAGATTGCCGAACCATCCTGTTCTTATAATTCTGTTATGTGTTACCTTACTTTCCTCATTGAGTGTACTTATTTACTCTTCTATGCTTAGGAGAAATTAAATCCCACTTCCTATAAGATAATTACTATGCTGCAAAAAGGTATTCTCAACAGCAACATTTTCAAGTCTCTGCTGTTTTCTGGTAAACCTTCAGTTTAAAGTATCTTTACATTTTATAACAGAAAATCCAAAACACTCACATTTGGACAGTGGTTATTTACTTTTATTAATGAATGCTTGGTTGTTTGAATATATATTTTTATATTTACATACTAGTTCAAATAGAAGAATAATTCTTCTAATAAGTATCTAATTGTAACTGGAACCAATGGCATTTTTACATTCAAAAGGCTTTTCCCATTGTTGCTTATGACTCTGAACAGCAGATGAGGCTAGGGTAGCTAGTTGCTTACTGTTGTTTAGTGATTCTTTTCCCCCTAACTAACCAATCACATGTACTGATGTGTCTTTACACTGGTGTGGCATACCTGGCCCAGAGATAAGCTGGAACCAGGTTTTGAAATGGAGATTAGAGAGCGATCTTGATTAGAAAGTGCTCTGTGTGCCAATAGCTATGGATGGGATAGAAAGGAAGCAGGAATGAGAAGATGGAGAATTCTGGTCAAGTCCTCAGCTGACCCTAACCAAGTTGGAAGGCCTTTTTGATTTGTCCACAATTGGATGGAGGGAATTAATCCTTTATATACCTAAGACACAAAATGTGCAAATGTACAATAGCTAGAACATACATAAAAATAGAACAATGACTCACAACATGCAGCCATCAGTTTAGGAAGCCAGCCCACTATCTGTAGTAACCAGCCCAGAAAGCCAAATAACAACCTCTGTTAACCTCTGTAGCAATGGGCCTTCATAGCAATTAGTAAGACATTAATTTTTGAAAAAAAATAAAAAAAGACAAGCCCCAAAACAAAGAAAACAAAACACAAAAATAAACACATAACACACAGTTGACATTCGTTGTCCAATTGACATGACATAAACTTTGCATTAGACTGAAGGAGGAAAACTAGAAGCTAAATAAAGGTGAAAGGAGCCATCTCCCATGCTACATATTTTATCTTTTGTACATTCATTAGCTTTGTTTTTCTCCTTTCTATTTTCTGAATAGCCTCCCCTATTCTAGTCTAGTTTACTTCTCTTCCAATTATGCACCCACTTTTCTCTTGGGTGATTTGCATAAGTAAGTTTAGGATTGAGAACAACTAGTATGGGCCCAGAAATACTATATACATGTTTTACTTCACATTTTACCTGATTTTTAAAACCAAGGTTATTTAGAAGTCTTTTAGAAAAATAATCTACTGGGAGAACATTTATATTGTGTGGAGAGTAGACAATTCAAAGAATTGTCAGCTGAGTGACTGTTGCGAGATGGGAAGGTGTGAATTTTTTCACATGAATGCCTCTTTTTATTTTCATTGAGCCTGAAATATGAAACAAGAATATTGAATACTTGAATACAATTCCAAAAAATATATGTGATTTCTTCATTTCATTTTACAATTCAAAAGAAAATTGCCAGAGGTAAAGCTCTGACTTACCAAGTCTGTTATCTTTAAACCTTTTTCTTATGAAATATTCCCAACTCACAAGTTATTTTGCATGCATATTCCTTATTAGGGCAATGAAAATTTTTGAACAGAATATATTCTGGGAACATTATGCATCCTAGAAGTTTTATATTCTCAGAGTGTTGTCCTGATTATTAAAGAAAATTTATACTCGAGAAAATAAAACGTAAAATATTGGGGTATCACTCTATAAAGTAGCTCATTATCTAACCACTGTTTTGTACATCTGAAACTAATACAGAATAATGTGAAATGTAAACTGCAATTTAAAATGAAAAAATATTGGCCCTGGCTGGTGTGGCTCAGTGGATTGATCACTGGCCTGCAAACCAAAGCGTTGTTGATTTGATTCCCAGTCAGGGAACATGCCTGAGTTGCAGGCCAGGTCTCCAGCTAGGTCTTCAGCTGGAGGCAGGTGAAAGGCAACCATACACTGATGTTTCTCTCCCTCTCTTCCTCCATTCCCCCTCTCTAAAAAGAATGAATAAAATATTAAAAAAAAAGAAAAAGAAAAAAAATATTGAGAAGTCAGATTGTTTGGATTCAACTCTTTGACCCACCCACCAATTTTTATCTGTATGACTGTTAGATTCAATCAATCTAACTCTGTTTCTTCACCTGGGAAATGGAGTTAATAGCATTGCATATTTTTGTTTTTAAAAAATATATTTTATTTATTTTGCTATTACAATTGTCCCAACTTTCCCCCCTTTGCCCCCTCCACCCAGTACTCCATTCCCTCCAGCATTGACCCCCTCAGTTCCTGTCCATGAATCATGCATACAAGTTTTTTGGCTTCTCTATTTTCTTTGTTCTTCTTAACATCCCTGTCTATTCTGTAACCACCAATGCACAATGCATACTTTTTTTTTTCCCCTTTCACATCCAGACAATTCACCATTTAATTACTGCCTTCTGTCAGCTTCTCAAATCATATTAATACAAAGTTTTCTTCTCATTATTCCAGAATGCGTATGTTAATTAATTTGTTTAAACAATTACTCTTTTAAGTAATATGAATTGCAATATTACCAAACACATGCAAAAATACATTTACACCCATACATATTTTTACACATATTTAAAGTACTTACTGGGTTTTGAAGAGTTAATACAAAAAATTTAAAATATGCCAATAGCTTACATAATTATTACATGTTAAATGATAGTATGTTAGATATATTGTAGCAAGATTAAACAGTTTTTTCTTCTTTAATCCTTATTTTACTCTGGAATGCTATTTTTGTGAAATATATCACAGAAATTGTGTATAGCAGAACTCACTTTTGTGAAAGTTGTCCTAGAGGCAGTGCCAAACCCATAGTAAAAAATGAATTTCGTTTTTGAGTCAGATCCTCCCCACGCCAATAATACAACTCAACTTTATTTTAAGCTACTGCAACTACAACTTATTATTTTTTGAGTTTTCCATCTTAAATAGCATTATTTATTTATTTATTTAGGCTGTGCACAGGTCTTACTTCTTTCAATACCCTCTGTTTTTCCTCTACATGTGTTTTACAAGTTGAAGCCTTCAGAAATAATGGAACTTGCAGTGCTCAGCTGGTCCCCAGAGTAGAAATTATTATGTCTACTAAGTTGAGGTAAAAAAAAATAAAAATCCCTAGGATTTAAATAATTTTGTAGAATAGTATTCTAGCTATTCTTTGAACTTATGGTTGACTTCCTATGTGGTCCTAAACTAACCCCTGAACTATTTAAGAGTCTGTTGAGGTAGAGATGAGGTATGTTCACATTTCAATAGTAAAGTTTACTATAGGATTCATTCCTTTTCCCAAGTACCCCCAGTATGGGGGCCTTTATAATTGGAAATGTATATTTCCATGCTTTAGTTGAAAGGAATCTCATCTAATTTACATGCTAATATGAGAATATATATTGTCTATGTACACGAATCATATAGTTTAGTAGTTTGCAACTTCCATCCAAATTGGTCTTCATTCTCAGCATCTTTTCTAACCTAAAGATTGACTGATTTAACAACACACCTATGACCAGTTGGTTGCTATTTAAAACATAAATTGCTAACAACATCTATATATTACATACCCACAAATAAGCACATATTTTGTAACAGTGAATAAGAAAGATAGCATGTCTTCTATGCAACATACATCCACACTTTCTTACTTTTTTCTTCTTCCTTAACTTCATTTGATTTTTCTGAGTTTTTGCAAATAACCTGATTTTTTCATATTGTGAAATGATTCCAATCTAAGAAAATTTAACCTGCAATAATGCAGATACAGGTAATATACAAAATTGTATCTTATTTAGTAAAACCTATTTATAAGAAGATCGCTTTCAAGTATTCATAAGTTAAAGTTGGTTCTTATCCATTCAGCTGCCCTATGTCTGTTGATTGGTGTATTTAACCCATTTACCTTTGTACCTGGGTTTCTGTCTGTCTCTCTGTTTCTTCATCTTCTTAAAGCAGACCCTTTAGCATCTCTTGTAATGCTGGTTTGGTGGAGATGTATTCTTTTAGACTTCTTTTGCCTGGGAAGCTCCTTATTTCACATTCCATTTTGAATGACAACCTTGCTGGGTAGAGTGTTCTTGGTTGCAGGCCTTTGTTTTTCATTACTTGCAATATTTCTTGCCATTCCCTTCTGGCTTGCTGTGTTTCTGTTGAGAAATCAGCTGACAACCTTTTAGGAGCCCCCTTGTATGTTATTAGCTGTTTCTCTCTTGCTGCTTTTAGGATTCTTTCCTTGTCTTTGAAATTTGCCATTTTCATTATGATGTGTCTTGGATTGAGCTTGTTTGGGTTCATCTTCCTTGGGGCCCTCTGTGCTTCCTGAGTTTATTTTCTCTCATCAAGTTAGGGAAGTTTTCTGTCATTACTTTTTCAAAGGGGTTTTCTATCCCTTGCTCCTGGTCTTCTCCTTCTGGTATCCCTTTTATATGGATGTTATTACATTTCATGTTTCCTGCAGCTCTCTTAAACTCTGTTCATTCTTTTTCAGTCTTTTTTCATTTTGTTGCACTGCCTGGAAGTTTTTTCCTACATTGACCTCCAGCTCGCTGATCCAATCCTCTGCTTTCTCTAGCTTGCTTTTGATTCCTTCTACTGTGTTCTTCAATTCAGAAATGGTATTCTTCATTTCCTCCTGACTCTTATTGATGGTGTCCTTTTTAATGCTGGTGTAGTTCTCAGTAAGTTCCGTGCAGCTTCCCTGGAGTTCTTTATAGTTCCCCTTGAGTTGTTTGTAGTTTTCTTTGAACTGGCTGAGCTCATTGAGCTTCTCTATCATCATTATTTATATTCCATGTCTGATAGGGTGCTTGCCTCTATTTCATTTTGCACTCTTCCTGGGGATTCTTCCTTTCCATTTGCTGAGGGTTTATTTCTTTGTCTCCCCATTTTAGGTGGCTCTTGTTTGTTCCTGCTTCTTAGATTGGTCTGCTTTGACTTACTGTCTTAGTAGTGTGACCTTCTGTGGTGTGGAGGTGCACTTTTTTTACTTCCTTGATCTGTGCTTGGTGAGTCAGCTAGTGTCCCAGTCTGGGCCTTGTTAGCCAGTTGGAGACTACAGAGATCCACTGT
The DNA here is from genome assembly GCA_004026585.1 of Noctilio leporinus. Lineage (NCBI taxonomy): Eukaryota > Metazoa > Chordata > Mammalia > Chiroptera > Noctilionidae > Noctilio > Noctilio leporinus. Next base: position 82,999 of record PVIW01000776.1, on the reverse strand, counting down.
CTTCAGGTCACTTTATTCAAAGTCTCCTTAGTTGTTAATCCAATCAGTCTGATCTGGTCAGTTTTAGGCACCTCTGGGCGGGGCAGATGAATTCAGTTGTTAATCCAATGGACCAGTGATCTGAGGTGAGGTTTAGGCACTGCTGAGTGGGGTGGATTAATTCCTATGGGTGGGCCGTAGCTTCCCCTCAGGCTCCCGCCCTTTGGAGAGAGTGGTCTGCTGGCTGTATGGGGGATGGGTCAGCACTGGGCTCATGGGCTGCTTCCTATGCTCTTCCCCTAAAGCCACTGACCCAAACTTTCCCCAAGCTTCTCTAGTCCACTCTGCCCTTCTCTGCTGGAGCCCAGGGTAAGTGGTGCCACTGTATTGTCGTGCATGGTCCCTTTAAGAACTTGTTTTCTCTGTCAAGCCAGCTAAACCTGATGGCTTTTTGCTTTTCACAGCTGGGTGCTGTTTTACTCTCAGCTGTGTTGCTGAAGGCTAGGAGCCTAGTGAGGGTTTAGATCCCACTCTTCTCAAGTGGAGCCCCGGCTGCTGAGATGTTTCTCCGTCCCTTCAGCTGCCACCCGTGGGAGCTCCTCCAGCCTCTGATGTATCCGCACTTCCTACCCATCATGTTGTGATGAATCGTCTCTTCTGTTCTGTTCGTGGTAATAAGACTTCTCTCCAGTTGGTGTTCTCTTGGTTAGTCTGGATGATTTATCCCTAATGAATTTGTAATTCCGGTTTGGTGTTGGGAGGAGATTGGTGTAGCTCCACTTACTCCTCCACCATCTTGGTTCTCCCCATTTCATATTTTTGAATCATAAATAATTTAACATGGGTGAAACCCTTAGAAAGTTACCTGATTTAGCATAAGGACCAGAACTGCCACTTTGTTTTTTAAAGGAATTTTTAAAAAGATTTCATTCATTCTTTTTTTTTGAAAGAAGGGCTGGGTGAGAGGAAGAAAGGGAGAGAAGCATCAATGTGTGGTTGTCTTTCACCTGCCTCCAGCTAAGGACCTGGCTGGAGACCTGGCTTGCAGCCTGGTTATGTGCCCTGACTGGGAATTGAACCAGTGAACCTTGGCTTTGCAGGCTGGCACCAATCTACTGAGCCACCAGCCAGGATAAAACTGCCACTTTTCACAACTGCAGGGGTGCTCTTCACAAAGGATTCAACGTGACTAGTGTTGTCCAGAGCCCATCACTACATGGGCTTGCACCCCTTGCAGTTGTGTTCCTCAATAGTGTTGGTAAGCTCAAGTACAGTATAGATTTTATATTATTGTGATTCACATCAGGATGTCTGTACTGTGGTTCATGCAGGACAGTACTGGTTTCTGCCTGTCATCCTTGCATCATTGGGGCCAATTTTTGTGCCAGAAGTGTTTCTTTCCATTTGGACCATAATTATATGATTACTCCATGCATGGTTATTTAGGTGAAGCTTGCCAGTGTATCTCTTGAGCTTTGGTAAAGGACGTGGTTCATCTGTTCAAATCTCAAAGTCTACCACAGCAGGGTTCTAACATATTATCTCTGTTGCCTATTCATCTGTACAATTTTCCGAAAGGTCATTAGTTTAGTTCAGAAGAAACACAAGGACATCATTTCGTTATTATTTTTTTGTTTTAGTTTTTCCAAGGATTTATATTTTCATTTTGTTCAACCCTCCAGAAAATAGTGTTTTGGCATAGTTTCTTGATGTTGGTATTGTCTGCAGTTCACTTATTCAACTGGAGTTTTAGCTTTTCACTGGTACCTAGTCACCTGTGGAATCAGATATGCTTAAGTTTCCAAGACAACAAAAGAACAATCTATAATACTTTAGCATTGATTTCCATGCCATAGTCTAGCATATTGAAAATTATGTTGTCATTTAAATTTAGGCTAAATGAAAGCAGGTTTAAGAGCATCTATATGAAGTCTGTTGAAATAAGCCTCATACTTTTTTATTCAAAAATTAAGAGGAAACTAACATTTTTCATTTTTGAAAATGAAGTTACTTCTGTGAATTTATTAAGTTAGATGTTCTCTCTCTCTCTCTCTCTTTCTCTCTCTCTCTCTCTCTCTCTCTCTCTCTCTCTCTCTCTCTCTCTCCCTTTTCAATGTGTAGTTGCCTTTCACCTGCCTTCAGCTATGGACCTAGCTGGAGACCTGGCCCACAACCTGTTTATGTGCCCTGGTTGGGGAATTGAACCAGTGACCTTTGGGTTTGCAGGTTGGCGCCTTATCCATTGTGCCACCAACCAGGTCTATTAAGTTAGATTTTATGCTTAAAATTGTTCTATGTAATTCTTAATTTTTGATAGTTGCCACCTGTAATAAAGGTGATGCAGGGAATGGGTGGGTGGGGAGGGGGACAGAGGGGAGCAAAAAGGGAATGGATGTAATACAACAACAATAAAATTAAGAGAAAAAAAAAAGGTGATGCAAGTAGTTGGTAACAGAATATTTTTAATTTTTTGGGAGGAAGAGAAACATCTTTCTTGCATTACCAACATTTAGATAATGTAATGTCTTTTAGTTATTCTTTAAGGGTGCAGTTTATTTTTCAACCCTGACTTCTTTTTATTTATTTTTTTAAACACTTAAAAAATATTTTTTATTCACTATTTTCAGAGAGAAGGGCAGGGAGAGAGGAAAAAAGGGAGAGAAGCATCCATGTATAGCTGCCTTTCACCTGCCTCCAGCTACAGACCTGACTGGAGACCTGGCTTGCAACCTGGTTATGTGCCCTGACTGGGGAATCAAACCAGTGACCTTTGGATTCACAGGCTAGCACCAATCCACTGAATCACATCAGCCAGGGCATGGCTACTTTTTAAATAACAAATGTTATTGAAATTTTTTTGACAAGTGAATTTTTATTCAAATTAAACTTTTTGATATAGAAATTATTTTGTGTTGATAACATTTTTCAACTATGTTTATTGATTTGCTTAGCTAGTCCCAAATTTTTGTTTTGTTGTATTTTATTTTTATTTAAAAATTATATTTAGCTAAATCATCCTCCCAATACTTACCATTAGGCCCTCCATAATCCTCAATATATTTTTTTACCATATTTAAATAAACCTTTCTACATTTTCTTCTCTCAGAACAATGTCATCTCACATTGTCACAATTGTTTGCCTTAACCAAAAGCTTGGACCATCTTGGAAGATGGTCACTTCCTATATATCTCTTTTATATAATTTAAGTAAAATGAACCTAAAATCCATTTTCTGACAGCCTTGTAGCTCTTCCTGCGTGGGTCCCTTATAACAACATTCCGCATTTCCTTCTTCAGTCCCTATGACATGATTGACATTCATTTTTCCTATCCATACAATGTATGTATATATATATATATATGTGTGCCCTGGCTGGGGAATTGAACCAGCAACCTTTGGGTTTACAGGCCGACACCTTTCTACTGAGTCACACCAGCCAGGGCTTTAAATATATTGTTTTTTAATAAAGAATAAGAAAAATATATTTTTTATCTAATTTATTCATTCTTTCTCTGAACCATTATGCTAGACATTTTTCATTTTAAATGACTTTGTGTATTATTCAAGCTTCCAAATATCAGACTGTTAAATAAAACATTTGTGTCCAATTATTTCAGTATGTTAATACTATGATTTTTAGGAGTGTTGAGCTGGTTTTGTAATTAAACAATTAAGCATTGTAAAATTTTTTTCTGAGAAATTAAAGATGATCCTAATAAAGAAAAGTTTTATTTTATGGAAATTACTGACTTTCTTGGTGATATAGTAAAGCCACTAAAGTTTAAAATTTATATTACTTTAATAAGATGGCCATACAAATCCAGGATAAAAATATTAACTTATTTAATTTAAATATTTAATTACAATCTAATATATGTACAAAGGAAATCTCAACAAACATGATCATTTTACATGAATGTCATTAAAAATTGCCTGAACTAGTTAATTAAAGAAAAGCTAAACTGCATAAAGACAAACAAATTAGCATTATATACTTAAGCTTCTCCTGGGGACAGTAAGTTTAATTTAAATTTAGAACACTAATTGATGCATTTAGAATATTGCTAAAAATGAACCAATGCTAGTTAAATGCACAGGTGTGACAGTCTTGAGAATGATTAATTTAAATAGTATTCAACTGTGTAGGCAAATGTCAATGCTTAATTGGTAGTTCACCATAGTAACAAAGAATAGAAGATTTATCATGCAAGTGAGTCAATACAAAGAAGCCACATTTGTAATTGATGATTTGCTTATCAGTCATTAAAATCCATTTGGTTTAATTTAAAAATGCTATAGAGAACATACATTTATTGGCATTAAAATTGTAGAAAGGCAAATTAAGTATTAAAATTACATTTTTTTAAGGAGATGAATAAAATATAAAATTTCAACGTGGAAATGCCTTAGAACTTTATTCCTCATATCATATAACTGACTTTGTGAGTTGGAAGTGATTTTTGAAGTTATGCCCATCTCACAGTCGGTTACTCTTTGCCCAGCCACATGATGGTCTGGCTGGCTGGAAATGCTGTTCCACAATCCCCTTCTAATAATCTTTCACTAACTACACTTTCCAAAAACTATTTAATAATTCATTAAGTATAATTAAAATACTGTTCTACCTCAGTAGAATTTCATGATACGTAATACTCATTTTCCTTCTGATTTTCTCAGTTGGTTCTAATTAGAAAGCAGTTTAAATACTTTATTCACATTAACTATGTCATTACAAGGTTTCACCATTATATTCTTTTCCTGAAATCTAGGAACCTCTAGGTAAACAACTACCATCAGCAGATTTAAAAATATATATGGAATTAGAAAGTATGATTTGTTCTGTCATTGTGATTAACAAGTGTCTAAAATATTCACAATATGAGGTGAATGTGGTCAGGTACAGAGAGTTCAGCAAAGGCTGAAATCACTACACCTTTCCAGACTTTGGTTTCCTATATTTAGAATTAGTTGGATTAAGTGCTTTCTGTATCCCCAGATTCCACTCAATAGACTCAATAACTATATTACAATTAAGTCAATGATTTCTATAATCAATATTTTAAAAGGGAATTATAGAGATAAAATATCATCTAGTGTTTCAAGGATACACATATGAACAAGAGCAATGATAGAAAATGGTAAATAGGATTTTTTGAGGTACTAGTGAGAAGTATATAATACCCATTCTTCATAATGAGATCCCTACTTTTTTCTTTTCCTTTTTTTTTTTAAAGGGTTTTATTTATTATTTTTAGAGAGAGAGGAAGGGAGAGAGGCAGAGAGGGAGAGAGAGAGACATCAATGTATGGTTGCCTTTCACCTGCCTCCAGCCACAGACCTGTCTAGAGATCTGGCTAGAGACCTGGTTATGTGCCCTGGCTGGGAATGGAATCAGTGACCTTTGGGTTTGCAGGCTGGCACCTTATCCACTGTGCCACCAGCCGGGGCACAGATTCCTACTTTTATGAAGATGAATAAATACGCTTGAATGCATTGAACTCTTTCAATCAGAAATAAACTCAACCAGAAACACTCTAGGATAGGAATTTGTTCCAAAATGTCAAGTGTGCAGATACTTCAGAGGACCCAGGAGTAAGAATGTACAAGCTAATTGGAAGCAGAAATTGAGTCTTTTAATAATTGATCCGGTCACCTCTTTCTTGCATGTGTGCTCTGCTCTTCTTTCTGCAGTCTGTCTGACCTCATCCCTCCGAGAACTGGCTTCCTGTACAAGAGCCAAAATGCATCCGAATCATGGCTCGAAAGAACCATCATTTTAATTTTAATGTTTTACAGACACAGACACTAACTGACCGTCCTTGTTAGTTGGGTCAGCTACCTGCTCTGTGAATCAACTATTATATGTAGAAATGGAGTCACACGGTAAAAATCTGACTCCTTAAGAGGCTCTGTAACGTCGGTAGTTCATAGAACAGGGGTAGTGGTCCCTGGATTGAATGAAAGAATAATATGCATTATGAGTACTTTTTCCTTCAGCTGTGAACATAGAATACAAAGGTATTTTTAAAGAAATAATTTTGAATAGACTTTAGAATAAGAACTAATTTCTCACCTACCATCCCTTATTTGTAGAGGTGTATACTGCCTAACCACACTAATTTATGCAGGAACAATAAATAATAATTCCACTTAATGAGCACCTTTTTTAAAATCTATTTTTTTAAACTTCAGTGTTGTTGAATTACATTCATCCCATTCCCCTCCCCCCACTGCTCTCCCTTCCCCACCCTCCCCATTCTCCCTCCCACAGTCAATCCCACATGTTATCCATGTTCATGGGTCATCCATGCTAGTTCCTTGGCTAAACTGTTCCCCTTCTTTGCCTCTTTCTCCTCCTCCCCTCTCCCCTCTGCACACTGAAAGTGTGTTCCTTGTTCCCATGCTAATGAACTCTTATTACATGCCAGGAACCATGTTAAATGCTTTACATGCAATTAATACATCTAAGCATTTAATTGTTTTGTTGAATGTTGTATTTCTCAGACAATTCAAGGGACTGGAGATTAAGCTACAGAAACATTTCATTGCCATGGTAATGAGTGTTCGCAAAAGGAAGTAAAAGGTGCTGTGGGAAAGTGGAATAAGGGAGTTTATCTTGATGTTTATATAAACCCTGTTAAATAGAGTTACAGAGGAGTTACCTGACATTTAGCATTGTTAATTTATTTACCAAGTGACCCAGAAAGCTGGGAAGGAGCCTAAATTAGACGTCAAGCATTTCTTATGTAGAAGTCCTTTGTTTTAAGGAGGAGCTATTGAAACTTGGATGTTGCTATGGTGCACGCAGAGTGAAAAATAAAAAATGTGGCTCTTCCTGGTACAGAGAGAGGCTGCACCTCAGGTTTGCCGACTGGAATCACATTCTTCCTCAGTTGTTCGCTTTTTCTACAGAAACGGGAACGGACAGGAAGAGTTGGTACAGCTTTCTCATGAACTGGATTGTCAAGCAGTGCCAGATCCAATTTAATTTTTATTCCTAGCAGCAACATAAACACTTCATATCCATACTTCTCTGTAGATTTACTTTTTTGAGAGAAAAATCGGTTTCTGTAAAAGTGGGGATGGAGCAGATGGAATATTTTGAATTTTATTTACACAGGCGTTTAAGGGAAGAAAAGCTTGATGTCTTGTAGTTTGAAAAGATGAGATTCATTTTAGTGCCATTCCACAAATAAAGTAAGACATGTCCTTGCTTTAAAAGAAGAACTTGATTTTTTAATGTCTTTTACAATGGCATGTGCTAAATCTGCATTTTTTTTCATTGCTGAGCATAATGTGCAAATCCAAGGATCATCTCTGAAGTATGAATCTTATGCTCTGAAAGATTTGAGTTGTCAATTAGATGACACATTTCTCGTATAATTTAGGAATTTTAAATTATACCTGTTTGTTTTGCATTGAGAAGTTTTCCTATAAATTCTTTAGGTTATCTTAATAAATCACTTTATAGCAACTTGATCATCGCTAAAATTTATAGAGAAGTTATCACCTGTTCAATATGTCCAGTTAGTAAAGCAACAACTAACAGGGCTATTCTGAGACAATGTTCCAACAGGACACAAGTGTGTTTCAAAATGTTACTAAGGCCCTGGCTGGTGTGGCTCAGTGGACTGAGCTTCCGCCTGGGAACCAAAAGGTCACTGATTTGATGCCCAGTCAGGGCACATGCCTGGGTTGTGGGCCAGGTCCCTAGTTGGGGGCGTGGGAGAGGCAACTGATGAATGTTTCTCTCCCTCTCCTCTTTATAAAAATAAATAAAATCTTTTAAAAATGTCACTAAATTTATACAGAACTTTACAGGAGAAACTAGAGACAATTTCTCTCTGAATGGTTCATTATTTCCTAATGCATTTTACTTTCTGTCTGGCTTTGTGGTCTGAATGTAATAATTCTATGTTCCCCAAGTTTACTATGAGGGGTTAATAAATATTCAGATACTTTAAGGTATAATAATAAAAAGCAATTAGGCATTTTGGGACTCCAACAGATTTAATTTTTTCCTCATCATTTTAACTTGAGTACTGAGGTTATCTTAGTATGTGGTCCTTTTACTGTTAAATTGAGAGCTTTCTAATGTTGAATGAAATCTAAATGTATCATGATCAAGAAAGTCAGGTGCTTTCAATTATTTCAAGATTAAATTAATGGAGATATTCATGTTATACTTTCCTATGGTGTTGCAGAAAGGTTGATGACATATAGAGACCTTACAAAATAATTGAACATTTTAAAACAAAGAAAACAGTCTAAACCTTTTCTTATGCAGGTTTACCATCATCTCTGCTTATGTTCCTTTTTCCAAATAACATTTTATTTTCTGAACTGAGTTCCTGAGTGAATGAGGTGGTGTGACATAGTAATCTTTTTGAAGCACACTAAGATTTATTATTATTTTCTTTCACAGTTTTGAACCATGTTGACTGTGAAACATATGCAAAAGTCACTATGCCAGTAAAATGAACTCTACTGGGAATGGGAGAGAATTAGTAACTAAAAGTATAGCAAGTGAAATTGCTTATGCTAAAAGCCCAGTTTCAGCACTTCTGGCTCTGCAAATTTGGGCAAGTTAGTCAACATCTCAGCAGTTATTTTCTTTATAAGGTGTGGGTACTAATACTATTATAAATGTCTTACTGGTTTGTTGGTGGTTGATTTAATAATGGGAATAATGCTCCATCAGTTTTACTTATTGCCATAAGTATAGTATATTCCAGCACTCACATATCTCTAGTTTTGTTTTCTGGATTCATTGTTGCATATTAGCTCTTTTCAAAAGATGAAAATGAAGATCCTGTATGGAAATTCTCCAGAAATAGAAGGCAGCCTGCAGAGGGAGCAACAGATATGGGTAAAATATAAAGATCGCTGAGGTCTGTGACTCAGTTTACCCAGTATCTTTCTCTTAATCTCTTTTGATATCACTTATCACAGTTTTAGTTTTACATCCTTTCAACTAAGATTTCAATTAACTTTGCCCTGGCTGGTGGCACAGTGGATAAGGCATCAGCCTGTGAACCAAGAGGTCGCTGGTTCCATTCCCAGCCAGGGCACATAACCAGGTTGCAAACCAGGTCTCCAGCCAGGTCTGTAGCTGGAGGCAGGTGAAAGGCAACAATACATTGATGTTTCTCTCCCTCTCTGCCCCTCTCCCTGCCCTTCTCTCTAAAAATAATAATAATTAAAAAAAAAAAGATTTCAATTAACCACTGCGCTGAATTTGTATGACATAAAAAATGGTAATAACAAAAGTGGTAGTGACAAGAATTATAGCAACTATTTATAGATAACCAAATTATGATCTTATGCTTATATACCTTATTTCATTAACATAACAGTGTGTGAACTATAACACTATTTTATAAAAGAGAAAACTGTAGTTTGATTAGCTATAATTATGACAGTGAGGAAAGGAGTTTTGAAACTTGAAATTATCTGCTGAGACTTCAAATAACCTTCTTCCTTTCTATAATTATATAAAAAGTATTTCAGAAGTTAGAACTTCATAAGTTGCCAGAATACATTTTTATATGGTTTAGGTAAAAAATAATAAAACATGTTTTTTCAAAAGGACTTCAACATTAAAACTCATATCTGCCATGGGAAGACAGAAAGAAAGAAAACCCATAGGCAAAAACACAGATCTTCCTACTAAAGTGTCAGGTATTTAATTCATTTTGATGTAAAACATTACATTTATGAAATAGTCATTATTCTGTCCAGTTCTTTAAAAACAATAGGGTTTTTACAAAGTAATGGTCGTATTAAAACTTTATGCCTGAATCACATTGGATCATGAACCAATGCCTGTTGTGCAGTTCATTCAGAAAGGATTTTTATTTCAGTTAACTCATTTGAATAGGTATCAAATTTTTATAAAACTATATTCTTCTTGTGTTGTTTGCATTTTGTTTTTACTTCACTTGTGCAGAAATTTGAGATTATTTTCCATATGTTATTTTCATGCATATCAAAAGTATTTCCACATGAATATGGAGATAGATTTTTAATTAACTTAAAGCTGAGCCTATTTAAATGGTAATGTACTAATGTACTTCAGCTTTGTAGAAAGAAGCTTTTAGAAATATAATTTCTAGATCTTTGCACTCAAAAACTATCAATTGATGTTTTTCTTATAGATACTTCAGTTTGGTGGAAATATATATCATATGGCTCAAAAAGAACCCTGGAGTACAGAGAAGACAAACTCACTTTCTTTTCCCCTATACAAAAGAAATTTCCTAGTGGTACTAAATCTCAATTTTGCTATAAATATCAAGACACTGGAGACAAAATTTCTCTTTTGGCTTGAGTTATTTTCATGCCTTTTATTTATGAATGGGTTGATATAAATAGTTTCTACATAATAAAATAATTGCTTAGAAAAACAATGCTTTTTTTTTTTCTTTTCCGTATATCTTGGGTTCATTCATGCTTCTAGATCTTACCCCGCCTGAGACCATGGAAGACTCCCAGGTCTGGCCCCACCATTAGTCTGGGTTTCTGAATAATGATGATAAGACTTGCGTGGATGTATAGCCTGAGGAAAAGCCTTCATTTTGTTACGCTGTTGAGTGTTGAGGGTTTTGGTATTACCATACACTATCGGGCAATCCAGAATAGTTTGTCAGGGTTGGGGGGACCTAAAAATATAAAAACAGAATTACCTTCTTTGAAGGTCAGGCCCCTTGTAGTGCAGGCTCCCCTGCTAGGTGAGTGTTCTAGGAACCCTTCTGTATCAGTGTGCCAGCTGGCATTGTTGTGAGAGGCTGTGTTCAGCCTCAGTGAATTTTTTTTGAAAAATCTCAATGACATAATGTGTGTGCTTTAGAACATCAAAGCTTTCAATGCATTTTCCCATTTCATGACGGGTACACCTGACCCCAGCACGTTGAGTGTTCAGCAGTTTTTGACCAAAAATGACATGACTCCAGTGCCCTGCCCTCCCTATTCACTCCATCTGGCCCTGAGTGACTTTTTTGTTGTCGTCCCCTGGATGAAAAGAGTCCTCAAAGGGAAACTTTTGTGCTGATATGGGATAGATGAAACAAATAAAGGCAGAAAACTCAAAGGCATCAAAATCTACGAGTTCAAAAACTGTTTTGAGCAGTGGGGAAAAAAAAGCCTCAATAGGTGTATTGCATCAAATGGAGAGTACTTTGAAGGTGACTGAAGTTTAAGCATGTAAAAATCAATACACAGTTTTTTAAATAAATAAATTCTGGATTGTTTGTGTCCCCCCTCATAGATGATAGTTGTGAATTTTTCTGAACCATTTTAGCATTTAAATGTATCAATAATGATAATTAATTTCCAGTTATCTACTATATCTCTTAGAAGTTAAATTGATATCAAGCTTGGATGATAGCTAGTAAGGGTTGAAGTTTATTCATTTAAATGGAAGGACAGCATGAGGAGTATCCTGAGATTTCTCAGTTTGCTGACAACGCTCCACTTCTACTTGTTGTTAGAAACCGAGATGATCATAGCTGAAGGAACTCATAATATATCTGAAGTCTTGCACTGTGAAAACAAACATAGCTAGTGAAGTGGTCTTCTTTTCATCTATTGGAAGAGCGCTAAGGTAGCAGGGGCGGTGGGAGGGGAAAAGAGGCTCTGGAAGGATAGCAAATGTAACAAATAACGGGGTTTGAGATAATCTCTTACAGTTAAATGTTTCCTTGGTGAGTTTTGGCCTAAGGGTGTATTGCATCCCTTAAGAATTGGAAAAGATAGGTTTTTATAGTAGCTGAACTTACTATAACTTAAATTGGTCAGTTTGGAGGTAGAGCTATCAAAGAAAAAGAATCAAAATAAATCACAAAGTTTAGAACTGATATTTTTTGAATAGCCACTCTGTTAACTAGATAGAATTTTATATGTTTTAAAGTATTTTATATATACTTCACAATGACATCAACATTATGAGCTCATCCTTATTGCTCTTATCATTATTCTTATCATTTACATATGTAAGAAAGAATTGAAGATTGGAATTCTAATTCATTTTCTTTGATGCTCCAAAGCAAATACATTATGTCATTGAGATTTATTTAGCACACTTGTGCCCTTGTGGATGTCATTTGAGGTGTGTGAGAGAAAGACAGGAGTCAAGCATGATTCCAACATTTTTGGATTTGACCAACTGAAGGAATGTACTTATCATTAACTGAGAATCTGGAATTTACTGGAAATCATTGTGTCTCATACATATCGCACACTTCAAAAATCATCAATTCTACAATTTTCAATCCCAGTTTATGGAGCTATATAATTCTTTATCTTTTCCATATATGCTTTTCTTTAGCTGCACCAGGGTTTGAAGATATATGACATACAGTGTTTTCAGTTATTAAATAGATGTATGATTATATGAACTACATGGGCTTGATGATCACTTTAGCACTGAATGGAGGAAGGAGTGCACATCTTTAAAGTTTACCTGTTCCTCTTTTACTACTGCTGCTTTTTTAGAATTATACCTTATTTTGTGCATAGCATTTTAATCTAACCACTAGGACATTTAGAGTTCTTCAAGGATCATTGGATTCCTTCATGCTAAGCTTCCTGACACATTTGATTATCAACAGTGGTGCCAAAGGTACTCATTGAGGGGAGAACTCAAGTTTATCCTATGCCGAGATGTTATTATTCTTTGACCCACAATTTCTTTATACTATTCTAGACAGATACATTCATTTTCTGAATGCCTGAAGGATACTGAAGGCTTTCTAATGGGCTGCATGCAAGTGTGTCCAAATGTATACACATGGGTAAATTATGTCAAATAACATAGTAAGTTAAATGTATTTGTTTTTTAGAAGTTACAGGAAAAGCAATTGTCCAAGTGTCATACAGGTTAAAAGAAAAAGAAAATCCAATCAACTGCTCAGTATGATCAAATTCCCTTCTGCTTGTGTATCCTTAGGCATGTCACAGAGGAGACCTAATTCCTTTGTTTTTCATTTCAACATGAAACTTGAATCTAAAGTAAAGCTAAATCTCTTGTGCCTGGATTGAAAATGGGCTCAGAATTACCTTCCCAGGAGTGATGGCAATGGATATTTTAGTGGAATATCTCTTTATTTGATTCTGGATTGTAGGAAAGTCACCATATGCTCCCTTGGTTCAGGGACAAGAGGGAGAACCCAATGACATTCAGTCAATTATTTTCCGTACTGAGATCCATAGAGGAAAAGATTTTTATGAAGCTCCATCCACTCTTTTGGTCCATCATAGAAAGCATAGATGCTCTGACTTTATTTTTGTCACTTCCAGCTTAAAAAGGAGCACTTTCAAGAGCTCCGTTTTGCGTATTGAATTACATACATGTACTTCAACATAGTAAATTAAATCTCCCTTTCACTCTGGTGCAAAGCTAGACTACTTTCCCAAACCTCTCTTTTATTTTAAAATTAAATTTATTGGGGTGACATTGGTTAATAAAATCATGTAGGTTCCAGGTATGCAGCTGTGCATCATCTATGTATATATTTTCTTGTTCACCACCCTAAGTCAAGTCTCCTTCCTTCACTGTTTATCCCCTCTCTGCCTTTTATTTCCTCCCCCATCCTACTTTCCCTCTGATAACCACCATCTGTGGCTTGTGTCCACCAGTCTGCCTTTTTTTTTTTTTTTGCTTAATCCCTTCACCCTTCTCACCCAGCCTTCTGACAGCTGTCAGTCTGTTCTCTGTATCCATGACTCTGAATTAGGTGGGTCCATATGCCTTGGTTCTGACTGATAGGACTGTGTGCAAATGAGAAGGCTCTGAGTTTTCCTGGAATTATACACTCTTGAATACCACATAAAAAGTGACACTGCTCATCTGAATCACACCTATTAGAACTGTATGCAAGTAAAAGATTCCTGTTGTACTGAAATATTAAATATTGAGTCTATTTTTAGCAACTGCTCTGCAACAAGTCCACATGGCATTTAAGACCACAGACACCGAGTTAGACTGGTGTCTTCTCCCTGATCTGCTTTGCAGCATATTTTCTTGACTTAAGTCTGTTATTTATTCTTCTTCAAATTCATTTAATCATTCCTTTTTCATATTGTTGCTTTTTGTCAAAGATGTCTTTTCTTGGATTCTGCTTAACTACCTGGAAAACTACGTGTACTCAGCCTCCTTTAGAAACACATCCAATGCTCGTGGGAAAAATAATTTCCCATGAATATTCTCTTTTGCACAGCTGTTATGGGTCCCATATATAACTTAGCATTAGTTACTAGGTGAAGACTTGGTTAGTCAGTTAAAACCTGAGACATGCATTTAAGAATATAAGGAACTTTGTTCTCTTATATTTTTAATAATAAGCCTACCCACTATTTTCTGTTGTTGAGATTGATACTGTGATCCTTTCCATGTTTAGAAAATCCCGAAAGATAGAAAGTACATTATTATTTAGGCTGAGAAGGAAAGGGAGGGAAGGAGGGAGGGGAGAGAGAGAGTAAATGTTAAACAAAATCAAGTCTCAAAGAGATATTTGTACACCCATGACCATTGCAGTGTTATTCATAATAACCAAGAGATGGAAGCTGCTGAATTGCAAATCAATGAATGAATAGATTTATGAAAAAGACATATATACATATAATGGGAGATTATTTAATCTTAAAAAAAAAAGGAAATTCTGACACATGCTGCAATATGGATGGATGAACCTTGATATGGCTGAACCTATGATAAGTGAAATAAGCCAATCAGAAAAGGACAAATGTACATAGTGAAATAAGCCAATCAATGAAAGACAAGTACCATATGATCTCACCCATTACAGTAAACTAATGAACAAAACAAACAAGCAAATCAGAACCAGAGATATAAATACAAGGAACAGATTTTCAGTGTGTAGAGGGGAGGGAAGATGGGGGAGGGGGAGGGGGATGAAGGAGGCAGAGATGGGGAGCAGTTTAGTCAAGGAACTAGCATGTATGACCCATGGACATGGACAATATGTGGGATTGACTGTGTGGGGGAGGATGGAGAGAGTGGGGCAGGGGAGAGCAGTGTGGGTAAAATGGGATGAATATAATACAACAACAATAAGATAAAAATTTTAAAAAAGGTCAAGTGCTATATGACTACTTATATTAGCTAACCAGAGTAGTCAAATTTATAGAGACAGAAAGTAGTTAAATTTATAGAGACAGAAAGTAAATAATGATTATCGGGGGCCTGGGGAGAGGGGGAAATAAGGAGTTTTTGTTTAAAGGGTATAAAATTTCAGTTGATAAAGATAAAAAGAGTTCTGGAGTTGGATAGTGGTGATGGTTGCACAACAGTGTGAATGTTCTTAAGGTAATGCAACTGAACGTTTAAAATGGTTAAAATGGCAAATTTTGAGTTATATACTAATATATTTCAACACAACTTAAAAAATAGCAAGATTATGTGAAGTTAAACAGCACATCTTTTTGGTATTATTCCTAGGACTAAGAGAACAAAGATTATTTAAAAGGTGATCAGGTACCAGTAATAATTAACACTTAGAATGACTAAATTTAGGTGGAATCCATGGAAGACATAATCTTTAGAGCATGCATCTTGAGATTATGAGGTTGAAAACCTGGTATATGTGAGAATGAGCTCCTCAAATTCATCAATGCTGATTCATTCTGCTAAGCATTTCTTGGTTATCACAAGTAAATATTTCTCATCTCAATACTTCATAGATTTGTTTCTTACACTTTCAGGAAAACTAACCACTTGCTCTTTCTGAGATAGTCTGGAGCTGAGCTGTGGTGAGGTGAGCAGTAATTGTTTTAGGTTCATTATTCACACACTACAGAAGTGAAAACAGTAAGTGCTGAGAAGGTTTTGAAACAGTGCTGGTTTGTTTATTTTCAATTAAGAATGGAATAAAATGGAGCAAGTGTCCTTGGGCCAAGGCAATAGAACTGAACATCTGACAACTATGTTATATCTTCCCTCTGGATACTTGACACTATTTGGGAATTGTTGCAAAGATTCCATAAATTAAACAAATTTATAGTGCATTTTCTGAGTCACCTTGAAGTTCTCTGCAGCTGCTAAGCTCATACATGTTAGAATTCATTGTCCTCATGGAGTTAGTTTCTAAATAACTTTTTAGTCTATATTTTGTCCTGCTTTTTTTTCTCCTTGCCATTTCTAATTCTACAGATTTATGAGAAACCTCATTCTGTGTTACAAAACATGTATTTTACCACCCCAAGCAAAGCCTTTTTCTGTCACCATCATCCCCTCTTTGCCTTTTTCTACTGCCTCACAATACGACATACAGATGATGTATTGGAGACTGTACACTTAAAACCTATGTAATTTTATTAACCAATGTCACCCCAATACATTCAATTAAAACAAATGTTTCTTTTAAAGCATGCAGCCTTATCACTTGGAATTTTCAATATGTCTTTCTCTATTCAAGTTTATTTTTATCCTCTCTCTAATTTTCAGTTCCATATGAATTACAACACAAAAAGAGGGGGAAAAAATAATGTACATTGTTAGAACCTTTTATGTACCAGTCTCTAAACTGAGCATTTTCTTTATAGTAGATATTGCCCTTCTTTTCCTTTTTCCTTTTTTCAGCCAGGAGACTCAAGAACTGCTCTGGAGCATGTCTTGTGGCAAGATAATGATGTAGGGGTTTCACCTGGGTAAAGGTGGCATTTTAGAAGTGATGAATGGTAACTCTAGTAGACCATTCTCCTAATAAGGATATTATTTTGTCTTTTATTTTCAGGGAAAATTTCTAGTGTCATCAGTTTCATATGCAATGACTAATCATATGGCAACAGGTAGAAGGGAGGACACTCAGAAGGACTGTGCTGGAGACACCACGGCCTCGTCAATGGGAAAAGTCCTTGAGCTCTTTCGTGGTGGTAAGTGAGCATCTGCCTTTTTTCCTAAATTCAGACATGCAGACTCATGCACAAAAACTGTGTATGTGGCCTACCGCTTCATGCCATGATCCACCTTTTCTAACACCCCTATAATTTCTTAGCTTTTTGGCTTGTGACCTTCTTGGCTTTTATTTTTTTTTTTTAAATCATTTATTGTGTTACTCATCCTTTAGGCTTTATCCTCAGGCCTTTTTCTCTAACTTAGACTTTCCACCTCCTACTTCAACCATAACTGTATTCTCCCTGGGCCTACAGTGGTTTAGCTTCTCATGACACCTATGTCATTTATTTCAACCCAGGCTCATAAAGCTTACATTTTAGTGCAAGTCCTTAGTAGCAGCTCCTCTAAATGTGCTTACTCTGCATTCATGGGCCTTTCTCAGTCTCAGGAAAGATACCTGATTGCTATGGTGCTTTCCCAGTCATTAGTGAGCAGCAGAACTAATAGGTTTTGTTGCTTTTGCCTGTTAATTAAACCAGTTTCTATAACATTGCAGTAATAGTTCATGAAAAAAAGAGGGTAATGGAAAATTCAAAACAGAGTATTTTCTCTCATCTTCATTGACTGGGGCATTAAAAAGTAAGTTAAACCCTTGTGTCTGTGTGTGTCCCAGGAAGACCATTTACTCAGTGATAACTTAGCATTTAGAGAATGGTAAGAACTACATATAATTAGATCTGTTTACAGAATGGTTGCATGGCAACACATTTTATTAAAAAGTCAGATTTATGAATGTTTCAAAATAGAATGTTCTATGCCTTTGGGGTCCAAAATTGTAATCTTGCCACATGATTTTGCCTAAGTGAGGTTAATTGTAAAGGCATGAGATGAAAGCATCAGTCCACTGGGTTTCTTTTATTATTTTTAATTTTTATTTTTAAGTATTTTTGGTTGATTATACTATTATAGTAGTCCCAATTTTTTCCCTTTGCCCCCTCTGCCCAGTATCCCCCTTTCCTTCAGCAATCTTCCCCTCTTAGTTCATGTCCATGGGTCCTGCATTTGGCTTCTCCATTTCCTTTACTAGTCTTAATGTCCCCTTGTCTATTTTCTGCCTACCAATTATGCTTCTTAATCATTATATTTTCCCCCCATTCTTATTCTTCTACCTCCCAGGCTGATAACTCTCCACATGGTCTTCATGTCTATGATTCTGTCCCTGTTCTATTTGTTTGCTTAATTTGTTTTTGTATTTTTAGATTCAGTTGTTGATAGTTATGAGTTTGTTATCATTTTACTGTTCATAGTTTTGATCTTCTTTTTCTTAAATAAGTCCCTTTAACATTTCATATAATAAGGACTTGGTAATGATGAATTCCTTTAGCTTTACCTTCTCTGGAGAGCACTTTATCTGTCCTGTTCTAAACAATAGCTTTGCTGGATAGAATAATCTTCATTGTAGGTCCTTGCTTTTCATCACTTTGAATGCTTCTTTCCAGTCCCTTCTTGCTTGCAAAATTTCTTTTGAAAAATCAGCTGACAGTCTTATGGGAACACCTTTGTAGGTAGCTCTCTTCTTTTCTTTTTCTGCTTTTAACGTTCTCTATATTTAACCTTTGGCATTTTGATTGTGATGTATCTTGGTGTGGTCCTCTTTGGGTCCAACTTATTTGGGACTCTCACTGAACTTGTATGTCTATTTCCTTCACAAAATTAGGCAAGTTTTCTTTCATTATTTTTTCAGATAAAATTTCAATTTCTTGCTTTTCCTCTTCTCCTTCTGGTATCCCTATGATTCAGATATTGGTACTACTGGAGATGTCTCAGAGTCTTCTTATTCTCTCTTCATTTTTTAAAATTCTTGTTTCTTCATTCTGTACTGGTTGACTGTTTATTTCTTCCTTATGTTCCAATTCAATGTTTTGAATTCTTCCCTTCACTATTGGTTCCCTATAGATTTTCCTTTATTTCACTTTGTGTAACCTTCATTTCTTCCCTTATCTGTTTACCATACTCAATGAGTTCTCTGAGCATCCTTATCACCAATATTTGAACTCTGCATCTGATAGATTGGCTATCTCTATGTTGTTTAGTTCTTTTTCTGGAGTTTTAATCTTTTCTTTCACTTGGGCCATATTTCTTTGTCTCCTCAATTTGGCAGCCTCCCTGTATTTGTTTCTGTGTATTAGGTAGAGCTGCTTTGACTCCCTGTCTTGGTGCACCTGTTACATTGTAAGGTGTGGAGCCTTATGTATTTGTCAGTGCAGGGTGACTCATTTCACTGCTTTGTAGCACTATGTGGGGAAGAGGTCAGAGAAGGAACAGTGCCACTTGCTTGGCACTTGCCCCTTTTCCAGTCACTTCACTCACTTCCTGGATGCAACTGGAGTCCCTCCAGCTGCTACCCTGGTGGTGGTCCCCAGAGTGGGTGGGCTTGCATTGCAGGATGTAGGGGCCCTCAAAACATGCTGTCCTGAGAGACTGGCAGTTTCTTCTACCACCCCAACTCCCACTTGTTTTCATAGCTAGAAGCTATGAGGCTTTATTTTTTTGACACTGGAACCCTGGGCTACACAGTCTAGCTTGGGACTGAGATCGCTCCCCCAGGTGTCCCTCCCAGCTTTTGTCTGTCACATGTGAATGTGGGACAGCTTGTTCTGCCAGTGGGCTACAGTCACTGCCTTGCTGCCACTGCCTCACCTCCACCACGCTATGTCCTCTATGTTCCTGTTCCTCAGCTCTGCCCCTCTTACCTGTCTGGATGAATATTTCCTTAAATCCTTGGTTGTTGAATTCCATAAAGTTCAGTTTTCTGGCAGTTCTGGTTGTTTTTTTTTTTGGTTTTGTTTTGAGATTAGTTGTGATCCTTATGGTTGTGCTAGGAGGCGAAGCATATCTACCTACGTCTCCACCTTGGCCAGAAGTTTCTTCACCAAGTTTCTGAATAAGTCCAGTGGTGGCTATTGGGGTTCAGTGTGCATATGTCTTAGCTGAAAGACACTGTAGGAGAATTTGTTAGTACATTTGAGAAGATTGGCATCTATATTTTATCAAAACAGCCATTTGAAAACATAGCCACACCATTTTGAATCATAGGTCTCAGATTTGCTTGTTCAAATAAAAGTTACTTATTTTGAGGAGATATGAGTTGTTTTTCTGCAATGTAGTTTTATAGCTTTTACCATTATATTCTTACTTTAAAATTGTAACAGCCCTGGCTGGTGGCTCAGTGGATTGGCACTGGTCTGCCAACCCATAGGTTCCATTCCCTAGCCAGGGCCCATAAGGAGGTTGCAAGCCAGTTCTCCAGCCAGGTCTGTGGCTGGAGACAGGTGAAAGGCAACCATACATTGATGTCTCTCTCCCTCTCTGCCTCTCTCCCTTCCTCTCTCTCTGAAAATAATAAACAAAAAATACTAACCCCCCCCCAAAAAAAAACAATAAAAAATAAACAAATAAAAAATAAAATTGTAACTTATTTTTCATTGAAACACATAATTGTAACTATATTAAAAGGAAAAACATTTTTATCAGTACCTCCAACAACCTCCCCTGCAAGATCAAACACAGTAATTTAAAATATGTCTACCTACCCAAAAGTTGCTGGTTTGATTCCCCAGCCAGGGCCCATAACCAGGTTGCAAGCCTGGTCTCCAGCCAGATCTGTAGCTGGAGGCAGATGAAAGGCAACCATACATTGTCTCTCTCCCTAGAGAGAGGGGTATTCTCTCTAAAAATAATAAATAAAATCTTTAAATAAAAAAATAATAAAAATAAAATATGTCTACCTATACTAAAGAGTATACTGGAGATGTAGATGTATACACTGTATATTAATACAATAGATGTTTTGTATTTATATTCACTGAAGAAAACTTTGAAAAAATTTATTAAATTAATCATAACAGCATCAAAGAGATTAGGGAGGAATAAAAGAAAGGATAACATAAATGAAAGAAGACAACCCAAACAGCAGAGATATTACAGTAAGATTCAATGGAAACTTAAGTTAAAGAATGATAATGGCCCTTTAGACAAATTCACAACAACAAAATTTAAGTTTTCTAATTACATTTAATTAGAAGTTGTTTGACCAAAATGATTAAGATTGGATTGTGGTATAGTGTAGAGAACACAGAAGAGAAAATGCTGGGAAGCATATTCCTAAATAGCCAGTTATTGCGTACAACTAAATTTACCTCCTGTTAACCCACTTTTTTTCATTATCATAAGATAAATGGCTCCATTGCACTTCAATAACTTATATACATATAGAACATGATGCCTGACCACTCTAGTCATGTCATAGAAGTAGCAACTGAAAAAATAACACGGGGCATGGAGTTGGAGACAGGTCACACTGTAAAACCAGTTTTCCCCTCGTTCAGAGAAAAGTCTTATCAGGTAGCTCACATAGAGGAGCAGTCCTGTACACTTTGTCACAACAGACTTTTCCTGGAAAAAGGAGGTTTTGACTAATAGTCTAGTTCTGTCAAATTCCACTTATACCCATTATTATTACTCTTTGGAAGTTGGTAGTTACTTAAAGAAGCACTGAAAATTTCATGGATTTAGCAGGTTGTTGAACCCTGTATTAAATCAGTGCCCTATAGATAAACCCTGCTTTCCAGATTCAGTCATCATTTAGACAAAAGATCTCTTGTCAGAATGCTGAGTGAATAGCCTCTCTTAAAAATTCCTTAACAATGCATTTAATTTCAGAGAATTAATATAATACATCTCCAAATATTCATGTAGAAGATATTTACAGCATTGAATTGGGAAAGAGACTTAAACAGAATATAAAACCTGAAAAAGTCAGTTGTGAAACCCCACATTTTATTATGTCTGAGACTGACACTACAGACTTGGCTATACTGTCAAGGAGATGTGTGGTTTTCTCTTGTCATTTAAACAAGTGGCCTCCTTGGTTTGTAGAATGTGTTCCATCATGCATAGCTAAACCTCATTCCAGTTACACACTGGGTGTTCATAAAGATACAATATTATAGCCTGGGATAGTTTATTAAATATTTTATGAAAGGAAATGTTCACATTATTATGGAAACTCAAAACTAGGGAAAGTGTTCAAATTTTTTTTTTTTTTTAAATAATTACCTGAGGACATTCTTTTCATTGCTAGTAGAAGAGAGAGAGGGAGAGAGAGAGAGAAGCAAAGTTAAGCAAAGGGGAGGGGAGGAAGGGAAGAAAGGGGAGGGGAGGGAATGATTGATTCATTGCCTCCCATGTGTGTCCTGACCAGGGATCAAATCCATAACCTAGGTACATGTCCTGACCAGGAATTGAACATGCAACCTCAACCTTTGGGTGCATGGACTGACATTCCAATCAGCTAAGCCATACTGGCCAGGGCTAAAGTGTTAAAATTTGATCTAGCCCCTACCTGTTTTTTACATACTACCACAAGGTGTGGCAGATGCAATCCTCTATATGGAATCAGTTCAAATTTCCGCTTGTCACTTGCTAGCTGGTGACTTGGGCATATCACTTAGTTCTTTGATTTAGTTTTTCATCTTAAAGGTATTAAAATAATATAATTCACAGAATTGCTGAAATTTTAAAAAAATTTCATGTATACATCTACATAATGTTAGTGCTCTACAAAATTGGATTTTACTGCTCTTGACAATTAATCAAAAGCTGTGTTGCTTTATGCTCAAATTCATTATCACCTATGTCCCTGGTTTGGGTAACAGATACCAGTGTTAAATTATCTTTATATGAATGGTGCTTTCTGTTTTCCTGGCTGGATCTTGTAATACACAATAGTTGAATCTCCTTGTGAAGAATTATTAGCACAAAAAGTTATTTTTTATTTAGTGTTATCTTCCAAGTTATTCATACTGTATTACATTGCTTTGGTTAGCATAGGTTTATAAGAATTGTAATGAATGAAGTGATTACCTACTTTTATTTTTTTTGTTGTTGTTGTTTGCACATTAGCAAAAGCTCCATAAATCTAATTTTACTATATTTCTATGACACATCTTCCAAATTATATTTACAAATAATTGCACATAGTGAAAAGTACTTTGACTATTTCAAATTATGTCTATAAAATCACATTCTCAGTCTGTTCTTGCTTTTTAAAAATTATATTTTAATAGCCTTAGTGCCCTCAAATGTCATAACAAAATAATTACTTTGAATATATTGTGCTTCATGCCTTGTTTTTATTCATGAACCATCTGTACTGTTGAAAAATTTCAATTAATACTAAGGAGTTAATGACTTCCTGGACAGAAAAATTCTCTGATATTGACCATTGAAGGACTGAATTATTTTCCACCAGTAAAAAAGCAGAATACAGGTATTTACATAGGTGTCAATTTAGATCCACCTTATCTCAGGGTTTACTGGATGGATTGTAATCACTCTTAATTTGGAGGTAATTTTGTTCAATGATCTGCAGCTCTTTTATGGGAAAGCTACATGCTCAGTAATGAGGTTAAAAAGGAGGGGTTACAGAGAAGTTGTTTTTGTTAGTCAGTATAAGTAACGAGAGGTACTACAACACACTCTGCAATCTCAATTGCTTGCATATGCAACAACTGATTTTCTTGCTCACTCCAGTGAAGGGTCTCCCCATTCAGAGACACAGGGATACAGGTTTCATCAAGCTACTGATTTAACCATCACAGCTTAAAGACTCCTATGTCAACCTGGCAAGGAAAAGGAGAGCTGGAGTTTATATCACCTTTGCCTGATTCGCTAATCAGCACCTAATATCATTTATCTAATCTAATTGCAAGGTAACCTGGCAGAGCACATCGAATATTAGGTGATTGCTTGCTGTGTGCCCCAAACAGGTGGAGATGGTCATCAGGAGACACAAGTGTCTCAGTGTCTTCCTGAAATAACTAGACTTCTTGCTTTCCCAAGGCATTCCTACGTAACTTTTGCTGAGAGATTTGGAACCTACTCTTCTCCCTGAAGCCTTCCCCTATACCTTCAGACAGTATAATTACTCCTTTCTCTACATTTTTTTCATTTTATTTTATACTATGACTATCAAACATTGACTTTGTGGCAGCCTAGAAATATATATACAGCATTTTAATCCAGCTCAAGTTCTATAAGATAAATATTACCATTCTTCTATAAGTAAGGATATGGAGAATTGAAAAAATTAAATAACTTGTGCCACAATATAGATTATACATTGCATGGTGAAATGCAATGTAGATAATACATTGCATGGTGAAAATTGATTGAAGCCGAGATCTGTGTAATTTTAAAGTACACACCCTTTAGCAATGTGTACCTGCCTCCTTTATCAATCTAGTGTGTACTTTTTCATATAGCAATTAATGAAATGCAACATAATCATGCATAATGTTTCACTAGGCTTAATCTTTGAAACTGCAGAGTCCAGCATGGTTGTGAGCTTTCAAAAACACATCTTGATAAATTATGGAACATAATTTAATTAATGCACATGAGCGCTTACAAAAACTGTGCCTTCCTCCTATTTTCAATAGGTTGCAGGACAGTCTAAGTTAACTAAGTACAAGTAATTATTTCATTTAGAGTCAATTGCACCCTTCAGACAGGAGCTCAAGGTCATTCATGTTGGGGATCCCCCGACCCACAGTAAATCCCTCAGTGCTATGGATAAAATAAAATAATCCTTTACAGGAAATGCAAGGGAAGAAGGTTGACCTATGTCTGGGCAAATAAAGGCCAGTTTTTTCATTTTACAGATCTTTTGTTGAAACACAGTAAACCTGCAGGCATGTGGTTTGTCAATCAATGCTAAACAATGCTAAGCACAGGGTAAGTAAAGGGGCATGGAGATCTCACTCAGGTCAGGATGTGCATTCAAATTTTAAAAACTTCTGCTGTTGGTACAACAAAGGATTAGGTGATTGAGAAAACAGGCCAGGCTTCACGGTGGCTAAAATAGTTTCTCATGGCACAATTCCAACCCCGGGGTCCACTGGCTATAACATGGAAACATGTATGTACCCAGCCTTCCCAGTTTTCCAGTTGGGTCTTACAGACTTAGCCTGGTCCTCATGGGACTCCAAGTTTCCATGTTTTCTCAGGTGGACCATGACATATTCACATGGGCAGTCTAGGATAAATGCCATTGTCTTCCCCATTTTTAATTTTTTCTGTATTGTTACTTGGATTATGTTCTTGGGATCACTGTGCAAAGTACCACAAACTACGTGGTTTCTAACAGACATTTTTTCCCATTGTTTGGGAGGCTAAACCCCCCAAATCAAGGTGTCAGCAGGGCCCTGTTCTCTAGAGAAGAGAACCCTTCCTTGCCTTTCTGTAGCTTCTAGGGGTGGCCATCAGTCCTTGGTGTTTCTTAACCTGCAGCTGCATCATTGGGATTTTGGCCTCTGTTATCCCACGGTGTCCTCCCTATGCATCTCTATTTTCACATGATGTTTTCTACTCTTTTTAAGGACACTAGTCATATTGGATTAGGGTCTTTTCCTCCTTATCTTAACTGAATTATATCTGTAAATATCCTGTTTCCTAATAAGGTCATATTCACAGCTACTGGGGATTAGACCTTCCACATATATGTTTGGAGGATGCAATTCAACCTATAACACTATGATGATTATTTAAACTCTCCTACTTACATCTTTTTTTTTCCCATCACTATAACTGTTCATTTACATTCAGCTCCTTTACTCTTACTTTCTGAGGCTTTTATAAATGACTACACCTTGTTCTTTACCTTTTCTCTCATTTCCTCTCCTTTCCTACACTGCTGCCTAATCCAGGAGCCAGGATCCTTGTATGGTTGGGTACCTGGAACCACCTCTGGACAATCACAGTCTTTATTCAAAGTCTGGTTCTGGCTCCTGCATGTTAGTTACTAGACCTACTCAGCCAGGAATATATTCCTTTTATTTGTCCTGCTGTGTGGAGCTGCAGAGGATTGATAACATACTCTTGTTTTTTTTTTTTTTTTTTTGGCTAGAGGCTAGAAAATATAGACCCTAATGATAGCTGAAGAAAACACTATTATGTCTAAGGGACATTCAATAATATTATGATCTGACTTCAGCTTTCTGTTTTAGTTTTTGTTTAGTTTTATTTTGCCCAACATGATTTATTATTAGATGAGCCTCTGAGCCTGGGTGAAGTGATTACTGACCACCTGAGACATAAGGGAGCTTATTAGTGTCCCTAGTGCAATGGGTGAGAGAATAATGCCATTTTTTAAATGAATAAATGAAGCAGTGGTTACATATTCACTTGCATAAAAATGAGGGCCATTTATAAAGTTGAAAAAGTGGTTCGTAAAAGTGAAACTGCAATCAAAGGCAAAAAGCAGCTTGGATTTTCTATTTAGCATTTCTGGGCTCTATTCTAGCTTTCAATTAAAGAAATGTGCCAGCAGCTCTGGTCTCCTCACCCCGCTGTCCTGGATTCTGTGTCCCCTCTTGCTTCTTCAGTAAAGAAGTGTTCCTATCAGCTCTTTAGGATGAATTCCATGCACCAAAGAGCAAATAGGTGTGTTAATAAGCATAGTTTTATTGCTATTGTTCAGTTTTTGGGTTTAAAGACAGAAAGATATAAAAATAAGGATCTTTATGAGGGGCCCTCATCTAATGAAATAGTGTTGCCAAAGTTCCCTGGCTTTCTGAAACCTGAACTTACCTCATCGTCCAGTTGTCATTTGGAAGAGATACTGCACAACAAAGAAAACTACTTTCAGAATTAAGTATAGAGTTTGGAAATTTATTGTTGCAGGTATACATATGCAATGTAAAAAAAGTGACAAAAAATAATGAGAACTAAGAAAATCTTGAGCTTCTTACAAAGATTGTCACAATTTCAAGGAATTCAAAAAGTTTAATATCTTTCTTCCAAAAGTCTGCAGAATCATATAGAACACTTTATATCTCACACATGTCATTTTGGTACATGTCAAATGACTCAGCAGAATTCTTTTCAAATCTTCTAAAAAATTATTGTAAATTTTGACATTTATTTTTATAGTTCACTGAACCAGAGACTCCTGTTCCTGGTAAAATATAGGCTCTTTTTGGAGGCCATTGTAGGTTAATAACACATGTTATGTGTCATTTTATTGCAAGAAAATGTAACTCCGTGGTGGTGTAAGTCAGCAGCCTTATATGCTCCATCATAGGCTCCAGATCTTGAAAAGGGTCTTTGCAGAAATAAGCAAGTGTCAAGTGCTAACTTTGGGGATAATGTAATGAACTTGTGCTTTTTCTTTAACCTTTCCTCATGACAAGTAGCTATAAGCTATAATGGAGGGAGATAGAGACACAGAGACAGAGGGAAAGAGAAGATAGTGTTATCTAGTCTTCATGTTGATTTTTTTGTGGTTTATCAGTAATCTACAATGAGAATTTTGATAAATTTTCCCAACTTTTTAAAAAGGTGTAACAGATATAACTATCATAGAATATAATTTGAATGGTAAGATGTAGACAAAAAGGAAATATCTAGGTCCAGGTATCACTAATCTAGTAATTACTTCAGAACATAAGACTATAATGAAGGTATTTAAAGAGGAAAATGAGTTTTTGGCGTTTGATCTTTGTAGATGGATTATTCACTCATGTGCTTACTCTTGTATTCATTATTTATTAGATACCAATAGTACGGCAGGTACTGTGTTAGAAATTCAAGATTAAAATATTTTTTCTTTTCTTTTCTTTTTCTTCCTTTCTTTCTTTTTTCTTCAAAATTTCACTCTAGTAGAGGAACCTGGTGTAACACAATTTCTAAACAACAGGAGAAAGAAGTTGTACAGGAGGTGGCCAAAGTCTCCAAAAAAAATTAATTTATAACAGTGAAAGAAAACATACTCATGGAGAATTATTTTTAGAATATTTAATTTTTAAATATTTTTTAAGTTAATTTGAAGGTAGCCAGTGTAGAGGCCTCCTTTACAGTAGGCACTACAATGTGAAAGTAGGAGTGCTGGCTATGGTTTAATCTCACATTGGTGCTCCTGTTCTAGACTTGGTTGGGCCCCAGCTAGGAGTTGGGGTGTTACCCATTCCAGGCTAGACTATCAAACACTGAAGGTAATAAACCCCAGATTTGTATTCTTTGAGCTTCTGGAGAATAGGGATTATCCTCTTTTTTTTTTTTTTTTTAATTTTACATTTGCAGTGCCCTGCATGGTTCCTGGCTTAAAATAAATACTCAATTAACAGCTTGTTAAATAATCTCACACATAGCTCTGGCTGGTGTGGCTCATTAAATTGGTGCCTGGCCTATGAAACCAAAGGTCGCTGGTTCAGTTCCCCAGTCAGGGCATACAACTGGGTTGCAAACCAGGTCTCCAGCCAGGTCCTTAGTTGGAGGCAGGTGAAAGGCAACCATACATTGATGCTTCTCTCCCTTTCTTCCTTCCTCCCTGCCCTCCTCTCTGATAATAATGAGTGAAATCGTTAAAGAAAAAAAAAAAATAATAATCCCACATATGCTAGTAACTATAGATGCAATAGGAAAACTATATCCCTTAAAGCTTTCATCAGTGAGTTTTTCTTTCATCTCTGCATTTCCATGGCTTAATAGTGGCTCTAGAATATAGTAAGGTTGAATCTAGTTTGATTAGCAAGTTAGTTACATTTACTTTATCAACATCATCCAATTGTTAAATGTGCTGCAATCTCATTTTCTTATCAAATACTTACATTTGCTGCATTGGGCTAGCAACTTTTCTAAAGAAAAAAATACTCAAACTTATTCCACTGAGTTACTTTTATTCTTGGGAGAAGCCAGCTGATGAATTCTTTAGTGCTTTGCTTTTGTTGTTTATATTTACATTTAGTTACATTTAATGCAATGTTTGGATAGTTACATTTAATGCAATGTTATTACAAAGTAAGATTGACAGCATGTTATTTGTGATTATTTTCTTCATTAATTATATCCAAAGCTCTCTTTCTGCCTTACACAGATTTCTTGAAACTTAATACTTTTTCAAAATAATTCAAGAACCTGTCAAGAGAATGTTTTTGTTTATTTGTTTGTTTTTTAATTTTAAATTTGGAATGACATAATTATTTGGTTTAATTCACTGTCACTTGTTCTTAGGAAGTTTTAAAACAAAAGTTTATATAGATTTCTGTTGTGCCTTGGCTTATGAAAAATATTGGTCAATAATTGCTTCTTTGAAAAGGGGACCAAATACCCAATTCTTTGTGGGAAACAAAAATTTTTCTATTGTTGACTTCAGTTTTTTTACACATAGAGAATTCTTCATTGTATTCATAAGCATTAATATTTCTTTATTCATAAATGTTTTAAAGATATTAATAGAGAAAATTAAGTCAAAGTTGAATGATTTACTTATTGTTTTTTAAACATCATTGGATTCATTTAGAAACTTTATAAACATTATGTTTGAAGACTTTAACATTTTTTCTTGGTATGTTGGCATGATAAAACATGCTTGTAAGCAATATTTTAAACACTAGGATTTTTAAAAATATGATCAACTTTAGATGTAGCCTGAAAAAGGTGAAGAGATTAAGCAAAGAAAAAAACTCAGACACAGTAAACAGTAGGTGGTTACCAGAGGGAAAGGGCAGTGAAAGGAGGTAAAAGAGGATAAAAAAGAAAAAAATGTTGGTGGAAAAAGACCTGGGGTTATAAATACATACTACAATATGTAGATGATATATTATAAAATTATATACCTGAAACTGATATAATTTTATTAACCAATGTCACCCCAAAATTCAATAAAGATAAAAAATTTAGAAAAATAAAAACTGAAGATATATTTTATATATATACACACATAATATATAGTATTTACAGATACACCTTTAAATATAACATGTATATGCTGTATATAAAATATATTATATGATAATTATATATAATTTTCATAATCTGGGCATCAATTTATTCATTGGGAAAAGAATGAATTAAACTGATAAGTGAATTACTAACTTTTATTTTCCAAAGAGATCTTTTTTGAAATTAATGCATATACAGAATCTCCATGTCAAACATGCACAAAAGTAGTTTTCTTTGAATAACGGGAAAGCAATGAGGCTTGATTTGTACCATTAAAGAAATAGGAACAGTAGTAAAAAATTTAATACAAATAAAATACCATGTTACAAGAATTTCATAGGCAAATTTTTCTGAGAGTCAGGGAATAGAAAGCCCTTCATTAAATTCAAGAGGATATGAAAAGAGAGATGGATCCCCAAAATTTTATCAAGCTTATAAAACTTTTATTAAAACTCATCCCTGGAGAGGAATACAAGAAAGTTAAATTATGGATAAATAATCTTTTGAGGATGGGTAAAAAAATTCTAACAAAAATGCTAATAAACACAATTGTATGGCACTAGACCCATAAGCACACACTAACTAAAGACCAAAAACTTCAATAAATAAAATGTTAGTGAAAGGGAATTCTGGAATGGGTATTCTTAATGTGTGGATTAATTGTAAATAACTTTGTAAGAGAATTTCAGTATGGATTGCAAATTCAAATGCATAGTGCCTAGACCTACTACTAACCAGTCCTTTCTTATAGATATTCCTACCCATGTGACCTCATTTAAATAAAGATATTCACTGCAATGTTACTGTAGTAGCAAAAAATTGGAAACCATCTAAATAGCATTCACTAGTAGAGTTGTCAAGTAAATTATGAAAAACATGTCTAATGGGATTTTATGTGAAAGGTACAGCTACTCAGTCAGCTTCAATGAACAATTTAATATCATGTGCCTGTTGGCATGCCCTGTAACCTTTGAGTTAAGAACTTCAATGCCAACATGAAAATATCATCCAAGCACAATTAGTGTTAATTAGCATGATTAATGCTTTTTAATTTATTCATTGATTTTTATTTAATCTTTATTGTAATTTTTTCCATTACCATTTAGACCCCTTATGTCCCCTGTAATAATTTTAATAAGTCTGAGATTGAGGCTGGGTTCAATGGAGCACAAATCTCCCTCCTGTGAGGGATTTGTTCCTTTTTATTTAAAATTTTTACTTTAAAAAGCTTCTTTTATTCTTTGAATAGCAAATGCAGGCTAGTGTCCACAAATAACTCTGCCTGAAGAATAAGATTCCTTGAGGCTCTTATTTAGAAGAATATACTGGACCCCTTATATTGAGTTCCTCTGTAAACAAAACAGATGGTCTTTAGTACAAAGTGGATCAATCACAGAAATCTTTCAACTGCCTGACTTTGTGTTGTTAAAAGGGGTACCAAATTAAAATTGTTCATTTAGAATTGATCTCTCTCAACTCTGTACCTATATTATAGTTCTGTCTTGTACTCATGTTTTGTTTTGTCCTTTTTTAAAAAAGATTTTATTTATTATTTCCGGAGAGAGAAGGGGGGAGGCAGAGAAGGAGAGAAACATCAACATAAGGTTGCCTTTCACCTGCCTCCAGCTGCAGAGCTGGCTGGAGACCTGGCTTGCAACCTGGTTATGTGCCCTGGCTGGGAATCAAACTAGCAACCTTTGGGTTTGCAGGCTGGTGCCTTATCCACTGAGCCACCAGCCAGGGCCCTTGTACTCATGTTTTTATGGAGAAGTATAGCTTCAAAATCAGGGTGAGCTTCCTGATGGAAAGTGCTTTTTCTTATCATTTTTCAAAGAATAGTAGAAAGTAAGATTTGTTTTTTAAAAGATGTTATTTATTATTTTCAGAGAGAGGGGAAGGGAGAGAGGCAGCGGGGGAGAGAAATATCAACATATGGTTGCCTTTCACCTACCTCCAGTTACGGACTGGCTGGAGACCTGGCTTGCAACCTGGTCATGTGCTTGGTTGGGAATCGAACCAGTGACCTTGGGGTTCGCAGGCCAGCACCTTATCCACTGTGCTACCCACCAGGGCAAAAGTAAGATTTTATATAGAGAGATACAGTATCTCTCTGCTTATATATCTAGATCCATCTATCTATCATCTATCCATCCATCTGTCCACCCATTCATCCATCTATATATATTTGTCTGTGTGCAAATTAATTTTTTAATATATAAAAGTAGTAGTTTGGAATACAGATTTACCATGACTATTTTGTTCTATTTCTGACTGTACATCAATAGTCTTCTCTATTGCTTGTATTTATGTAATAAATTTTTTAAAATACTGTCATTTTTCTGTACATCTATGATGTTCCAGGGTCTAATCTAAGAGATTGATATATATCATGCTATCTAATCCTTATAAAAAATTCTATGAGATAGATCTTATTATCTTAGTTTGTAGTGGATGAAATAGAAGTTCAAGTTTATAAAGCTAATAAGGATTACTTCTGGCATTCAAGTCTATGGTTTATGATTAAACGATTTGGTCAGTTCCCAGAAAAGAGATCTATGCAATATAATTATATTTACTTTATTTTATCTCTGCCACTTTAAAGTACTTTTAATTCTGGTAAGGCAATACTAGCTTCCCAGGTTATGAACCATTATACATTTTTCATTTAAATGTAGCAAGTTTAATGAATTATTGTTTTCTAGACTTCGGAAGCATGTTTTCTTGCTATGTCCACAGACTTCAATATCAATCACAAACACCTTAAAGACAAAAACTCTTCTATGTTATCAACTTAATTAAATTCTCTATCACTAGAACTGCCTATTCTAAGTTCATTCCACAATCATTAGTAATCAGATGCTATAAAATTAAAAATGGAAGTTAATTATGAAAAGGGAAGTGTACATGCATTTACCAATTACATATTTAACATAAGATATATTTCTTCTTTGCTCAAAGAAGTAATGTGTTTATATTTTTATGGATAAGAATTCTAATAATGTATCAATTGTTCTGACATATCACAAGTAATAAATATTATAATTTTATTCTTGTTAATTGGAAGACTGGAGTGAAGCTAGTAATGAGTCGGCCAAAAATTTTATATTTTTCCAGAAGATGGCTCTAGTAGTAATTAGTTGCCTTTAACTTCATTCAAAACAATTTTATTAGATTGTATTATGACAACTGTCATATCACTGTGTACTTAAAGAACTTATCAAAATGGTGAATATTTGTGTAGCCATTTTAATATTGAAAGTGAAGTCATCATTGTTCATACATACGCATTCCAGTACCCTTTCCTTGGCTGCCAGGTTAGATCGATTTGCTAACTTTTCTCATTATATTAACAATGGCTGGACATTTTCCCAGATAGACTATATATATATAAACACACACAAATGACTGTAGTGTGTTTGTGGTAGGTGCTTTGGAGGGCTTTGGCGGTTAATCTCGTCTCATTTACACTTTTTAGATATGAATACTGTTATATTTATTGGAGCTAGATAAAATAAACTTCTAGTACAATGGTGATTTAATTTATCCCCTGAGCTAACTTTTATTTTAGGAGGGAGGACTTTTTGTTTTGGAGTGAATCTTCACTCAACATCTGGAAATAAAAAATATTTAAGAAAAGTATCAGAGCTAATAGAGTTATAGCAGCAGGGCATTGTAAAATATGTAAAACCTGTAATGCACAAGATTTTTCAAATGCGTTTCTTTTTAAAAATTTTTAATTGACATATAATACTACATTAGTGTACAACATAATTATTTGATATTTTCATATTTTTTAAGTGATCACCACAGTAAGTGTAGTTAACATGTTTCTAGGCATAGTTACAATTTTTTTCTTATGATGAGAACTTCTAAGTTCTCTCTTAGAAATTTTACTTATTTTTTGAAACTTGCTTTATTTAAAATTTTTTTATTGTTATTATATTATAGTTGTCCCAGTGTTTCCCCTTTCACCTCCTCTGCCCAGTCCCAATGTGTTTCTAATGCAGTCATCTACTGAGTTGTGTGTTTCTCCAGAAGTGTCCATTTCTAACTGAAAATAAAAACAATTTTATGCCTGCATGAAGGATACTTAAAATTTTAGTTGACTCAGCACTTAGGAAGAAAATTTCCTTTCAAATCTAATTTAGTTATGTTTTCTTTCATTGTACTAGATTCCAGTTGTTCATATTTTAAGGTTTTGTTATTAAGACTGTGATTATTTATTATGGTAATGTTTCATTTTTAATAAAGTTTACAATTACAATGTATTAGAAAAAATTTTACATAGTTTTGCCTACATACATATTTTTTAAAGCATGTTTTTAAAAGCAACTCTTTTTCTATTGATGAAGGCTATTGGATGTGTTACCTCTTTCAATATTCATAATAATACTGCAAGGGAGACCGTTTAATTAATCCATGTGTTCATTTCACATAAATCAGCACCATCTCTATGCATTCATGAAATGTAATAAGCACTTAGTTGCCTGCTCATCTACTGTCTTTTATTTTGTAGAAAATATAATTATAGGTAAGACTGATTCTGCCTGTTTATTCTGGGATTGGGTCCAGAGGGGCCTCTCCAATTAGTGCAGTCCTGCCTACCTTGCCATTGCTAGTGTTTCAAGGAAGCTTCAGCCCAAAGGCCTACATAGACCAGTGCATGGCAGCCATCAGCCAAATGGCTGGCTTAAGAGGGGCCAAGGGATTTCTGTTCAATATGTGTAAGAGAACTTGCAATTTCTCAGGATGTGGATAATGAAAGCTTCAGAAGGTGAAGGAAACCAACAGGGAGCCAAAAGAAGAGCAAACCTAGGTGAAGGTTGAGCAGAAAGAAAGAAATTGGGTCCTTGCTAATACAACTGAGATGTTGAATCTAACTGATTGGGAAGTCCAACTTATCTGTGTTTGCCACTTTCAAGTGTTAGTAGTAGGCTTTGTGTCTCAGCCCAGGGAAAAAAAATAGTTATTTTTGTTTAAAAGGTGCCTTAAAATACTAATTCACAATCACTTTTTTTTTTTTTTTTTTAAAGATTTTATTATTCCCAGAGAGAGAGGAAGGGAGAGAGGCAGAGAGGGAGAGAAACATCAATGTATGGTTGCCCTTGACCTGCCTTCAGCCATGGACCTGGCTGGAAACCTGGCTGGCAACATGGTTATGTGCCCTGGCTGGGAATGGAACCAGCGTTTTTTGGGTTCACAGACCTGTGCCTTACCCACTGAGCCCTCAGCCAGGGCTCACAATCACTGTTTTCTTTGCACAGTATGAAGATGAGGTGATTGATATTATTTAATTGACTTTAAGAGTATATCTTTTGACTTCCTTTAGACTGTTTGTAATTCAAGGATTAGTAAATAGCAGTGTTTTGTTTTTGCCAAATGAGGTTGCTGAATAAATGTTGAAATTCCCAAATGCGCCTTCTGCCCTGATTAAGGAATGGAGATAATGCAGACAGCCTCCTGCCAATCACTCTACCTAAGCTTAGCTGAAAGCAGCCTCATCTCTAGTGTTTCTCTCTGAAAATTACTACCCAAAGTTCAGGTCAGTTGTTTGGGATCATGATTAAGGCTGATCCAATGCATACTTACACCTAATTAAAAGAAAAGCCAGAAATGAGCCATTGTTGACTGAAAACAAAATCAGAAGTAACCTTAAAAAATGGTTAAAGGGAGAATGACTCTGTATTGCTCCCCAGCGACATCAGTTCCAAAGAGAGGGGGATGTGACAATTTTAAAACATCAGATTCATATCTGATAGAAAAGATCAGGAGGAATTAGGATTGTGAAAATTGAGCTGCATCAGGCTTTCAAGAATCAAGTCAACAAAGGCATGTCTTATCTCAGTATTTTTTTGACAGATGTGTAATATAGAGTACTATATATATTTCCACCCTTTGACTCAGGATTCAGCCATGCATATTCCATTCAGAGCCCAGTGTATTTTTTTGTTTATGTTCTTGTTCCTCCCCATCACCAAAGGAACATGCCTGGGCTACTAGGCATGGCACCATATGGGACAAATAGAACAAGAACCACTCCCAACTAACTGCAGGTATGTGTGTGAGCCCATAGTCTAAACAACCCTTACAGCCTACAGACTTGAATCATAATGAATGACTGTTGTTTTAATCCACCT
This sequence comes from Noctilio leporinus, assembly GCA_004026585.1. Taxonomy (NCBI): domain Eukaryota; kingdom Metazoa; phylum Chordata; class Mammalia; order Chiroptera; family Noctilionidae; genus Noctilio; species Noctilio leporinus. Next base: position 47,247 of record PVIW01000776.1, on the reverse strand, counting down.
GTTTTGGGATAATTTGCTACACAGTGAAACTAATAAAACACCCATGAAGCAGGGGCAGGATGAACACCGTGGGAGAGAAAGTGTCCTGCATGAAAATCCTATGGCTAGACATAGTGGAGTATCTGGGAGATTAGGATGGAGTAGGCCACATTGCAAAATACCTTGAAAACTAAGACTTGGAGTGAGAATGCCATTAGACAGGCAATGTGCAAAAGCCAACGATGGACATTTTCTGTATACTGACTTTGGTCAGGCTCTGTGTTAAAAACTTGGCTGGAATCCCCCATTTAACTAAAAGAAAAAAATTATCAGTTTTGCCTAAAACAGTCTGAAAATCAGAACGTCTACACAACTATTACTGCAATGAATATTTAGCATATCTGGAATTAAAGAGTTTGAAGCTAAAACTTTTTCTGCCTGTGTCACATAGCTGAATTCAGTCCTCTTTTTTTTTTTTCTTCACCAGGGACAGGTTAATTAAGGCCCTGCTGATTTTACAGTTAAATAATTTTATTTTATAGATACTATGAGTATTGTATAGGTAAGACTTTTCTGTAACCCAGAGTTCTCACATTTTATAAAACTTGGGAATTAGGCTGCATGCATGATGAATTTACAGCTCTAGTGAATAGCCTGGAAAAAGAGAACAAAGAAGATGGTGTTGTTAGCATCGGTAGATAGCTACCTATTAATAAAAGGGAGGGGAACAAAGATGGCAAAACTTAATTGGGTTGGAAACTGTAGCTTCACACACTCCAGGGGACAGCTGCATCCTCCACCCGCGGGTTCTAGTCCGCAAAGCAGGCAGGCAGGAAGTTATTGATCATTAGCCAGTATGACCAAGGGAGGGATAAACAATCAAAGGGAAATTCCTCTGCTGGAAACATGCCTAGTAGAAGCCAAGACAGCACAGGGAGAAGGTCCTACTATGAGGCACGTGCAGTAGGAGCTAACATGGTGACCAAAGGGGAGGTCTCTAGCCTGGGAAAAGGATTAGATTAATTGAGACACACAGAACCCCAGAAGATCCAGGAAATGGACTGGCTATAGGGAGGACCCCACAAGCTTGTGAAGGGAGGACCTTCACAAGCCTGTGAAGGATTGGGAAATGATTTGAAAGGGGGCTGGTACCTTCCCAAGCCAAGGTACTATAATGAAAACTTAACAAAGACCTTTGGTGTAATAACATGTGTTCACCGTGTGGGCGGGCAGCGGCACTAACTCTTAAGTGGGGGCTCCCAGCACAGTGCCAGCCAGAGCGCAGCCAGGATTCGAGAGGAAACAACAATAAAATAAAATGTAAATTTTAACATAAAAAAATAAAATAAATAAATTGTTCCCCCCCAAAATGTTACCCGATATTGTATACTGCAAGGAAAGATTTGAACGCAGGCCTAATTGCTGCCCAGTGGCCATTGCTTGTCTTTTCCAAAGGGTGGGGAGAGGGTGCCTTTGAGTTACCTGCTTTATCTCTCATCTGTGTTTTGGAATTGCACAGCATTAGGCACACAGATTCTTTCTTGGCCTGCCACAAGAGGGCGTTTTTAAAGTTCTGAGAAAGCTAACAAATTTAACAGTGGGAGGGAATTCAAGGTTTTTTCCTTTAATTATTAATTTTTTATTTTTAAAGATTTTATTTATTATTTTTCGAGAGAGGGGAAAGGAGAGAGGGAGAGAGGGAGAGAGACATCAATGTATGGCCTTTCACCTGCCTCTAGCTACAGACCTGGCTGGGGACGTGGCTTGCAGCCTTGTTATGTGTCCTGGCTGGGGAATGGAACCAGCAACCTTTGGATTTGCAGGCTGGCTCCTTATTCACTGTGCCACCAGCCAGCAAGGTTTTTTTCTTTACAGAGTTGTTTTCAGACTGAGGGTAATGATTTATTGTGGTTCATGAAGTTCGTTTATAGGTATATTTGTAAAAATTTATATTCCTATAAACTTACATACACATGTATATGCAACTATGTCATGATATAAAATTATATCTCACTGTGAGCCATGGTCCAAGTCACTGGGTCACTTGAAAGTAATGTGAAGTTCACTCTGGAATAGCATGTATCATGATCATACCATTGCCTGATTTGAAAAAGATCAAGGAAACAAAAATGGAGTGGGCTTTTTAGAAAAATAGAGTGGAGAATGTGTGTAGAATGGAAATCTGGTCAATAAATCCAGTACTGCAAAGGGGAGAATATATTGAAAAAAATAAAAATAAAACAGAATCCATGAACATCCTCTAAAATAATCTTCTCTATGACAGTTTAGGAGGAGTTGACTGGTGTTTTTTGAACTTGGGGAAATATTATCCATTCTAAGTGTGGTTTACCAATAATCTGAATAAAGATCTGCCTATTCAAGTATCTTCCTGTTGAGAAGGGGCATCCTGCATGAGAGGCGCAAAGATGGGCCTCTTGTTAGAGGGGCGTACATCACAGTAAAATACAAAAATGTAGAGTCCAGGCTTCTGTTTCTCACTTCCGTGATTAGTTCATGAAGTCAGCTCCCAACAGCTAGAAGGTCTCCGAGGGAATAAGAACATCCTATCCTCTGGGAGGGAGAGACTCTTTCAGGTTTTATTTCACCGTGATCAGCAGATTCTGCCTTTAAGTAAGACTGGCATTTCCTCTTCCTCTGCCGAAGTAACCAGCTGCTGGGCTGCAGCTAAATGCTATAAGACAAGCTACATGGCAGAAGTTTAGACATACTTCTTAGAAAGAAGATAATAGGATCAGGAAAAAGCCTGCCTCCATACAGATATATATTTCAGCAAAAATCACATAGTAATAAGTGAGAGGCATAGTAATACATGACAGCCAGCTCACAGCCTTTGGATAGCTAGCAGGCTCCTGCCAGGAAGGAAAAATTTACCTAATCCTGACAGATGCTCTCAGATGGTAAACTACAGATGGTGTTTCGCAACAAAGTTCCTTGCAGTATATATAATTTTAGCATATTTTAATTATATACAGTGCAGTGTTATAGTGTCATCTGCTTCAGTCACCATGTTACTCATCACTAGATCCTCAGACCTTATTCATGATGTAAATAGATTTTCTACCCTTTCTTTCCTTTTATAGACCTCTCCCCATTTCCTACACACCTCAAACCCTGACAACCAATTTTCTACTTTCTGTTTTTATGAGTTCAACTTTTTTCCTTTGCTTAGAATCCACATATGAGTGATACATACAGTATTTGTCTTTCTGTGGCTTATATCATTTAGCATAATACCCTAACAGGTTCATCCATGTAGTCATAAATGGCAGAATTTTTTTAAGTGTGAAGTTATGTGTGTATATGCATATATACTAAATATATGTGTATATGTATACATATACATATACATACACATACACACACATATATATTTACATATACACATGTAAATATACATATGTGTGTATATTTAGATCCTGAATTTAATTGCATCTACAATCACATCTATATAGTATTTTCTGTATCTATTCACCCATCAGTAAACACAGGTTGCTTCCAATACCTTAGCTATTTACAATAATGCATCGGTTAATATGGGTAGACAGATACCTCTCCAAAATAATGATTTAATTTCCTTTGGACTTATACTCAGAGGTGGATTGCTGGCTCATATGGTAGTTCCATTTTTGATCTTTTTATGATCCTCCATTCTGTTTTCCATGGTGGCAGTGCCATTTTATATTACCACCTACAGTGGAGGAGGCTTTCCTTTTCCTCCATCATCTGTTATCTTTTGTCTTTTTGATAATAGACATTCTAAAAATTATGAATCTATATGTAATTTTGATTTTTATTTGCATTTTTCTGATTACTGATATTGAGTACCTTTTTAGGTACCCGATGGCTATTTATGTGTCTTCTTTGGTAAAAAGCCATTCAAGGTCCTTCATCTATTTTTTAATTGGGTTACTTGTTTTTTACTATTGAATTATAATGGGTTAATATTGGATATTTATCCTTTATTTGATATATACTTTGAAAATATTTTCTCCCACTCCATAGGCTGCCTTTTCACTTGCTGATAGTTTTCTTTGATATAATGAGCTTTTTTAGTTTGATGGACTCTCACTTGTTGATTTTTGTTTTTTAAATAAAAAAAGATTGCCAAGATCAATGTCAAAAGCTTACCACCTGTTTTCTTTTAGGTATTTTTAGTTTCAGGTCTTGCAATCAAGTCATTATTACTCTATTTTGGGTTGATTTTTATGTATGGTATAAGTTAGGGGCCCAGTTTCCTTCTTTTACATGTAAGCTATCTAGTTTTTCCAACATTATTTATTGATATTATCCTTTCCTCATTGTGTATTTTTGGCAAATCTTCATCCTAAATTAATTGACCATATATGTGTGGGTTCATTTCTGAGACATCTCTTCTCTTCCATTGACCTATGTGTATGTGTGAACACCACTGCCACAGATTACTATGACTGGAATGTAGTTAGAAAATAGAAAGTGTGATACCTTTAGCTCTTTCCTTCTCAAGGTTTATTTGACACTTGAGGTCATTTACACACACAATTCAGGGTTGTCTATTTCTGTGAAAAATGCCTTTGGAATTTTGATAAGGGTCACTTTTAATGTATAGATTTCTTTGAAAAGTACAGGCATTTTAACAATATTAATCTCTTCTGATTAATGGACAAAGGATGTCTTCCATTTATTTGTATCTTCTGTATTTTTCTCTCAATGTCTGATAGATTTCAATGTATAGATCTTTTATCTTCTTGGTTACATTCATTTCTAAGTTTTTTATTCTTTTTGAATAAAACAGAACAAAACATGCCTGTGAAATTTTCATTTCTCTTTCTGATACTTCAGTGTTGGTGTGCAGACCTAGAACTGATTTTTATATGTTAACTTTGCATTCTGCAATGTCACTGAATTGGTTTATTCATTCTAAGTATTTTTTTTTTGTGTGGAGTCTTTAGTATTTTATTTATATAATATCATGTCATCTGCAACTACAGAATGTACTTATTTTGTGATTTGGATGCCTGTTTGGGTCGGGGTTTGCTAATGGCTTTGGCTAGGACTTCCAGTCATCTGCTGCATAAAGTGGAGAGAGTGGAGAGGCATCTTGTTTGGTTTCCAGTCTTAGAGGAAAGCTTTTAGCTTTTCACTATCAATAATAATGTTAGATATTGGCTGAGACAATTTTACTGCTTCCTTTTCATTCTGTATGCCTTTTATTATATTTCTCATTCTAGCAGTAGCTAGTCTTCTGGTACCATGTGCTATGTTAAATAATGATGATGGGAATAGAGACTCCTGTGGTAATTATTAGGCAGAAAACATTGAGTTTTTCAGTTTGAACTCTCTCTTTATGAAGAAGAGTGTGGTTACATTGGGTTCTCACAGGTAACTCCATGTAAGGTGACATAGTCACAGATTCTGGCATTGGAATATGGGTATTTTGGGGGCTGTGACTATTTGGCCTACCATAGGCTCTCTATTGATTTTTACTATTTGGTGTGTATATATTTAGGACTATTGTGTCTTTGTGGTAGGTTGATTATTCTATTACTATTTATTGTCTCTGCATCTTTGCTCTAAAGTCTTCTTTATTTGATATTAATATAGCCATTCCTGCTTTTATTTTTTTATTTATGTTTGCATGGTCTTTTTCTATACTTTTATTTCAACTTACTTGTGTTGTTACATTTCAAATGAGTTTCTTATGAGTTATATAGTTGAGATGTGCATGTGAGGGAAAGAGAGAGAGAGAGGAGGGAGGGAGTGGGGGAGAGAGAGAGAGAGAAAGAGAGGGAGAGAGAGAGAGCTATCTATGCCAGCATTTTTTGTCTTTGGATTGGTGTATTTGGAACAGTTGCATTTTAAATGATTTCATTAGTCCCCGTTGTCCAAGGAGGATGCATTCCAAGACTGATCAGCAAATGCCTGGAACTGCAGATAGTACTCAATCTTATAAACATCTTTTTTCCTATATGTACATACCCTTGATAAAGTTTAATTTCTATATTAGTCACACTAAGAGGTCAATAACAATAACTGCCAATGAAGTAGAAGAGTTATAATGATATGCTATAATAAAAGTTATCCGAATGTGAACTGTCTCTCTTTCTCTCTCTGATTATCAACCTGATAACTGAGACAGCTACTAAGAAACTGTTGAGTAATAGGATGTGCAGTATGGATACACTGGACAGAAGTGTGATTTACATCCTGGGTCAGACAGAGATGGACGGTGAGAGATTTCATCATGCTACTAAGGACAGTGTGCAATATAAGGTTTATGAATTATTTATTTCTAGAATTTTTCTTTTAATAACTTTTGACAGCAGTTGGCCAGAGGTAACTAACTGAAACCAAGCAAAACAAAAGCTACAATAAGGGAGACTACTGTATTGATATGTTAATGCCTAAGTCTGCCATTTTATTTATTTATTTATTTTTCTAATTATTAGTTATTGTTTCACTGTTTCTTTTTTCTTGCTTTCCTATAGGTTACCAAAAAATTGTTTTTAATTTCATATTTATTTATTTGTAATGTTTTTGAGTGTATCTCTTTGTATACTTCCTACATAGTTGTTGGGTTACCATATATTTGATGAATTCTATAGTTTACTGATGCTAACCTTTTATCACTTAAGTGAAATGGGAAAACTTCACTTCTAGTTAAATATTTTAATCTTCCATTACTTTGAAATGTTACTATCTTGAGTACTATTTTTCAACAATGTAATATGGTTTATAAAACTCATAAAGGGAAAGTATCATGTATTGCATGCCCCTTATTTTTGTTCTGTTGTTTCTTCTTTCCTCCTAATGTTTTAGAATTCTTTCTTTTATCATTTCCTTTCTCTTTGAACTGCTATCAGTCAGTCTTTATGATGAGTCATAAATTCTTTAGTTTTCCTTTATTCTGACTGTGTCTCCCTTTTTGATGCCACACCTCACTTTTCTGTCTCTGGGTGAGTATGGCAGAGTCAGTGTAGAAGAACACTTGTCCTGGCTGCTTATTGTTGGTGATTCACATTTGCTTTCAAGTAGAAATGAGCCTCCTTGAGGTTTCTTCTGCTGCTAGGTTGGAGGTCAAGAAACAACTGGTATAGGTTTTCTCCTGTTGTGTAGAGAGACATAATATGTTCCACCACTGAGTTCTATATCCTGGAGTAGTCTCATCTAGTTCACCTATTTTCTTTTTGTTTGTTCGTTTAACTAACCTTCAGTATCTTCCTTTGGTGCTCTTGAATAAATTTTGAAGATTTACATTTGCATTTGGAGAAAAAAATAAACAGGGAGAAATGGATCAACATCATCATCTGAGGATCACAATCGTAAACCGACTTATGCCTCAAGGTCCTGACCAGTTTTAATGATGTCCGTTACTAAAAACAAATACACAAATAAGCTAACAAATACAGTACTGGAAATGTCTTTTGGATTCAGGCTTATGCTTAGTCCTTAAATCCGGAGCTTTGTATACAAACTTCATGGAAAATTGGAGGTCTCATTAAAATCTAAAACACACTGACAATAAGAAAATTGTTGCCTTCGCCAAACTTTGTCATACAAGTTCAGAGCTCCCTCAAACTTACTCCCATTAAACATTGCAAAGTTAGTCTTCATTGGCCATCCTGGTCCTTATTCTCCCTTATGTTGATATTCCTTTCTCTGTGCTTCAAATTTTGCTGCTTTAGCAATCCATATTCCTGGGAATAGCCTTCTTAGGCAAATCCTGTTGTCTGTGATGCACATTTCAGACATTAATGTTTCCTTTGCTTTTCTTGTTAGAATGCTTATATTTTATGTTCTCTCCTCTAATGGCCCTTCTGGTTGATTTTAGCTCATTTGAGTAATTAAAACTAAGGTATTAATAGATATACTTTAGATTTCCAGAAAATATTTGCATTATGAGAATTCTTTTCAGTGTCTGAAGTTCAAAGAATAATTAATGTAGGTATTTATGACTTTGTGACTGGATAGTGGACAAATGCTTTCTTACCTATCAAGAAAGAAATGGAGAGATCCAAGATGGCTGAAGAGAAGCTGGGAGCGCGATCTACTTGCTCCCAGACCCAGAGCAGTCTTGCAGCTGAACCACAGAGCAACCAACTCAAAAATCCAGCAGAGAGTGAGCGAGAGCATGTGTGAGTGAGTACGTATGCAGATGAGAGTGTGGGGAGCATAGGTGTGAGTGGGCAAGAGCCTGCCCACCTGCAGGGTGCGTGGGAATGGACAGCCCAGACTCTTCTAGCAGAGCAACTGCTATCACTGCAACTCCACCTAGCTGTGCAGATTTGGGACAGCTGTGGATTAAATGCTCCAATCAAAAGACATAGGGTGGCTGAATAGATAAGAAAACATGACTCAGATATATGCTATCTATGAGAGACCCACCTTAAAACAAAGGTTCTACGCAGACTGAAAGTGAAGGGATGTAAAAAAATACTTCAAGCAAATTGACATAAAAAAAAAAAAAAGCTGGGGTAGCAGTACTTATATTAGATAAAATACATTTCAAAACAAAGATCATAAAAAGAGTCAAAAAAGAATGCTACATAATTCTTAATGGAATAATCTATGAAGATATAACCCTTATAAGTACATGTACTCTGCATTGAGCATTCTATAAACTGAGAGAAATATTAAACAATATCCTTTCATAGAATTTTGTGAAGCAGCTCTTATCTATGCAGAAATGGAATGTGGTGCTCAGAAATCACTCAAGCTTTGTGAATAAAAAGGTTAAAATTCAGAGGAGAAAAATGCAATTAATTATTTGTACATGAAGGTATCTGAGAACTTAATAAAAGCTCAGATCTTCTCCAAATATATGTTATACTCAATTGTTTTCTTCCCCTTACCATTTCTGCAGTTGCTGAAGAAACAGCTCATTACATGGTTCTATAACTCTACCTTAGTAATTTGTAATCTTGGTGGTTGCACCAGTCTAAAATAAAAAATTCTGGAGTTTTGAAAAATATTACATCACAAAAAGAGGCAGATAGATAGTCTAGATCACCTAGCCTAACACCCTAAATTAAATGAAGAACACAAAAAAAGATAAGTACTGTTTTCTATATTTTCCATATATGTCAATATGTCAGATTTAACCCTATCATAAAAGAGAGAATGGAAATAATTATTGAACATTCACTGGAGTCTTGACTATCCAACTCATTAACCTTCCATTTCCTAAGCAGAAACCTGAGCTTATTTTTTTTAACTCCTACGATTGTTTTTGCTTTGAGTAGATAAATATTAATTACGTATTTCTTCTTTTTTTATCCCCCTTTTCCTTAGAAATGCAAAGATAAGAATATATAATATCAATCAAATTAATAGAATAAGACTACCAATTGAATCTTTAATTACTGCCAGGCATTTAGGAACTGAATGCCAATAAATGAATCCCTTGTACAACTGAAATTTTAGTAGTCAAGGGCAAAAAGGTAGTGTATCCTTAAAAGTAGCAAACATATGTCTCAATGCTACAAGACATAGGAGACATATTACAACATGTTTTCAAATAAATAGAAATATATTTAAATTGTGGAATGTAGTTACATGTCCAGGTAGAAAGCAAAATAAAAAACATAACATATTCTTGACATTGTCAGAATTATTTATTTCTCCATATATCTCTATATTTCTAACATAAATATAGCAGCTGAGTCAAAAAAATATACCCAATATACCCAGATGCATACACATGATAAAACTTTGGCACATGCAACATGGTTATGCCTTTCGTCAATCCTTAATAATTTAATATTTGGGAGAATTGTTTTTTTCTTAGTATTGTACAAATGGGGAGAATGACATGATTAATTATGCCTATTCATATCCAATCAATTAGAATCACAATACTGGAATAACTCTATATGTCATTCAGTTAAATTCCTTTATGTTTTTTAATAAATATTTTATTGTTGTTCTGTTATAGTTGTTCCAATTTTCCCCCTTTGCTTTCTTCCACCCAGCCCTCCCCCCGCTGGCACCGTCAACCCCTACCATGTTGTCCATGTCTATAGATGATTCATACATGTTACTTCACTAGCCTCTTTCCCTTCTTTTCAGTCCTTATCCTTCTTCTGCACACCTCTGGTTGCTACCACTCTGTCCTTATTTCCATGCCTCTGATTCTATTTTGGTACTTTGTTTGTTTTGTTCATTAGATTCCTGTATTAGGTGAGATCATTTAGTTTATAAGGTGTTATTTTAGTCTATGTCATTTTATTCTGCTCTGATGTTGATGATTTTCTTCCTTCTACTCTCTTTGGGTTTTGTTGTTGTTGTTCTAGTTGTTATAGATATAGGGTTAGGTTGTTTGAGATTTTTCTATCTTTTTAGGTAGGCCTGTTTGCTATGAAGGTTGCTTTCCAGACTGCCTTCACTGTTTCACATAGATTTCGGGCTGTTGTGTGTTCATTTTCATTTGTTTCTAGACACTTTTTTAAAATTTCTTCCTTGATGTCATTGTTAACCCATTAATTATTTAATAGCATGTTATTCATTCTCCATGTATTTGAATGTTTTTGAATTTTTCCTTGAGGTTATTTTCTTGTTTCAAGCCATTTTTAAAATCATTTTTATTTATTTATTATTTTGAGAGAGAGAGAGAGAGAGAGATAGAGATCAATGTGTGGTTGCTTTTCACTTGCTTCCAGCTACAGACCTGGCTGGAGACCTGGCTTGCAACCTTGTTATGTGCCCTGGCTGGGGAATCGAACCAGCAATCTTAGGGTTTGCAGGCCGGCGCCTTATCTCTGAGCCACCAGCCAGGGCTTCAAGCCATTTTGATCTGAGAAGATGCCTGATATGATTTAAATTTTCTTGAATTTGTGTATGCTTGTTTTGTATCCTACCATGTGGCCTATCTTTGAAAACGTTCCATGTGCCTTTGAAAAGAATGCATACTTTGCTTCTTTGGGGTAAAATGCCCTGTAAAGAACAATTTCCTTTGATATACATAGATAAAAGTAGCTAAGATTGCCTTTTATGAGTAGATCTTAGCTAGCTAAAATTCCATGGTGCAGTTGGGTTTTCTGTCTTCCATTGGCTGCATGCTATTGTAGGCAAATAATTTTAAAGTTAAATATGTATACATCTTATCATTAAAATCTATTTATTTTGTTAACAAAACAATGTTTTGCATGCTCTTTTCCAATTATGGCACTCTGAGGATGTATTTACATATAGGCTGTTACCAAGATGAAAATTAAACCAATATAGAAATAATTTCCACTGTGCCAATTTTACAGTAATATAAATGTAACAATGTAATCCCCACTCCCTTTCCTTCTCCCTCTCCCCCTCTCACCTTCTCCCTCCCTTTACCCCCACCTCTCTCTACCCCTATATAGGGTAGGTTAAGTAGGTTTACATTTCTGAGTATACAAAACACAGTTTATTCTTTTATTATTATTTTAAGTATTGTATTATTTTTCCATATAAACAACTATAAACCTAGTTTTGCCACATACTGTTACAAGTTGTATTATTGCAGATGTGAACTATGTAGCTGGAATATGATGGTTGCATCCATACTGAACATGTACAGGCTTTTAATCCCCATTATTATTCTTTAACTAGGACTGTGTAGCCAGTATTTACATAGCATTTGCACTGAATTAGGTATTATAGATAATCTAGAGATGGTTTAGAGAGTACAGGAAGATGTGTCTAGGTTCTATGCAAATACTAGGCCATTTAATTTAAAGGGCTTAGAACCAATCACCTGCAGATACTAAGAAAGGACTGTATGATTTTAACTGACATGTCAGTTTTTATTATTTATTTAATGAAACAGCTTCTTTTATTTTAAAGAATACATAATAAATTAGAGGTGTTTAGAGGCAAAACTAAATTACTTTCTCCATTCCATTTACTTTTATTGTCATTTATGAACTTCCATTGACCATCCTCATGCACATGAATTTCACATAATTGTATTCATTATGCACATGGGTTTTTTGCTTTTGAAATCATAAAATAACTATTTCTCCTTCTCTTAAGGATTCCACAGATTCACTTTTATATTCCAATATTACTAAGCCATTTCTTCATTAAAACATTTGTGTTGTTTGCTATCCATCACCTGCTATCTTCTATCTTTATATTTCTACATTAAAATAGTACATGATTTTGTACATATATATTGGTGTGTGTGTAGTTTTTGTTTATTGATTTCTGTATGATATTTCTAGTAGTGATGTAACAAGACTAATAATTACACATTTACAAGTCACTCTTGCAGTGTACTTTTGTCATTTTTCCTATAAGTTTGATATAAATATTTTAAATGCTTTTAAACACGATATGATTTGAGAGGTGTAAACAGTATATAGAAATAGTATTGCTCACAAATATAATTGGAGATTTTGGTCCAAGGTCAGCATGTTTTTATTTGAATTGGAAAATTATTAATTTCCCCATTTTTTATATTTTATCCATTATTGAATTTCATGCTTAATAAAGATTCAAAATAAAAACTTAGAAGTTTGGAAATTCTGCAAATTATTGTTTCTATTTGTTTTATTTGTAGAGAGGTTTACAAGCTTAAGAAAAATAAAAATGCTCCTAGCAGAGGGTGCTTCTAATATAATATGCTGGTCTACATAGTCTTGATCATATCTTAGTAATTTTCCTGTAAATAATCTTTAGGAAGGCATTTTTATGCAAGGCTGGCTAACTAAAGATATACCGCCAGATAAATTGAGCTTTTTGCCAGGCTGTAAAGTCTTTGTTTTGCTATTCTTAATCTATATTGTAGTGATTTAAGAGTGTATGGAATTATATTTTTAGCTTTTGTGGAAATTTGGAAGATTTATAAAAATTAATCAAACCATAGCATGCAAATAATTTGGGGCCACATTGATAGTTTATTAACATTTATATAGGTTAATAAAAGAAGGGAAATGAGCTCAATTAACTGTGTCTGGAACATGTGGTTGAGCACTATGAGAAACCTCCCCCCCCCCCCCCCCACCAACCCTGTTCAGCAGGAAAGAGGACTGGAGTGCAGAGACTGAGTGGATTGTCTTACATGTCATTAGAATGGGATGAAAATTGTACTTGCCACATTCCTACCACCCCGGATCCACATGTTTTTATACTGATCCTTCTTATTGGTCAATATGGGTAAGCCGGTGTAGAAATATGAAGAAAGGTGAATGAACTACTCATAGTTCGTAATTCTTTGGAGAAATTGTAACCTAATCAATCAAGCAAGCTTGTGAGGCCATGCATGAAAACTCCCTTGTTATCTCTTTCATTTAGTGGGCTATAAACCTAATGCTGCTAAATCTCACTGGCCAATGAGTTCAAATGAATTCATGACTACATGTATTTATTTATATTGTGCCAGTTCTCACTGCTCACTTGCCTGACCCTGGGACAGTGTATAACATGAAAGCAACATTAACTGCTAGGAGACATTTAGGAAATGTGCAAAAGGCTATGTAATTCTCACAATGATTGGTGGATACTACTGGTTTTGTGCAGGTAGCAGTCAGAAATTCTAGGACGCTGAAATGCAAAGGGTAGTTCTGTATAACAAAGGCTTCTTCAATGCCTAGAGGGATCACCATTAAGTATCCTAAGAGTGTAACAGGGAGTACTGCTCCATCCCTACATATCACACTCAAAAGAAGAACTTATTACAAAATTAAGTGGCATCTCTTTCACTTGGGATCCATACAGTTTTTGTAACCCTAATCATTATCTCCTTTTATCCAGCCCTATGGACATAGTTGTCTAATGTCATCAACACAAAGAATGACTATATGTGAATGCTGTGAAGATTTCCAGGTGATGCCATTGCTTGAAGGAGTGCAGGAAGGACTTGAGAGACACAAATGCTGAAATAGTGAAAGAAAAAATTAACTTGTCCAATCCATTCTTTCAAATAACATGAATGCAATCAATTTTTGCATAATTAAAAACTACAAGAAGTGCTGAGAATTAACTTTTTTAGTTTTTTTCCTGCTGCAATTTGTGGTTCCAGAGTTATTCACAAATTCATGTTACGTACTGAACACTCACAGTTGGCTGAAAAAGAACATTTTGCAATATCAAATTATGCATATTACTGTTAAATCTGCTTACTTTCAGGTCTAAATGTAATGGTCAAGCAACAGGATTCTTTATATTGACCAAAAAATGGCCAATATGCACTGGATGGCCCTTTAACATTGCATTCTAAATGTTGAGAATAATTTTATTTTATAAACATACTTAGTATGATAATTAAACCAATCAAGTAAAAACTACTTTATTTAAATTTGATATTAAATTTATAAAAATGTAGTTTTCCTTTTAATTTAATAAAACATTAAATAAAATTTTATTGGAAAACAAAGTCATTTGTGTTTTTGTTCCTGCCACTGCAATTGTTAGGACTGGGCAAGCCTGCTACTAATATATAAATCTGGAGTAGTTTATTATACTAGTATAGAAGAATATCAAAAAATTATTATAGGAAATTTCTTTAAATGTCCAATAATTTAGAAGTAGGCCATTATTAAGAAGGGACCTACATATGAGGAAAGGCTTTGTCCTGAAGTCATTGAGTCATATCACTCACTCATATTTAGTTGTAGGAGCAGTTTAGTGGAGCAATTACTAGAAAAGCAAAGAGACTGATTGTACATAAGTAGAAGATTTGAAATGTTTTTAGCAGACCTTGAATCAAATAATATTCTGAAATTCATGAAATACCATTTCATTAGTAAATATTATTTTAATACTTTATATTATCATCATGTTAAGTATATTTTGATAGTACTTGTAGGAAATGATACATAGCTTTTGTGAAAATTACATATTGAATATGTATTTGCTTGTAGGTTACCTATTGTTCTCATTCTTGCTTTGACACTATCTCTGGATGTTTACCACTCAGAATCTCTATATGTCTTTAATTACTATTTATTTTTATAATGCATTCTCCAACTTAAGTAATCTCCTGAAATAGTTCCAGTGATCTTCTCTAAATACTAAAGAATGAATATATATACCTCAGTATATGCAGGTATTTCTAGAAAAAAATTACACTTTGTGTTATACTTTCTCTCAGGGAGTTGTTATGACATAGGTGTAAATATGACTTGGTTTGTAGTCAGTGAGACCACAGTTCCTCAATGTTTTCATTTTAGACCCTGACTAATGTAATATGCCTACTTTAATTATGGTTATTGTCATCTTTGCTTAAGCAACTATTAGGATAGAGTTGCTATTTATAAAGATAGGGAGAACTATAAGATAATATGTTTGAAGGTGAGTGAAAATAATAACATCAATTTTAGACATGTCAAGCTTGAGGTATCTGTTAGACATTTCATTTGCATAGCTCTAGAGCCCTGTCCCATATTCTCTCAGTTCTTCTTTTACATCAAGCACTGATGTAACAACCAGCTTCATTTAGACTGGTCGACTCTCACTGCAGATAAAACATAAAGTTTTACTTCTGGGTTTCTCTGGTACTGAATACGGGAAATCTCCTGAACCCCCCACCCAAGCATAAAGAACTTAAAATCTAGAGTTAATTCCTCTTGTTAGTAACACTTGACCAAGCATGGAATAAGTGAAAATGTGAACTTTTCAAAATTCAGAGGGGTAATTTTGACTGTAAGACAAATAGAAAATCATGGGAGATTTAAACCCCAGTGGACTTTAACCAGACCTATTTGGTAGCCAAAACAAATATTAAATGATATATAGCTATTTATAATCCTATAAATATATATTTTAAGATTTTATTTATTATTCTTAGAGAGAGGGGAAAGGAGAGAGGCAGAAAGGGAGAGAGACATCAATGTATGGTTGTCTTTCACTTGCCTCCAGCCACAGACCTGGCTTGCAACTTCATTACGTGTCCTGCCTGGTGAATCGAACCAGAGATCTTTGGGTTCAAAGGCCGGTGCCTTATCCACTGTGCCACCAGCCAGGGCTTATAATCCTATATTTTAAAGATTATATTGAAAAGAGTTTCCCCTAATAGGCAGAAATATTGAAAATATTATTCTTCACATTTAAATAATCTATGGTTATAATATTGCTATTTACTTACTGTAACTATTACGTGAATTCTAATTACATGTTTTTTTCCATTTTTTTCTTCATTGGCCTGTCTTTGTATTTAAAGTGGATTATTTATAGACTCCATAGAACTGAGTCTTGATTTCTTTTGTATTCTTTCTGTTGATCTCAGACTTTTAATTATAGGGTTTAGACCATTTACATTTAAGGTGATATTGATACATTTGGGTTGAAATACAAACATTGTCAAATAAACCTTTAATTATAATTTATACTACTACTTTAATTGTTTTTAATTCTAAATAGTTATTAAATCTGTTATTCAATAGGAAAATAAAGTTGCTAAAATATTTTGAAACTATAACTAAAAATACATTTATATTTTCATCTTTGAAATAATTTTGGTGGTGTAAAATCATTTTGCATAAGAAAGAGGTTATACAATACTACAATAAGAATAGTTCTTTTCTAGATCCATGCTAAAAATTTCCCATCACCTATTTTCCTGAATGTTTTCCTTGAGTAGCAGAATTTAGTTTTCTTATAGTATACACCTGTGTTTTCTTCTGACTTATCCTTATTTACCTAATGTCCACCTAAAAATGTGTACCATCTAATATTTATC
The DNA here is from genome assembly GCA_004026585.1 of Noctilio leporinus. Taxonomy (NCBI): domain Eukaryota; kingdom Metazoa; phylum Chordata; class Mammalia; order Chiroptera; family Noctilionidae; genus Noctilio; species Noctilio leporinus. The sequence continues at coordinate 30,617 of PVIW01000776.1, read as the reverse complement.
TAAAAACATCCAGAATATGGGGATAGTATATGTAGCAAGCTATTCAAATGATAGGTTCCACGTTCCCCTTTCCCAAGAAGATGTTTTTGTTTATAGAAACAATTTTGTTGATTACCTTCTCTCCTTGGATTTCAGTACTAAATGATAATAACTATTTATTGCCCCTTGTTCTTTTTAATTTTTCTTTATTGTTATTGTTGATACTATTACAGATGTCTCCCCCTTTTCCCCCTTTGCCCACCTCCAAGCATCCCCTACTCCCCACTCCCTTTCTTCTGGCCATCACTACACTGTTGTGTGTGTACATGGGTTACTCATATATGTTCTTTGGCTAATCCCTTCACCTTCTCTCATCAGTTATTCTTAAACAGATACATCTGACCTATCACAGAAGTATGATTTTCAAAAGACTGAAATTCAGGAAGACTGGTATTCTTTCTATCTGTGTAGAGGCTTCTAACAGGGTAGTTGAATACCAAATGTAATATTAGTATGCTGATAATGTAGACTTATAGAGCAGATAAGGCTGAAATCTGGTTATATATTTCAGTTGACTTCTCCTTATGTAGAAAGTTTTAAGAAAGTGAGATATGATCAATATTTCCATTTTATCTTAATAAAATAATGCCCTTCCAATAAAATATATTAAAAGTGAACAAGTAGAAAACTTTATAATGGGATATTAAAAGTTTCTTAACTTTTGTACATTGGCTTTTTCCTGTCCCAAAAGAGTGACTTTCATCTACTAGTTTGGCTTTGTGTAATAGTTCATAATTTTTAGTCATGTGCGATTAGGCCTTTCCAAGCTCATTTTTCAAAATGGAGATCTATCAACCTTTACTGAAAAGATTAATTCAGGTTTGGGAGTTCTACTTTGGTGAGAAATTTTGATCATATAAGATTATTTTTCCTTTCCTATTACTTCTGACTGTTCTTAGTATATTTGTCTTCTATTCTTTATATGTCCCTATTAACCTCAAAGCTAAGGTAATATTGATTATTTTTGAAGTTATGTTGCAAACTGGAATTATTCTTTAGATAAATAATCTATTTTTAACTATAAGACACTGAATGAGATTATTGGAATATCTAAGAAAACTTATAACTTTTATTACACTGTAGTAAGAAAAATGTGTTGGAAGGGCAAAATTTCACATCAGTTCTTTAAAACCAGTCACATAACTTGGAATTATGTGTTTAAGAAGTTTCTTTATCCTTCATAAATGGTTAAAACAAGTGGTAGCCACAGAAGAGAGGCAGGAAATGCTAAAGTGAGTACTTAAACTGTCATTCTAGATGTGCTATCCAATTTTTGGATCCTACTTTTTATCTTAAGGATTACTTTACATTTCAGCAAATTTATAAACATCTATCGCAGTTACAATTTATAAAGATTTGTCCTGCCCTCCCCAAAAAAAGAACAAATAAAATGCAGTTGAGGGGAGATATTTCTTCCTTTCACCTCAGGATTGCTATAATCATGTGCTCTGCTATCTTGAACCATACATATTTTACCACCTTCAAAAAAAAGTAGTTTAATATAAGGATTAACTATGTGCATTTTAGGGGAAATTAGATAGACAGTTCTACCCTCTATATTTGTGGGGTTGTTGGTAGGTGGCACACACCATTGGAGGTACAAATAATGTATTCATAAGAACTTTGGAGATTGTAGAATTATGAGAAAGAATTTGAAGAACAATAAATCTAGGATTTCAAAGCATTGAAGGAGTTGGGGAGGAAGAAATTTCCTTCTGCCCTTCTATATTCTTCTGGATGGCTCTAAGAATTAAATTGGCATGAGAAGATAACCAAATTGTATTATGCACATACCTATGGGATTCCCTAAAAATATGGGTCCAAGGGCAGATTGGACAGTTGACGCTTATATGTCATCTTGAGTTGAGAAGAGGGTGGTGATTTGGGACTTCAAAGGGAAGAAAGGCAATTTACATGGAGATGAAAAGGCAAATGTTTGGTTAAAAAATGTCTCTCCTGGGCCATGCAGAAACATGAGACCCAGAAGGGACTAAACTTCTAAACAGATTTGTAGTTAGCCCTCATGAGTGATAGCTTTTTTCCTTGGAATAAGCCCTTTATCTAATCATTTTAGGCAGCTAATTCCTTTAGTGGGAACATCAAAATTTTTTCCTGAGTCTTTTGTTTCTTTTCTTTTTCTTTTCTTTCTTTCTTTCTTTCTTTCTTTTTTATTTTTTAAAATTTTATTCATTATTTTCAGAGAGGAGGGCAGGGAGGGAGGAAGAAAGGGAAGGAAACATCAATATATGATTACGATTCACCAGCCTCCAGCTACAGACCTGGTTGGAGACCTGGCTTGCAATCTGAGTAAGTGCCCTGACTGGGGAATTGAATCAGCCACGTTTGGGTTTGCAGGCCAGCACCTGTCCACTAAGCCACACCAGCCAGGGCTGAGTCTTTTGTTTCTTATAGAAATAAAATAATCTTTATGCCAGACACATTTTTAGGTGGCAAATTTTGTTTTCCTACAAAAAGAAGGTGCCTGGGACATATTAGATGCTCAATACATTTTTATTTGTGTAAATAAAAATATAATTGTAGTCTGAATGCAAAGAGTTTGTTTTTGCTGAGGGCTAGAATTTAAATTGCTTCATTAGTCATATGGGAACAAAGAAATTTATTTATTAATTTTTCAAAATACAGCATTTTATAACTAGGAACAATGTATCTAACCAGTTGTCCTCAAATGTTGTGTACAGACCAGATAGATCCACATCACATAAGTGAATTTCTGGTATTCCTGACTCATACTCCATATACATTTGAATTTATTACAGCTAATATGGAACAAGTCATCTGAATTTTATGAAGTTCACTAGATAATCCTAACTTGTTGCAGGATTGGAAATCCATGCTCTAGCTCAATCTCAACACATTTTGTCACTACGGTGTTCCCAGAAGGCCATTTGCCATTCCTGGCTAGAATGGCTCCTGTGACAGAGGACTCACTACTTTAAAACATGACATATTATAAATAGAGAAAAATAAAAAAAAAGAATTTTTAAAAACTGCCTTTTAATGAATACTTATATGTGTCAAGCCCAAGCTGAGATCTTTATATTTATCTCATTTATTTTTTCAAACTTCCTTCTCAGATATGTTTGATTATCCTCATTTTACACAGCAAAGAAGGTAAATCTCTAAGAAACTAAATAACTTTTCCAACATCGTACAATTAAGTCAATGGAGAAAGTAGGATCTGAAACCAAACTGCTCTGACTGAATAATTCTTGTAATTAAATATTATTTTATTGTTTAGTATAATAATAATGCTAAAACTAACATTATATATTATTGTGGAAATTTATTATGGTTCAAATAAGAGTTCCAGAATGGTCAACAAATCTATACCCACTCAAATACAAAAATATTAACTCAAGAATTAAACAATATTTTACAATAATTTTGAATTTGAAAAGGATTGGTATTTTGTTTAGAGTTATAGGAAGTCAGTGATTTTCACAGGTGAAATTATTTCTTTTTGTCTTATCTTTATTATAGATTTTAATGTCTATGTTGTGGTCAGGAAAGCAGTTTTTTCTTTGGGATATTATAGCATGCAACAGATAATAGCTAAATACTAAGATATCTAAAAGCAACAGATTGCATTGCCTGTATCAATACTTATTTTTAGAGTGACATCATAAAATTCCCTTAATTTTAATTTCTGCAAATAGAAAATGAAAGCTCTATATTTATTAAAACAAATCTCCATTTCATCATATTACTTCATTTTTATTTCTTCAAAATAATTATAATGTATACTTCCTAGAATTCATCCAAATACCTTCTGCAATATTTTGAAACCTCAGTCTTCATGGTAAAATAGAAAAGTATGGTAGGGAAAACATTTTGGATCAACTGATGCCGTTTTTTTTTTTTTAGATTTTATTTATTATTTTTAGGGAGAGAGGCAGACATTGATGTATGGTTGCCTTTCCTCTGCCTCCAGCTACCAAGCTGGCCGGAGATCTGGCTTGCAACCTGGTTATGTGCCCTGGCTGGGAATCGAACCAGTGACCTTTGGGTTCGCAGGCTTTATTCACTGTGCCATCAGCCAGGGCAATTGATGCCTTCTTGTTGAAGTTGACAACTAAAAACTGATGAAAAGGATATTAAAAATGATCATCTATTTAGTAAATAAATAAAATTTTAAATCAGAGAAATTCACTGACATTCTTACACCTCTGTTAGTATTTCTTTTTAAAGATTGTATTTATTATTTTTAGAGAGAAGGGCATGGAGGGAGGAAGAAAGGGAGAGAAACATCAGTATATGTTTCTCTGCCTCCAACTACAGACCTGGCTGGAGACCTGGCTTGCAACCTGGTTATATGCCCTGACTGGGAATTGAACCAGTGACCTTCAGGTTTGCAGGCCAGTGCTGCTGATCTGTTAGTATTTTGTATGTTGGGTTTATTCAAATAACTGAACTCCAGCCACCTAGATATTGAGATATACTATAGCCTTTATGCACAGCTTAGCATTCCATGCTTTCAGTTACCCACAGTCAACCACAGTCCAAAACTATTAAACGGAAAATTCCAGAAATAAATAACTCATAGTTTTAAATTGCATGCTATCTGGGGGGTGAGATGCAGTCTTGTGCTGTGTAGTTCCATTCTACCCAGGATGTGAATCATCCCTTTTTGTCCAATGTGTTCACTCTGTGTATGCTGCATGCCCATGTAGTCATTTGGTAAGCTGTGAGTTTATCAGCTTGGTTATCAGAGAGGGGGGTGGAGGGAGGAAGGGAGAGAGAGAGAAAGGGAGAGAGAGACCAGGTTTACAAATCTTTTTATTGTACTATTGTTATAATTGTTTTATTTTAATGTGAGTTATTAATGTATAGGAAAAATATGGTATGTATATATGTATAGGAAAAAGTCTGTGTATGTGAGTGAGTGTGTGTGTGTGTGCGTGTGTGTGTGTGTGTGTGAGTGTTTGGTACTGTCTGTGCTGTCAGGCATACACTGCAGGTCTTGGGAAAGACACCAATGTATAAGGAGGGGGATGCTGTATAAAGAAACCTCAAGTAAATTATACATTAGGTTTTATTTTGTTCTTCTTCTTAGAGCAAAACAATTTTTTAAAATTCAAAGGAACTATTTTAAAGTTTCCAGTTTTATGCGGCTAAATTTTAGATGTTCATTTCTATACCACCAGATGAGATTTCTCTCATCTCTTCCCTCTCGAATTAGTTTCATTAATTGTCGGAGCTTATTTAAACCCAGAGAGAAACTTATCAAAATCCTTTGAAGAAAAGTGGATTTATCTTTGAAATTACAGAGGTGATCATATTTCATTTTAAAAATTTCAGTCCTTGTTTTCAAGAGGTAAAGAGAAAGGAGAACAAAGCTCCACATTATTAAACCAGAATTTAAACAAATTGATTCACAGAGAAGAAGTGACCTAAAGAATTAGGCTGTCATACATCAGGAAATTAAGTATGTTATACTATAAAAGTTTTTTGAGATTAGAAGTAAGCCATGGTCATCTTTGCAACTATAGGATAATAACACCAGCCCCTTACAACAATAATACCAGTTATCATGCCAAGCACAACCCTCTTTTTCACATAATGCTTGAAACCTGTGTATTATCTACCAGCCCAGTGATTTTCAACCATTGTGCCTCAGAATTTAAAAAAAACATATAACTGACTAATTAGTCAGGGACAATGTTATCTTTTGCCTTAGATTGTCAAATAACTAAATGACAAACAGACAACACAACAAGCATCCAGTGTGAATGCCTTATCATGAACCATAAATATATAGGTCATATAATACAGTTGTATCTTATTGCTAACGTCACATAATAACTTTGTGTCTGATTAATTCTCAGTACCAGAAATCCTTACATACAAATACAGGCACTTGGTTTTTAAAAAGTCACTGTGGAGGAAAAAGTGTAGGTATTTACTATTCTTTTTTTAGTACATCATTCAAAATTATTTTTACTTTATTGTCAGATCAACAAAAAACATATTTTTTGGTGTGCCACAGAATTTTAGTAATTAGTTTGTGTGCCATGTGATGAAAAATGTTTAAAATTGCTGTACTAGTCGAAGGTCTATTTTTATTTTAGAATATCCAAAAAGAAGAAATATTTTACTCAAAGGTCTACATAGCTCACACCCAATGAAATAAAACTGCCCTGTTTGAACATTTGAAAATGTGTTCCTATTTTTTAACTCACATATTGGTTTTATTACAAATATCTTTCTCAGAGGCAAGCTCAAAAAATCATTTAACATCTGTGTTACTTTTATGTAGTAGTAACTAAGTTGAGATTTTTCAACTTTATTTAATGCATCTTTTCTTCCCCCTTTAAACTCATGCTTGATCATATTGACTGAGCAAGCATTTAGAAATAATTCACAATATGAGAATAATAATTAGGAAGAAAAAGGGATGAGAATGTTAAATAAACATAAAACAGAAGTGTATATATTTGCAAGGTAACGTCTAGAAAAGTAACGTGATTTCAAACAAATTACCTTTGCCACACTAGAAGGGAAACTGATGTGGAGTCCAGAGTGTATCATCTATTTGTGTACTGCATCAAAGTCATTATGGCTGGAGTTACACTTTCAATTCTGTCAAGTAGGAAGGGGGTTGAGCTTACCTCAAATGATGAAGTAGTCATTCTCAGTGAAAATACCCACCAAGTGTAAGAAAAATATGTCCTTCAGTCTCTTAAAATTCCTTCTTATTTTTGGAGTACACAGTGATGAGATTCTCTAAGTAGAAGCTAAGCAGGAAAAAAAAAAAACTATTCTGCACTTTTCTTATCTCCTTTAACAGTGAGACTCAGCCAAGAAAACAAAAACACACTCTAGAATGTCCCATGAAGAAGAGCTGTAAGGTAGACACACCATTGGAAGGGCTGGTGGTGTAGTCAGGAGTGAGCATCAATAGCCGTTAGTCCCAGTCATCAGAACTAGATGCTACTACTGCTGCACAGGCCAGAGAGTGTATGTTGGAGAGACCTGCTGCACTGAGGAGAGGGAGGATCACCGGCAGGACCCTGATGCTGATGCAAAATGCCAGGTCTGATGAAAATCGGCGGCTGTTTTCCATTTCCACAGCCATAAAGCTCCTACTTCCCTTCATCTTTTTCAATCCTATGAGCATGGCTGTTATTGGTAAATTCTAAACTGAAATCCTGTGCAAAAGATTTCTAAAAAATGTAGTTCCTAGGCTTCTAGGCTCTGTTAGGCAAAGGAAAATCTTAAAGGGATAGAAATGATTTCTAGTACAGAAAATCGGACACAGCTCCCTTCCTAAGAAGGATTTTTAAAAAATGTACCTTTGCTAAAAACTTCTCTCATTTAGTGTTCTTTCAATTATAGGTACTTATTGACCTACGCTCTGTGGGAGTAGACGTGTTTAGGCCATAATCACACCATGTGTTGAGTTTGATTGTATGGACATGTTTCTCTTTGGTGTTGTTCCCAATCAGGGACTAGGCCCAGCGCAGGGCTGCCTCAGGCTGGCTGCTAGTGTGTGGGTTCTTGACTTTGTGCATGAAGGACTTCACGGCGTGAGTCTAAGTGATTTTGAGAGTATGTTAATTAAAGCTGCAGTCAGTGAAACAAGGAGAGGACTTGGTAGGGATGCAACAGGAGAGCACATAGGCAGGGCTGCTTTTAGGTTAATAGAAAGAGAAAAGGGTGGGGGGCTTGGGGACAGATTCATGGGGTAATCCAAGGAGAGCTGCTGTTCCCCTGGTTGTGTGTCTTCTGGGGGCCCTTCAAATTTAGGAGAAAGAGAGCAGAGACAGGAAGTGTGGGCATTCTCTATCTAGCAGGAGCTCAAACTGGGTCTTGCATGTTGAGGCTTTTTATCTTTCTTTGGCCAGCAGGAATCCTAGCAGAGATCTCAGGGGAGGGTCTTAACAGAATATTCATTCACTTTCTAAGTCTGCCTTTCAATATGTTGATTTATCAAAATGCGTGGATAGAGGGCTCAAGGTTATTTTTCTGGTTAACTTTATTTTTAAAGAACATCAGTGGGATTGAGGCAGTCTGCCCTGCATGGTCTGGAATGTGTAAACCACTTGCTCCTAAGTGTCCTTGGTTAGGGAAGATAAAGCTTTGTGATTTATTAGCTGGCTATACGTTGCTCACATTGTTTGGTTCTGTTTAGTTATTTTGTCTCAGTTTCCCTTATTCTACTTATCAAGCAATTTCCCTAGTTTCTTCCTAGCCTGTCACAGTACAAAGCAAATAATGGAGACACAATTTGAGAGTGAATAATTAGACTTGGATAAATTATGACATTTAGAGACCTGGATATATATTCATCTGCTAGAGTTGCCATTACGAAGTTTCACAAGCTGAGAGGCTTCAACGCAGATTTTTTTTTTTTTTTCCTACTAGTTCTGGAGGCTGGAAATCCAAGATCAAAGTGTTAGTAGGATTAGTTCCCTCTAAAGCCTATAGGGAAACTCTTCTCTGTGTGTCTTTCCTGGCTTCAGGTGGTTTGCTAGAAATTTTTGGCATCCTATTGGTATCAGAGGAACCCTGGTTCTTCTCAACATGCAGTAAAGTGTTACAGATCCACTTGCCTATTGGCGTGAATGCAAAGTTTATTAGTGAATGGGAGAGCAAAGCAAGGGCGGCCAAAGGCCTAGGCGGTGAGCTTACTCTAGGGTGGCCTGAGGCCTGGAGGCCAGGCCCCCCACCTCATGTGGTAAACCAGCCAAGGGAGTGAATCCTTTGTTCTGAGGACTTATATAGTTGATGGGATGGGGATGAAGAAGTTACATATTGATGGGTAGATGAAGGTGGAGTCAGCTTTTCTTGGGGGATATGACTACCCACATGTAGGTACGTGGAGGGGCCTGTTAGCCTGAATCTGTATCTTGCTCCAACTCCATGTGGTCATTGTGCTTGCATGATGGGAGGCAAGCAGTTAATCACAGTTGCTATTGGTTTCCTCTTTGGGCACTGCAGACCCTCATCTGCCTTTCTGACCTTGAGATGAAAGCACAGTTTCAAAGGCTTTCCTTCCCAGATAGTGAAAAAGATACTTAGAATTTCAAGGACTTTCCTCCTCGGGTGCTGACATAGTATTTCCTGTGATATTGGAACACCTGGTAATATTGTCAGACCAGGCCCAGGGCTGCAGGGTCAATGAGTGAGGCATGTCTTCTTTTGTTCTAGCCTCCTCTATTAAGTTCTTTTTAGATTGCAGTGGTGAGGATCCTGCCTTGATTTCCCTTTTGCTACTTATTCTACCGTAACACTTTGACTTATATAGACACATCTTTCTAATTACAGCAATAACACTTGAGTATTGGCAAGTGCTAGGGGTTCTGGCAGAACATAGAGACCATAGAAAGCTGTGCTAGGTAGTTGTTTAAACTTATTGTCACAAAGACTGTCTAGAAAGTTTAGGATGTCTCAGGACTGAAGCAGTGAAAACAAGATATCAAATGAACAGGTGATGTTCAAAAAGAGGAACTTCTCTCTCCCAGATGCTGTGCCTTCCAATGCTCATTCCCTCCTAGATCTGTTTCCAGTTTTTGTTGCTCTAAGAGAATGGTTCCTGTCCTGTGACTGACTTTGTTTCCTTGTGCTGCATGGAATTTTCTTGCTTTTGTCACTCACATAGGCAGTTGCTTGTCTGACTGGTTTTTATCACAGCTGGGGAGCTATATTTTCTCCAAAGGAAGCCTTCCTTTGTCACAGGAGGGAAAAATGAGAGTCTTCCCAGCAGGGAAAGGTAATTGATACCATGGGAGCAAATGTATAAATGGTTTCTCTAATGTGTTCTGCTTCTCCACTTGAAAGTACTATCAGGGGAAAAATGCTTTAAAAGATCATCAAATAGAGAACTGCAGTGTTTGGGGTTGTTAGCCCTGTATTGAATGTCTGTTAGCTTCACAAATATTTCAGAGATTATCTAGGGATCAGAGGGCCTGGAATCAGTATCAGCATCCCAGTTGGAGAGTAGTTAATTAACATGAATGAATCAAAAAAGTAACAAGATAGTTCCAAATCATAGCTTACTATTTTAGTCAATGGCATGCTCTTTGAAATTATTAGTAGCACAACGAAGCCAAAGGATCGAAGCAGATCAGATGGTAAACATTAAGGTTTAGGGGGCCTAGAGTTATTTATGCAGGAGATGAAAAATTGATTCTCAAAAATGTCAGCAACAGAGACTAGGGATCATGAACCTTTCATCTCTGATACTGTTTATGACTGTAAAAGACAGTGACAACTTTGGTGTGCCAGGATTGATTTTCCCCGTAAGATGTAGTCAAGGATAAAGATGAATGCGACATCAACTCTGCCCTGGAAAAATTCAACTTTAGAAAATTTGAAATGAAAAGTCACATATCATAAATATGAAGTCTGATCTTTGATATTTTTAGTTGGATATGTTGGCAGTTGGTTTCAGGTGAACTATTCAGTACTCTGGTTTTATGGTTGCAGGAAAGCATACAGAACCTGATTAAGAATAACCAAGATATACAGTTATTCTCATGTAACTAGGAAACACCAATGTAGGAAATGGCAAGTTTAACTGCTAACAGAAATAAACAGATGATAGAAAGTAGGACTTTAGTTGTAGAAAACTCCTTGAGAACTATTGAGTGTCTAAATCCATCTATGTTGACTGTATACAATCAATAGTAAGAAAGAAGATCAAATATTATTATTTTAGAAATCAAATTATATTTAAATGGTTCTCTGCCTCAGGTTAATATGTTAGGTTGATTTTTTTTTAAAGGAAGAATAAAAATATTCTTGATAATGTGGCCTAATGTAGTAGGTGTCCTATAGAGTCCAAGGCACAGCCTCCCCTATCACCCAAGCTGGGTACTTGAGATGCACCCATTGTATGGGCTGAGTACACCCTCTTCTTGTAGTTGAGCCTTGGCTGCTGTTGGCAGATCAATGGGAGGGATATACCTGGGGTAGTCAACTGCAAAAATTGGCTGTAACCACTTACCGCCAACCTCTGATCCTCAGTGGAGGATCCTCAGTGGAGGATCAGCTGTGCAGGAGTAGAGTGGTGGTGTTCCTACATGGTCTGTAGGAACCTACTGCCCAGTGGGTGCACTGGCCTGGATTTTCCCAGCCAAGGTCTGAACACAGTACCCACTGGTGTTTTGCTCTGGGCCACCCTGCCTAAGCTATAAGGCAATCTGAGTGCTTTCTATGCTGGGTGCTACTTATGCTGGGCTTGGAGATTCACAGGCCAAGCTGCGAATCTAAACTGGAGCTCACTGAGGCCAGCTATTGTGTGTTTAAAAGAATTCAAGAAGTTGTGCAACATAAGCTAAGACCAGTCATTCATATGGAAAGGCAGTTTGGGTAGGCCATTAAGTTGGGAGGTACAGTCTCTGGGTATCTCAAGGCAGGTCAAACAATATTAGCCAGGTTGATGGAGTCACAGTTATAGCACCAGCTTCCGAGCTTTGTGGCTCTGTAGAGGGAGGATTTAGAAAAGGGACAGTGATCTCTACTTACCTTGATGCCAGACACTTTAATTTCTTCCAAATGCCACTTTTGCCTTTCAAGAACTACCCCAGTGCTGGAGCTCAAAGGGAGGGAGTCTGCATAGATGTCTGTATGTGGGTTCTTTAAGAGGAACTGCTTGGGACTCCTACAGCTTCTTCCACCAACTCAGTCCCCACAGTTTTGCAGTCAGAAGTCATGGGGACTTATTTTCCTGGCACTGGAACCCTTGGATGGGGAACCTGATATAGAGCTGAGATTTATTGAGCCAAAGTATGCTCTCAAATTTTCATCTACCACACATGGGTAAGGGTCCAGCCCATTCCACATCTTACCAGTCTGGATGGATGTGATTTCTTTAATTCCATAACAGTCAGACTTCTATTCAACTTGATTTCTTACAGTTCTGAGTGATGGTTGTTCTGTATTTTAGTTGCATTTTTGATGTGGTTGTGCAAAAATGTGATCCTTGTCTGCCTATGCTGCCATTTACATTAGACCACACTACAAAGATATGGAGTCAAAGCAGCTCTACCTGATGCATAGAAACAAATACAAGGATGCTGCCAAAATGAAAAGACAAAGAAACATGGCCCAAATGAAAGAACAGATCAAAACTCCAGAAAAACATTTGAGTGAAATGGAGATAAGCAAGCTATCAGATGCAGAATTCAAAAACACTGGTAATAAGGATATTCAAGAAACTTAATGAGGACCTCAGCAGCATAAAAAGATCCAGTCAGAAATGAAGGATACACTAATTGAAATAAAGTATAACTTACAGGGGGAGCAACAGTAGAGCAGATGGAAACAAGGGTCAAATCAATGATTTGGAACATAAGGAAGAAAACAACAACAATAATAACAATGACAACAAAACCAATCAGAACAACATGGAGAAAAAAAGAATCTAAAAATATGAGGATAATATAAGCAGCCTCTGGGACAACTTCAAGAGGTCCAACATTCACATCATACAGGTTCTAGAAGGAAAAGAAAAAGAGCAAGAAATTGAAAACCTATATGAAAAATAATGAAAGAAAAATTCCCTAATTTGGTGAAGGAAATAGGCATGCAAATCCAAAAAGCACATAGTCACAAACAAGGTGGATGCAAAAAGGCATACTCCAAGACACATCATAATTAAGATGCCAAAGTTAAAGATAAAAAAAGAATCTTGAAATCAGCAAGAGAAAAGCAGTTAGTTATCTACTGGGGAATTCCCATAGGACTGTCAGCTGATTTCACAAAAGAAACTGCAGGCCAGAAGAAATTGGCAAGATATATTCAATGTCATGAAAAGCAGGAACTTACAGCCAACATTTCTCTACCCAGCAAAACTATCATTTAGAATCAAAGGGAAGATAAAGAGTTTCCCAGCCATGAAAAAGTAAAGTTCAACATCATCAAACCATCATTATATGAAATGTTAGAGGGACTTATTTAAGAAAAATATGATAAAAGTATGACCAATAAAATGGCAAAAATACATATCTATCAACAATCGAATCTAAAAAACAAACTAAGGAAATAAGAAGAACAGAGACAGAATTGTGGGTATGGAGAGTGTTTTGATGGTTGCCAGATGGAGGTAGTGGGGCAACGGGTGAAGAGGTGAGGGGATAAGAAGTACAAATGCAGGTTATCCATGAGGATGTAAACTTTAGTATAGGAAATGGTGTAACCAAAAAATTGCATGCATGACCCATGGACATGATCAATTGGTAGGGGGATTGCTGGAGGTAGTGGGGCATGCTCAATGGAGGGAGGCAAAGGAAGAAATATCTCGACAACTCTAAAAGCATAATCAATAAAATAGAATTTAAAATTTCTTTAAATTACACATGATAATTATAAAAACATTAAGAAACAGGAAAAACAAAAAGATGAGATACTCTTAAAATGCCACTAGCTATATTTTAAACTCTCTGTTAATAATATTTCTTTTATTTAATAGTATTCATGGGATAAAGTTGATAAAGTAGAAAATACTCTGCATTTTGGAGAAAGAAGAAATGATAAGACATTAAACTTTAGTTAGAAATTTAGCCAAAGCAAACAAAAATAATCTGTCAGGTTATGTCTTGTGATTACCACATTTTGAGTTGTATATCCTGGTTTTTCTGAAAAGTTTAAAAGAAGAAATCTTGAAGCGTATGATGCTAGCACTTACATGGCACTTATACTACCTGAGTCTCTAAGCAACTGGCATATATAAATTAGTTCAATCTTCTCAACAGCACAGTGAGAGAGGTAACATTATTAGTCCTTAATCCTCCATTATATGTATAAACAGGGAAAGAGTGAAAGTTTAAAAATCTGATTTTTTCTAAAATAAACTGCTACCTTTAAATTCCACAGTTCAGAGATGATCATAATTAAACTGTCTCTTCCACTTTACATTTTGACAATATTTATGATTTTTGTACATTTGGGTCAAAAATCACTCTTGTAAGAGACTCTTGCTGTGGTTCTATAATCTATAAAGAGCTTTGCATTTATTGTTTTTATTTTACCACATGACTATTAAAGGAGATCGCAGGATGAAAATAGTTATTTTCATTCTGTCCATACCTAGCATAGGATCTCTTTAATATAATTTTTTAAAGTGCATAGTGTATTAGGCTTTGTGCTCTGATATGCTAAAAATATAAAGATGGGGATACCTGTGGTAGGCAGAATTCTAAAATAGCCACAGAGATTTCCAACCCTTGTTGTATATACAAGTTCTCCCAGTTATTCAATCAGAGCCCTAAGGTATTTCTATGAAAGGATTTTGGTATCATTAAGATACCAAATCATTTGACTTTCACATAGTGAGATTATCTGGGCAAATCTGAACTAATCACATAAGCCCTTTAAATTTGGGTCCAGAAGCCAGAGCCAAAGATCCAAGATGGTGGCAGAATTGGTGGAAGCCACACTAACTTCCTTGCAGGACCAACCTGAATTACAACTAAAATAAAAAACAATCAGTCTGAATAAACAACTGAAGACTAGGTGAACAGAGGTCTTATAACCAAATATTTACAGAAGAAGCAAATAGGAAGGACAGAAACATGAAAAGGGTTGGTTCTGCTCTCTCAAACATGACTGAGATTCTGGAGGGATATCTCAGCTGCAAAGTGTCCCCCTGAAAAGACCACAAGCTGTTCTCCCCATCCCAGAGGAAGGAGAAAGAGAAGAAAAAGAAACAGAGACACATAGCTAAAGAATAAAATGTCAATAAATACATATTTATCAGTTATCACTCTAAATGTAAATGACTTAAATGATCTTATCAAAAGACATAGCATAGCTGAATGAATAAGAAAATAAAACCCATGTGTGTGTGTGTGTGTATACTGTATGTGTATATATATGTGTGTGTGTGTCTATAAGATCCCACCTCAGTATTAAAGATACACACAGAGTAAAAGTAAAGGAACAGGAAAATATATTTTATACAAATAGAAATGAAAAAAAATGGGGTATCAGTATTTATCTGGCAAAATAGACTTTGAAACAAAGAAACAAAGACTGTAGTAAGAGAAAAAGCAATACACTGTAAAATGATAAAGGGAGAAATACAACAAAAAAATAAAACACTTGGGTGCACATTTATGTACCCAATATGGTAGCAACTAAATATATAAAGCAAATATTGATGGACATAAGGGGAGATTAAAAGTAATACAGTGATAGTGGGCTATTTTAACACACTATTAGCACCAATAGATAGATCTTCCAGACAGAAAATCAATAAGGAAATGGCCTTAAATGATATACTGTATATCATATGGATTCAATCATTATCTACAGAGGATTTTACTCCCAAAACAGCAGAAAATACTTTTTTTCAAGTGCACATGGAACATTTTCTAGGACAGACCCCGTATGAGGACACAAAATAAGTCTCAACCAATTTTAAAAGATTGAAATCATATCAAGCACCTTCTCCTACCATACTGCTATGTAATTAGAAATCAATCACAGGAAAAACTGAAAATCACACAAAGACATGGAGGCTAGATAATATATTACTAAACAATGAATAGGTTAACAATGAGATCAAGGAAAAGTATCAAAGGATTCTTTGAAACAAATGAAAAGGAGAACACAACAAGCCATAATCTATGGGGCAGGAGAAAACAGTACTAAGAGGGAAATTCATAGCATTACCTCAAAAAATAATAAAAGTCTCACATAAACAATGCAACTTTAAATGTAAATGAACTAGGAAAGAACAACCAAGCAAAGCCCAAAGTGAGTAGAAGAGAAAAAATAATAAAAATCAGAGCAGAGATAAATGAAATACAGTATAAGATACATAAAAAATCAGTGAAACCAAGATGATACTTTTAAAATGTAAACAAGATTAATAAACCTTACCTAGACTTATAAAGAAAAAGAGGATCCAATTAAATAAAATCAGAAATGAAAGATGAGAAATAACAACTGACATCAAAGATAACAAAGAACTGCAAAGGATTGCAAGAATACATTACAAACAAATATATGCCAACAAATGGGACAATCTGGACAAAATGGATAAATTTCCAGAATCATACAATTTTCCAAACTGAATTAAGTAGAATCAGAAAATATGAATAGCATTACAACAAATGAAATTGCAGCAGTAATTAAACAAACAAACAAATAAACAAAAAATCCCTCTCTGCAAACAAAAGTCCTGGACTGAGTGACATCACAGTTGAATTTTACCAGACATTCAAAGAACTAACACCTATCCTTCTCAAACTGTTTCAAAAAATTCAAGAAGAACAAAGACTTCCAGGCAATTTTTACAAGGTCAGCACTATCTAATTCCAAAATCAGATAAAAATGCTACAAAAAAAGAAAATAATAGGACAATATCCTGATGAGCATAGATGTGAAAATCCTCAGCCAAATATTAGCAAGTTGAATCCAGCAATACATTATAAAGGTCACATACCATGGCCAAGGGGGTTTTATTTTAGGGATGCAAGAGTGGTACAATATTTACAAATCAATAAAAGGAATAAAGGATAAAAATCACATATTCATATCAAAAGATGCAGGAAAAGCATTTTGATAAAATTGATCAACCATTTGTGATTAAAAAAAAAAAAAGCAACAACAACAAACTTAGCAAAGTAGGTATAGAAGCAATATACCTCAACATAATAAAGGTCATATATCAATCACATACCCACAGTCAACATCATGAGCAACAGGAAAAAACCAAAAGTGTTTCTCTAAAGATGGAAACAAGACAGGAATGTCTGCTTTCACCTCTTATTCAACATAGCACTGAAAGTCCAAACCATAGCAATCAGACAAGAAGAAGAAATAACAGGCATGCAAATTAGAAAGAAAGAAGTAAACTGTTATTATTTGCAGATGACATGATACTGTGTATAGTGTACCCTAAATATTCCACCAGTTTTAAACTGCTAAATTTATGATAATTTATAATACAAAGTCCTTTAGAAGAACCATAAAGAGTTTATAAGAACAGCCAAAGCAACTGTACAAAATCTCTGCTTCATGGGACCCTTAAATTGGAAATACTGAAAGACGTTTATCTTTAGCTACCTTATCTATAAAGCAAGACATAGTATATTATCTCTCCCATGGAGTTGTTATAAAAATGAGAGAATATGTGTATAAAGATCTGGGAGAGAAGCTTACAAACAAACTTTAGTTAAAATAACATGACATGAAGTTACCAGATACTCAGTGGTAGTGGTTGTAATTATGCAATGTAACTAATAAACTCTTGTCACTGTTATTTAGGACTTAGGCCCTTAAAGAGGAGACATCCATGGGGATAAAGTATTTCAATAAATAAATGTATGTAGGTTTGTGATATTTAGGAGAAAGTGCAAGTAGTGTCTAAAGAATAAGAAAATAGATTATGCAATAAATCCTAACTGATAAAATGCCTCAAAGAATGCAATATCTTGCATCTCAGATGGGAGATGTAAGTCTGTGCATGAAGTCATTTTAGAATATTTTTACAGCTGAGAGCCCTACCAACATATTCAATCACCAGAGTTGCCAACTTCTTGAGTATTTCTGAGGATTTACTGTACCATACTGACTTCAAATGATTTTTGTTATGCTACTGATTTGGGCTTCTGTGAGTTATTACCTTTGAAGTTTTATTTAGAAATTGCTTCCAGTTATGTTACTACAATTCACTTTAACTTTTTCTCTAAATTTCATGCATGAAACATAAGAGTTCTGTGTCTAAATGAATAAGCAAAGTAAACATAGCTTGCTTTGCACCTCTATTCCTTTGTGGTTTGTTTGCTTCCTTGTGGATTTCCCTATAAATAGATATTATTGTTGATAATGTAGCAACCAAGAGCAGAAAACAGGGATAGAATTAATTATGACTCTATTCAGTCCAAATCTATGCTGGAAAGAAATCTGATAGCTTACCAGTTTTGCACAATTCTTTACAATACCAAGTCTATTTATATTTGTCCTTAAAGTGTAGCCTCTCAGTATTCTACTTTGAGTTCTAGTAACACCATCCCAGAACTTGCTAAATCATCTTTACTACTTTAA
The DNA here is from genome assembly GCA_004026585.1 of Noctilio leporinus. NCBI lineage: Eukaryota > Metazoa > Chordata > Mammalia > Chiroptera > Noctilionidae > Noctilio > Noctilio leporinus. The sequence goes on along the minus strand of PVIW01000776.1, from coordinate 12,560 downwards.
AGTAGTTAAGATTCTTATAGCTCTATGTCATTGAAATGACCATTTCATGTTTTTTGCTGTCCAGTGATCAGTAGCATTCATCTATTTTTTGCTTAATTTTTGTTTAGGATAATAGATATCAAATTGCTGCCCTTTCCAGAATTGCACCTATTTTTCAGCTTCTGCACTCAATACTTATGAAATCTATAGTTGCCACTTGTTCAGAGTGTGGTTTCTAAATTTAAAAAATAATGTTGAGTTCTTAGAGATATTTAAATCTACATGCCTATTCTTCATTTATAGAATTGACAAATAGGCTAGTTACTCTTGTATATGAAGCATTTACAATGAGTATAAATGCAAGTTAAATATTTCAGATATCTAAAAGATAATTTAGCATTTAAGAAGATGTTTAGGTAACTTCAAAGCAAGTTAACTAATTCAACAGCTTAACTTATTTCAAATTAAATATGACCTAAAATCTCTTATAGTTTCTTGCACCATTTACCCTCCTATTTTCTAATTTGTGTTGGTTATAACATTGCTTTTATTTTTCAAAAATCATTTATATTGCTTTATAAAGTAATTTTATATTCTTTATTTTTCTGTATTTTGATTATCAAAATCAAAAAGAGCAGTAAATAGCCATAACACTATTGTAATTAAATGACAATGGTTCATTGCAGAAATATGAACTATAATGGGTCCTATAGAAAGCAGTGTTTGTTTAATTATTACCCTGACTCATTTAAAGGATGAGGTCACATTAATGAAGAACACGTATGTTATTTTCTTAAACTATATCAATTATTTTAATATAGCAAGTTTTGGCTTATTAATATTTGCACCTGAATTTCTTACATAGACTTTTATTTCTCCTAAAGTTTCATTTCACCTTTTTTTCTTTTGTCTTCTTAAAATAGTAAAATGCATTTGTGTAGATCTAAGATTACTCTTTACCTTATAGGTGCCACATATGCATTATGTGTACTTTATTTCTTAATTGTCCTTCCTGGTGTTGTGACCTCAAGCTTTAGCCTAGTGGATCACTAGGCCACTTTCCACAGCTAAAGTTGAAATAGTAATACTTCGTATGCTCTTAAATTGAGGACATTGTTTCTGAGAATAAATATCTATATTTAGGGTTTTAAAAATTATTATTGTTGTTTGGCTTATTGATTAGTTGATTGAAGTATTTACTGACTTTTTTCCCCCCAGAGAACATATAAAAGGTAAACTCTGAGTTTCTAAATAGTGAAACTATTTCTCTTTTGACCTTATATTTGATATGGATATTTTGGAATGGAGTAGAATGTAATGAGAAGTCAGAATTCTAAAGGCAGAAGTCTTGTGCTCAAATAGCAACATCAATTTATTGTGCCTTTGAGAAAGTTCTTATTCTTTCTGTGTTTTTAATTCCTTACCCAACTGATGGGATTTTAATGGTGTTTAACACACAGGATTAAATAAGTTAGTATATTAAAGGAGAGGGTTTGCCACGTTGTGAGCACAATATAAATATGGATGTTAATGGCATATTGGTACCAAGTCTGGGTTCAAGTTATCATCCATCAAAATGTAAAAGCCTTTGCTCCTTTGTTGTCCAGTATTTGATCTTGTTGCTGGGAAATTTGATCAATCTAATTTTATTCTTTTGAGGTAACCTGTTTTGGTCTCTATAAAACCTTTTAGGATTTTTGTACTTAACATTTTGAATATCATGCGACTGTTTCTGGATGTGGAGATTTTTACTTAATAGCTAACATATACTGTAAGAAGCTTTGGATTTAAAAGACAAGCATTCAGTTCAGCCCCGCATTTGTCATATTATCTTTCCTAACTCAATTTACTTCTCTTGACTTCTAGTTGTTTCATCTCTAAAACTGGCAGAACAATATCAACCTACTATAAATGTTATAAGGATAGACTAATATAAGGTCATGAAATCACTCTATACATTTGAAAGTAATATGGAAATATTATAGTTAACTGTATTTGTCTCTTTACCAATAAGCTCTATAATCCTTGGATCTTCATACGCTCCTACTTAAAAGACCAAGTATTTAGTCCCTCATTTTATGTCTCTTTTCATATAAAATTAGACTCATCCATATGATGATTTGTAAGTCTTTCAGTCATCATTGCAAGTTCAACTGCATCTTTCTTAGGTAATTACAGACAACTTTCAGGTTCAGAGAAACCAAGTTTTTATTTAAAGGAAAAGTCATGCTCTCCACTTCTTTCCTAATATATATTTTTAATGTTCGTTGGTTAGGGGATACATTTTGAAAGTCATTTGAAAATGCTTTAATTTGGAAATTAAAAAGGCATAAGAAGAGGAGAAGGAAGGGAGGATATATGTAGGGTTTATAAACCAATGTAGCAATTTATGAACATTAACAATTTCAGAATTACTTTTCCATTTTTATTTTGCATTTCATTACTTCATTTACATGCATCTGAAATTATGTTATTTTGAACATATTTGGGATTACATTAGTTGATGGGCATGCCGGGACTGTGCAGAATGGGGAGTTTGGGCAAGAGTCTCCCAGGGGAGCAGCAGGCTGGGGACTGGATGGTTAGGAGCTGAATACCTGAGATTCATTGCGGCCAGACAGGTTCCCTCATAGACAGGTGCGCTTACAGGCTTTGCAGATCAGTGAGTCCAGGTGCAGCAATCCCTTGCTGGGCTCATACCTGCAGTGGAAAGCTCATAGTTCTGAAAGGTCCCTTTCTAACAGATATTACAAGCTACACTGCTCCTTCAGGCCTAATTCACTGAAACGAGCAGGGCATAGAAAGTAGAGGCAGGCACAAGGGTTGCTCAGAGCCCCACCCAGCCTAGACATCAGGACAGAGCTGCTATCTGTGCCAAGCAAAAAAGAGCTGCCCCCTTACAGATGGTCTCCTCACAGGATACGAACAGTTAATTAGAACCACGCGTTATTAGAAAGAATCAGGGACAGAACAAGTCAAGTAGCGAGGGGGTGGGAAACATTCCCACCATCCTCCCTATCATACCAGATGCCCTCTCTGGAGACAGGTGGAGAAGGTACTGACAGTCCTCTCGGGTCATTGAATTATCCACTCCTGGGGCCTGGGCTGATGGAAAGCCAGCAGGGCAGGACAATGGGGACTAGCCAAATCTGAAGGGACAGCCACAGACTTTGGATTACTTATCTTGAACTGGCTGCCTAGGGCCAGATGAGGATACCACCTGACATCACCAGGGCTGGGTCCAGAAAGAGAAAACAGTGGTAAACACTAGGTTCTTCTGAGATGAATTTTACTGTGGTCTTCTTCATTATTTGCATTATTTTAGCTCCTGGATACCTTTTTAACATCCATTTCTTTTTTTTAATTTTATTTTATTAAAAAAAATATTTTATTTATTATTTTCCAGAGTGAGGGGAAGGGAGAGAGGCAGAGAGGGAAAGAGACATCAATGTATGGTTGCCTTTCACCTACCTCCAGCTATGGATCTAGCTGGAGACCTGACTTGTAACCTGGTTATGTGCCCTGACTGGGAATCGAATCAGTGATCTCTGGGTTCACAGGCCAGCACCTTATCCACTGTGCCACCAGCCAAGGCCAACATCCATTTCTTTTCTTTCAAGCTTGTGCTTATTATTTCACTAGATTTTTTTTTTTCACTTCTAATTTATTTGAAATAGTATATTTTGCTCCTCCCTTCTATTACTCCATTTTCCCTTCTTCTTCTCTATTTTTGTTTGAAATTTTATTTTTTATCTGGCTACAACTTGTTTCTATTCTGTGTTCTTACTATTCCTCCTTGCTCCTCCCTCTAGTCTCTCAGAACAATTTTTCTTATTATTAGTTATCTCACATTCTTGTTCCTATTCTTTTTTTAAAATATATTTTATTTATTATTTTTAGAGAAAGGGGAAGATAGGGAGGAGGAGAGGGAGAGAAACATCACCCACCTTCACCCACCTCTAGCCACAGATCTGGCTAAAGACCTGGCTTGCCCTGGCTGGTTATGTGCCCTCGCTGGGAACCAGCGACCTTGGATTTCACAGGCTGGTGCCTTATCCACTGAGTCACCAGCCAGAGCTCCCCTATTCTTAAAATACCCTTATTCTCTGTACAAAATTATCAGCCTTTGCTTGGTGGTTGTTGATATGGTGGGTGTTGTTTTATTTCTTCAATTTTATTCCTAGATCTTAAGCATTTTTGTATTTCAAGTGTCAAATTTTACTATTCCCCTCTCCTACTCCATTTTGACTATTTCCTGCCCTTTTTTGTTAAAAATTTTACTTTTTCCCTGTCTTAACCTGATTTTTATTCCTCAACTTGAGCATTTCTTCTCCCTCTATCCTCTAAACATAACTTTTCTTTCCTTTAGACATCTCATAAGCTTCTTTTCTTTCTCCTTTCTCTTTAAATCATAAATAAAATCTTTAAAAAAAACAATGAAAAAGATAGAATCCTTGTAAACATATGCACCCAACATAGGGGCACCTAAATGCATAAGGAAAATCTTGAAGGACTTTAAGAAAAATATCAACAAAAACACAATCATCAAAGGGGATTTTAACACCCCACTGTCAACAATGGATAAATCTTCAATCAAAGAATAAACAAGGATATTGTGGCATTAAACAAAACTCTAGGACAAAAGGACTTAATTGTTATTTACAAAACATTTCACCTCAAATAATCAAAGTGTACATTTTTTTCAAATGTGCATGGAACATTTTCAAAGATAGACCATATGGTAAGACACAAAACAAGTCCAAACAAAATGAAAAAAAATTGAATCCACATCAAGCATTTTCTCAGATCACAATGGCTTGAAACTAGAAACCAACCTCAAGGAAAAATTCAAAAACATTTAAATACATGGAGACTGAATAACATGCCATTAAATAGTAAATAGGGTAACAATGATACCAGGGAAGAAATCAAAAAGTATCTCAAAACAACTGAAAATGAACACACAACAGCCCAAAACATATGAGACACAGTGAAGACAGTCGTACGAGGGAGGTTCATACCAATACAGGCCTACCTACAAAAGATAGAAAAATCTCAAATAAGCAACCTAACCTTACATATACAAGAACTAGAGGAACAACAACAAGCAAATCCCAGGGTTAGGAGGAGAAACAAAATAATCAACATCAGAGCAGAATTAAATGACAGAGAGACTAAAGAAATAATTTAATGAATTAGTAAATCCAGGAGCTGATTGTTTGAAAAGATAAATAAAATTGACAAGCCTTTAACTAGACACATCAAGGAAAAAAGATAGAAGACTCAAACAAATAAAATCTGGAAAGAAAAAGAAGTCACAATTGACACCACAGAAACACAAAAGGTTGTAAGAAATTACTGCTAACAACTATGTGCCAAGAAATTGAACAACCTGGGTGAAATGAACACATTTCTGGAAACATATGTTCTAAAACTGAATTAAGAAGAAGTAGAAAACCTGAATAGACTAATGATAACTAGTGAGACTGAATCACTAATCAAAAAACTTCTGGCACACAAAAGCCCTGGACTAGATGGCTTCACAGACATGTTTTACCAAACATTTAAAGTAGAAGCAACTTCTATTCTTCTCAAACTATCCCAAAAATGTAAAGAAGAGGGAAGACTCCCAAACACGTTTTATGAGGCCAGTACTATCCTAATTCCAAAACCAGGTAAAGACACAGCAAATAAAGAAAACTACAGGCCAATATCTCTGATGAACATAGATGCCAAAACCCCCAATGAAATATTGGCAATCTGGATCAAGCAATGCATTAAAAAGATTAAATACACCATGATCAAGTGGGATTCAGCCAAGGGCTGCAAGGATGGTACATTATTCGCAAATCAGAAAATGCAATACACCACATAAACAAAATAAAAGACAAAAATCACATGATCATATTAATACATGCTGGAAAAGCATTTGATAAATTGTAGCACCCATTTATGATAAAAGTGTTCAGCAAAGCGGGAATAGAGGGAACATACCTCAACATAATAAAGGCCATGTAGGAAAAATCTAGAGCCAGCAAAAACTAAAAGCTTTCCCCTTAAGATCAGGAACAAGTGGAGATCCTACTTTCTCCACTTTTATTCAACATAGTATTGGAAGTTCTATCCATAGTGATTAGGTAAGAAAAAGAAATAAAAGGCACCCAAATTGGAAAGGAGGAGGTAAATTGTCATTATTTGCAGATGACATTAGAGTGTACAAAGAAAACCCTATAGTCTCTACCAAAAAACTGCTTTTACTTTATAAAACTGGGAGTAAGAGTTCTTTCAGAATTTCATGACACATTTTCATTTGCTGAAGAATGTTTAAATTTTTTTTTTTTTCTGGACATGACACTTTTCTATGGCATTTTGTACTGAAGGAATTTAAGTTTTACAGTATCAAGGACATGCTTGCCCAAAACTCTTGTCATTGCATTTCAAGACTGGAAATATGTGTTCAAAAACATCTCAAACAATTTGACTAGGGCTAGATATCTCTGACTGAGTCTAAGTGACTTCTTCCCAATTCTCCCTCAGTTATGATGTTCCGTTGTGCTTTAAAAAGTAAGGTCAGGGATGACTTGGCTAAAATGTGTAGTTTAAATCCTTACCCTGACATTCACAGGCTTCCATATTTTTATCTTTTCTTATCTTTTTATTCCTATTCTGAACAGATACTTGCTTGCATCTTGTTTTTCAACCTTATTGTCTTGTGAGCCATCCTCCAAAACTCCATGGCCATATTTTGCTTAAAGGTCTTTTCCCAAACTCCTCTACATAGAATATTACTTTATAAACTTAAAAAGCTAACATTTTTTCTCTAAAGTATTACTGACTCTTTTTCCTTTTTTTCTCTATTTATTCTCTTATATTTGTTTTTCATATTTAATTATTTTAAACATTATTTTAAACATAGTGGTCAAATGAAGAGATGGAAAAAAATTAAATATAGACTAGTGTCTTTAATAGAGTCTTAGGAAATGGTTACCAACAAGGTTTTTCTTTCCATCAAGAAGTTGAGTCTATTTTCCTTTTATTTAGATCTGGACTGGCTTTGTGACTTGCTTTGAATATCAGAATATAGTGCAGGTGGCAAGCTAAGACTCCTGAGTCCAGGCCTGAAGAAGACTGGCATCTTTTGCTTCCTTCCTGTTAAAGCCAGATACTTTGTATGAAAATGAACTACTGGGTCATCATGTGGGAAGAAGCCAAGACAGTAATATGGAGAGATCACCTGGATTAATACATGCAGGGAAGCCTTCTTAGAATTTTTCTAGGTTACTAGTAAAGGTTTACTACCTGTTACCATTAGTAGTTAACTAATTACCAGTGAAGAAAGGGAATTAGACATTGAGCTTAATACACTGGGGAGCATGTGTCTGTTTGCTTCACTAGGAAGCTTTCAATTTATCAGGAAACTATAGGGTCACACCCCACGGGATTATAGCATTGCTCCACGAAGGGGATTAACAGGTTTGCCTCCCTTTACCTCCCTGGATATTGATTGGGAGGCTCAGAGGGAGGTGCTTGACTCTAGAAGTCTAACTAGAGGGTGGATCTTATTCAGAGTCTACAATAGCTTGGAAAGTTAATTGGTTCTTTTGAAAAAGCACCTGGTCAATCCCCAAACCCAAGCATTCTCTCTGTCTCTCTCTCTCACTGCAATTTACCCTGTGTGATCATGCATTCTGTCTCACCCAGGACCATGTGACTGTGTTGGTCTAGCAGCTACTGGGACCTGTAGCAGATGGTGTGGACTCCAAAGGACTGAGCTTTAACATGAAGCAGAAATTCTGAATGCTGGCTTTTGCTTTGGCCCTGCGGAGGACACAGTAGGATGTTTTCCATGGGAGGATGGAGAGATGAGAAATTGGAAACCTGGAAGCAAATTTCCACCTGAATAAACAATTTGGACACAGCACAATCTCCTATTCATGGGTCCTTAGAATGCTTTCCTTGCTATCCCATGGAAGAGCCTAATCTCCAACAGTGTCAGCCGTGAACTAAGTGCTGGTGAGTGAGTAGCTTTAGCCAGTGACGTGAAGAGCAAAAAAACCTCTTGGAAAAACTCAACCAACCCACACAATTCTAAAACATGTTCAATTGTAGTTGTTTTAAGCCATGACATTCAGAGATGGTTTATTTCTCGGTAGTAGATAACTACAATTTCTTAACTGTTTATTATATGATTTAGAAGTAAAGGTTTTTGCACTTGAGAAGATTGAAAGTACCAAACAGGTTAGGGATTACCTATAAATAGATTTTTAACATATTATCTTTTACTTTTACTATTACCTATCACTTTGAAAATTCATTTTTGGTTGGATGAAAATTCTGTTAACATGACTTATAAAGCTAAAAGACTAGTCAATTTATTTTGCCTTTGTGTTTCATTTCAATCATAATTATAATGGAAATAATATTTTCTAATCTGCCATGGGGGTTAAATAAATTAATGATAGGAATGTTCTTAACACAGTGCCTGATTGAAGTAAGGCCCTATTAAGTGTTCCCAATTACAATTATCATTTCTATACTCAAGTGATAAGCAAGTCTCAAAAATGTCTGACAGGAAGAAAGTTGCTAAAAAATCATCACTGCAGGTGAAGCTCAAGATTAAGTATTCCTTTTATATCTCAGTGCTTAAAAATAACCTTGTTTGCTTTCTCTAAAGACTCTACATGGCTTCTCCCATGATTTTCCTTTTGATTTGCCATTAAGAAATTTCATAATCAAATTTATAGTTAGCTGTTGCAAATATGCAGAATCTTAAGGCTTATTTGTCTTCCTTTTTACTTTGGAAAGAATTTGCAACTCATAAAAAGTAAGAAATGTGAATGGTTGGATTTAAAATAAATTTTGGTTTTCAATGTATCTAAATTGTTTCTTTTGGAAATAATATGCAACTATGAGCTAAAAATTAAAATATGTTTACACAAGATCAGCAAATGAAACTTTATGTTTATTGGATATTGTAAATTTGTAAAATCATATTGCTAATTATATCTCTAAAGTTTGTTTTCTAATGTGTCATTACCGGATAAAATATATTCTTTAAATAAATTTGATGAGCAGTTTAATTGAGTAGTAAATAAAAACTGTAATATTATTTTTAATATATTTTTGTCAATTTCCAAGAAAAATATATTTAATATCATTTAATTTGACATTTAATCTATTGCATCATGCTCAAAATTTTTTATGGATTGAGCTGTAATTCCCAAATTAGTAACTGGTGTTTGATCATTGCTTCATTGAATATTTATATTGCCTTTGGGAGTATTTACCTAGAATCCTCTCAAGAGATTTTTTTTTTAAATTTTATTTATTATTTTTAGAGAGAGGGGAAGGGAGAGAGGCAGAGAGATGTCAATGTATGGTTGCCTTTCACCTTCCTTCAGCTACAGACCTGGTTACAGACCTGGCTTGCAACCTGGTTATGTGCCCTGGCTGGGGAATCAAACCAGTGACCCTTTAGCTTTGCAGGCCAGTGCCTTATCCACTGTGCCACCAGGCAGGGCTCAAGAGATTTTAACAACTGCACAGAAGCAAGGATTGTCTAAAGGAGGTCTCAATTCTCAGTGTTAAAAAGACAAATATAAGTATTAACCTATCCTAGGAAAGTTAGATGATTTTATTTGTATAAATTAATTTGTGTTTACAAATTTACTGATGAGTAAATTAAACCTCAAAAATCAATAAGCAACTTGTTCAAGATCTCATAGTCAAAATGTGGTGGGACTAGAAAACCCACCAGTTTACCTTCCTCCAAATCCTGTGTTCTTTCTACTGTAATGTATATTTAACCCCTGAACAATGGGTTTGAACAACATGGGTCCACTTATGAGCATTTTTTTTTCTTTCTTTTTTTTCCCAGTAAATGTAGCCATACCTTTGCATCCTCAGAACCATATCCTGGGAAATTGCATCCTTAGAATTTTCATGGTGAATTCAACCTCAGCCAATCTAAAATGCATTCTGAACTGCAGATTCTCAACAGGGGATCAAATACCATTTACAACTCATACTTGATTGAGTCTGCGGATAGAAAGTGCCAACTATAGTTGATTTTGGGGGAAGTCAAACATTAAATGCAGATTTTCTACTGTGGGGGCCCAGGGACTCTCATCCCATGTTGTTCAAGGGTCAACCATACTACATATAAGGCTCTCATCTGGAGTTGAAGGTTCTAGTAACAGCTATGCTCTTAACCCTGCCACATCTTGAGATCGGCTTACTAGCTCTGATTTCCTGTTTTCTAAAACATTTTGTTTCCTGTTCTTGCTTTAATATTTATTTGTAATTTACTGCATGTGAAATGGGAATGGAGTAGGTAGATGATTTTTAAGTTCCCTTCATCTCTGTATCAACACAACTTCTCCTGGGTCATGATCTTCATTGTTAGCTCAACAATTTTTGTGAGGCTGGTAATGATGTTTTCTCTGGTCAGGAGTTTGTGTTCATGAGTTTCAGCAAAGGAAAGGAAAAAAGAAGAGGCCATTTGTGATGATTTGGCCTTTTAATCTCTGGGTACTATTTTACTTCGTGACATAACTACACTCACATTTTCTCCTTTTCTCATCATTTTCTTTCTATATTATTTATCTGTGACACAGCTGCTCTTGGAACTGATGAACTCCATTATCATAGGGTGGTGGAAGGAAATGTGTGGGATGCACTCTCACTTATTTCCATGAGTTATTGGGCCTTATCTTTGAGAACCTTGTTTCTGGACAATCTAAACGGAAACCGACTTTACTTCTAACTTTTACATCTTCAGGCTTCAGAAGACACAGAGATTTGGAACACATCCATAAGGTATTTACAGAAAGATTATCAGAAGGAGAAAATTGGATAGAATATTTGATTTTATCTGCAGGTTTTTAGATGACTTCTTTTTCTTTAAAAACAATTCTTTGATACTCTTCTCTTTTTTTATTGCTGCATAGCAAATCAGCACAAACACAGTGACTTAAAGAAAATTGTATTTATTATCTCTCAGTTTCCATGAGTCAGAAGACCAGGGCTGGGTTAACTATTCACTGCTCAAGACTTTCATGGGCTGCAATCAAGATGACAGCCTGGGCCTGTGGTCTTAGTTAAGGCTTGGGGTCCTCTTCCAAGTTCTTGTGGTTGTTGACAGAATTCATTTCCTTGCAGCTTCTGAACTCAAAGTGGTTTGCTTCTTCAAAGCCAGCAGAAGAAACAAAAAGTCTCCACAGTTTCCAGCCTCTGAGCTCAGGTAAGTCCTATTTGGAAGGCCTCATCTGCACAGGATAATCTCCCATTTGATTAACTTAATTCACCTGATTGGGAACTTGAATTACATTAGAAAAATTTCTTCATTTTGTCGTATAATGTAGCATAATCACAGATGCAATATTTCTTCATATTCACAGGTCTTGTTTATACTCAAGGAGAGGGACTTGACACTAAACTGTGAATCTTTGGAGATCCTTTAGAAATCCTGCCCACCACAGATATAGTTTAGTGATCAGTCATTGTTCTATTAAGATCTTAACTTGTGGGCTGAGAAAATAGCACATACGTATAGTTCTGTTACGGATGGGGAGAGAGAGACCTGAGTCAGGAGGCCTTCTTTTCCCTCCCCAGTTCTTGTCTCACTGCAAGACATGAATGCAAGTGAGAGATGACAGGTGCGGTAGAAACAAGATAGCAAGTTCCTTTATGAAACACATATGAGCACTAAGCTGCAAGGAGGCACCTAGCTAGTCTAAATGCTCTTTGAATAGAGGAAAGAAAATTATTAGGAAGTTTGTTAGTAAGTGAGTGAGTTTGTTATATACTTTTGAGCCAAGGCTACAAGTGGGTACTTAGTTAATCTAAGTGCACCAACTATTGGGGTTCAGGAGTTATATACCCAGCTGGCTTCTAGGTTCCCCTCTTTCTTTCTCTTGGGAATAATGTATAGCTACAAAGGCTTTTTTCTCAGTTAATAAAGGCTCTTTGTAGTGAACTTGTTAGAGGCCCCCTCTCCCAACATAAGCCCCCCGTTTCTCCTGTGCAGTTCCCACTTGTGATGCTCAGAACCCCCAGTCATCTTAATAAGGTTGTTACAGAAGCCCCTGTTCTCAGACCAGTCTCAAGGACTCTCCCCTCCTCCTGAGTTATTTGCTTGTAATGCTCAGGACATCCAGAAATCTTATTAAAATGAGCTCAGGACTGCAGAGTGAATTGGTGAGACGTGTCTTCCTTTTGCTTCTAGCCTCCTATACGAAGTTCTCTGTTAGACTTTAACGGTAAGGGCCTTGCCTTTATTTCCCCCTCTGGCTGCTCATTTCTATCTGCTACCTAACAATTCTTTTATTTCTGAATTCTTTAGACATTTTACAATCAGGAATTGATAATTTACTAAGTGTGATCTATGTAAGTATTGTGGTAGTCAGGGTTATTTTCTTTGAAGCAAGTCATTCTAATAAAATCTTTATACCTAGAGAAATGGCTGTATAATAAAAATTAAGGAATTTTATCAGAGGGTTTAGTGTTAGATGAGCTATTTTTTAAAAAATTTTATTGTTGTTGTATTACATCCATCCCCTTTTTGCTCCCCTCTGTCCCCC